>VWZX01004346.1:0-445542 GCA_013399015.1 Galbula dea
GTTCATTCTTTCTACCCTTCCACTCAAATCGTGCTTTATGGGCAGCGCAATAATCCCAGGTAATAGGTAGAGAACCTCAGATCTGTTTAGCTATACTTGCAATAAAAATCACATGACAGGCCGAATGGAACACCAAACTCTGGAATTACTATCTTCATCAGGACTTTGGTTACACCATCACAGCACAGCCTATAGGATTTCCATACATCCTCACAACACAGCCAAATGACATACAATTATTATGGCACAGCTTAATAGACTTTCACACAGCCTAACAGCACAACACAAAGCATTACCCAATGGATTCTCAAACATCCTAACAGCACAGTCTTTGCACATATCTACAGAATTTACAGATTTAAACGGCGCAAGCCAGCAGGGTTCGCACAGAGGCCAACGGCGCAAGCCAGCAGGGTTCGCACAGAGGCCAACGGCGCAAGCCAGCAGGGTTCGCACAGAGGCCAACGGCGCAAGCCAGCAGGGCGGCCTGAAGGGTTTATACAGGTTCCAACATCACAGCCTACAGGGTGTACACAGAGTCAAATGGCACGAGCCAACAGCACAGCTTAGAGGGTTTACACAGATACAAATGCAGCCAGTCCCCCTCCACAGCCCACCCCCGGAGTCTGACATATTTTCAAACCTAGCAGGTTTCAATAGACTGATGTAATCTCACAGATTCTAATACCATCCCACCTCACCCAGCACCACATGAGATTCCAACCCCATCCCTCTTAGGCCACACATCAGCTCGTAACGCAAACACATCACTGTCAAGCCAACACACACCATCCAGCATCGTGTTAGAATCTACGTGGGACTGTATTCTGAAGACAGACTCTTAACAGTCTTCCGCTAGTTCATCTTCACAGTTCCATAGCTTACATTTCTTCTTCTCACTCGCTTACACCCTTCTAAAGGGGTTCAATCCCAGAGTAAGTAAAAAGCTTCTAAATTCTTAAAGCCCATAAATACAGATCTTTGACATATCAGAAAGACATCTGTCATTCCATCAGCTCTCCAGAAGAACAACAGAACTTAGACCAACAACTGTAGTTTGAGGGGGTTGTTTTTGTTTTATTTTAAAAAAAAAAAACACCAAACCCCAAACTCACACCTCTTAGCTCAGCAGGCTGAAAACCTCAACTTGCAAACCACAAAAGAAAAAGACAACGCAAACTAAACGTGTCCAAACAGAACATGACTTAAACCTGTCCAGATGTAGCTCTCCCAGGCACCCTGCCCAGCCCTTTTTATACCACTCCTTCCCACCGAACCGATCCTCAGAAAAGAATTGAAGTAGTGAAGAACAGTTCACTTCAACCTCTTTTTCCTGAAGAAGTCCAAGTCACTAAACCTATCTCCAAGTGAAACCTAAGACAAGTCACATACAATGAAAGCAGTTGAGGCAAAATAGGGCTGCAGTCCCGCCCCACCCCCACCTCCCCATGGCACATGGCTATCAAAGCCCCGAGACAATTTCCCTGGGATAGTTCAAGTGGTTTTCTGTACCAAACGTTTCGTGTTCCTCAGCTTACAAAGATGCATCTTGAGACATCTATGCTAATGGAATAAAGTTAAAAAAAAACCCCAACGACTTAAAAGGCAAGCTAGATACCTTTGATTCTCGTGCAGCTCCTCGGGAGCAGTGCAGTCACATAGGTCTTCCAGCCAAATTCACCACCTTAACTGCATAACCCCAAGCCTTACCGTTCTGTTTCAGATACGTCCGCAAGAGCAGGTAACCGTGTCACGCCTTAACTTACCATCTTCAGGAGCGGTGTCATATTCTCTATCTTCCAGCACTTCATAGTCAAATTCCAGCAAGTCTATCGGAATGGCATATTTTCGGGCATAGTTCTGCTGGGCACCCGTCAGGAATGCCTGAGTGAAGAAGAAGCCTGAAATCCAGAAGACTGGTGGAGTTCCATTTTCATACCACCGCTGCAGAAGCAGAAGAAAGAGGAAGCAAAAAAAAAAAAACCTCTTGCCCTTCATTGCTTTTCTTTTTGGTACATGCAACAGCAAATGTCTTCTAGACTAAAAGCATAAGTAATTTCTCCCTTTGTAAATCCAAGATCACTCGGTCTCATTTCTGAAAGCAGGGGAACGCTAGATGGCTGCTGCATCTTCAAAATGTCACCAGCTTCTGTTAAAAAAAGAAAGGCAACCGACCCACAACACGACAACCGACCAAAGAAAACGAGACACAAACCGCAAAAACCCCTACCGCCCACTAACCACGCACAAGATACAGAGTAAGCAACTCGCTAGGAAATACATTTCCTTCGGCCGACTTACTAAGCCATACGATGGTCTGAGACTCAATGCCTTAGACATTGCAAATCAGTTTGGGGAGCCCGCGGCCTCGCAGGAGCAGAAACCCCACCGACTTCCCCCCGTGTCATCTAGCCTTCACCCAAAAGCTTGCTATTTTACCCAAAATCTCTTGTTAAAACGCTTTACTTGTTTCAGTTTGCTCACTGGGAAAGAAACTCAACATTATTGCCCCGAGTTCTATTTAATTAACCACTAGATCTAGATCAGCTTAAGCAGCCCTTTATAAAATCACTTCAGAAGGCCAACTCATCACACAGCATTACTGAAACGCCACAGCTTCCGCAGAGCACCTGGCAGAAATCAGGGCTTCAGTTCGACGCTTGACGAGCGAACGGGTACTTGAAACCAAAGCGCAGCCGAAACGACCTAAGCCCGTAACGTGGCGCGAGCCGATCGTGTTCGCGTGCGTTCCCTCGCAGAGAGACGTCACCGACCCAGAAAGACCGACCTGCAGAATTCTTAGGCGCTCACCTCTAAGAACTTCAGTCTCTTCAGGAAGTCAGACACGTAGCTGCCCAGAGGCTTGAGGCTCGGGTAAGACTTGCTCATCCACAGACCTGGAATTTTGCCTTTCAGAATGCTGTTCACCACTTCCTCCAGTTCAGCAGACATCACCAGCAGCCCCTAAAAGAAGTTTGGGAGAAGCAAAGTATTTGAACAGCTTCCCAAGAGGACTACTTTAATAATTTTAAAAACCCCACAAAAACAAACAACATAGCGCTCTAACAGATAGTACCAACTTCAAGCCAAGTCAGACAGGAGCGGTACTGAAAACGAGAAAAAAATGGATGTTATAGGATTTCCTCTTACAAAGTTACAGCCCTCTTCAGTCAGATCTGGTAGTCAGGCCACTCAAGAAAAGCCTCCTCTGCAGAGAACACCCCACAGGGGAAGACTCTCCCTCAGAAACGCTGTCTTCTCAGACCGCTTCAGAGCTTTATGCACCGTAAATGCTGTTTTACTACTATTTTTATAAGCTTCCTCAAAACTTGAAATAATAAGTTTTAACAGACTTAAAATTACCCAAACTGACCTTTTCCCCACCCCTTTTTTTTTTTTTCCCCTCTTCTCCTCTCCTCTCTCTCTCTCCTGTATTTTAGCCCACTGTAGCTTTTCACTCCTACCGGGAACAAGCATCGACTTCAGACTGCGCCAATTACCTGGAGCCCTCCCTGGCCGCAACGTGCCGGTCCGAGGCTTCAAGGAGACCCGCTTTCCTATCTAAAAGCACACGAGGTGCTCAAGCTTTTTGTGCCACTGAGGCAGAAACAGATGCGAATCTAGTACCGCTTCTCTTACTGGCGAACAAATCTGTAAGTAGAACGCTTTGCGGTTCGCTTTCTCCGCAGTAGGCGCTACAGCACTTTTGTAACCTGTTGGACTCTCCTTGTTTTTAAGACGCAGCTCAGTAAGTAGGTTTGGAATCCCGATTCTTTTGAGCGTTTCGACTGACCAACCCGCAAGAGATTCCAGGGTCCGTTTTTTCAGGTGCTTGCATTGACAGAGACCGAGTCTGGTTCCAGGTCTGTACTTTTCATGTTACCTTCGGCTCACCTTTATCGCTTTCTGTATGTTAACGCAGGAGTCCCGGATGGTCTGCAGTAACTTGTTGAAGCGTCCCATCTCTTGGACGAGGACAGTGTTCATGCTTTGAGCGTAGGCGGTCGGGTACCTTCTCATTGCTGCTTCGATGTCAAAGTCTCGAGGAAGCTTGCTCAGGATGTCACCCGTGACTTCACTAACAATTTCATCGGTCGATTTCACACCGCCACCGGATGCCCAAGACTACAGAGACACAAAAATTTAGATTTGTTCTCAGGAAAAAAGACGGACAGCTCAGAAGCGCACAAGGTTCTGACACACCATCCCTCCGCATCCATCTCGCTCTCTCTGTTCAGCTCTTCATTTTCCTTGGGAAGCTCACAGGAGCCGTAGCGTCACGAATGTCATGGGTGGCTTTTAAACCGGACTGGAACCATCCGAGAACCCAGAAATTGTTAAAAGCCAGGAACAGAGCAGAAGACGGGCAGCAGCTGTGCTTTCTTATGGCAACGTACAGGAAAAATACAAAACCGATCAACCCTTAAAAGATTCTGAAGCGGAACGGTCGTTTCACCAGAATGAAAACAGAGGGCTACGGAATACAGCAAAAAACAGGAAAAAACCACCAAACCAATATCTGATGGTACCAATGCAGACAAGGATCAGAAAGCGACGGTAAGACAAGGCGTGACATTTTACGTACCTGCATAAGAAGAATGTTATCAAATAACAATTGTGTTTCCGACTGATCCTTGGTAATGTCAGCGTTTGCATTCATTCCAAACACCTCCGGGGAAGGATTCAGCGGAAGGGTCTTTGTATATTCAATATAGCTTTGGTACTACAAAAATAAAAAAGGTGTAAGACTCAAAACGAGATGCGGAACATGACAGGCTGCATCTCAGACCCGCTACAGACTTGCCGAGCGTTACGAGCGCCGCCTGTGAACAGAGATAGAAAAGGTAATCCAGGGGCTGACGGCGCTTCGCCCATTCCTTCGGTCCGTCCTCTTCTTCTCCTGACTTTGCCGAGATTTTTCTGACACCCGTCAGAAGCTCTCTGACCAAGCGAGATCTCCGAAGGCAGAAGGCCGCAGCCTCTTTCTGAGCCCGACACTCGTCGACGCTCTGAAGCCTTTTTGCAGGGCCGCAAGGTAAAACTTTCCCACGTGCCGAACCGAGCCGACAACCACGTCCATTCCGCCTCCAGGGGAGATGAACGGCTAACTCCTCCACACCTCTTTTACTACGTTTTTACCTTCACCAGTAACTTCTCGCCTCACTGTTCCTTAAGCGGGCCAAGCGATAGAGAGCAAAGCCTATTTAGTCAACGGTAGGTTTTCTTCATCTCATTTCCATTTCTTAGAAGTCACCAAAACAAGTACTAACAGAACGCGAGATGAAGCCCCCGAAGCGAGTGGCAGCAGCGGTAAGCGCTGAGGCACATAGCAACAGCAGAAAAAATACAGCTAGTTCTTTAAACAATAAGCTGTCAGTATCTCTGTGGCTCTGGGACACTTACCTCTCCTTCAGGAGGGGCAAAGTAAAGGCCGCTAGGATCAAACTTATAATCTGTATTTGTAATGATTTCCACGGAAAAGAACACGTTCAGTAGGCTACGGAGGGTACGCCGATCCCAGTCGTCGGTGACTCTGCCACCATAATTACATTCTCCAGTCATATAGCGAAGGGCATCAAATGGCACCTCCTGAAAAACACACCACAACGGCGAAAGGCAGCCTAAGACTTCTCCGGACAGCCGTGCCGGTGTCACAGGAATTTCCTTCAAAGTATCCCAAATTCTCACTGCGATGTTTAAGAGCTGGTTTTCACTCGTGCTCACACCACAGATCTCCCGCTCTCCAAATACTTCCCTACCGAGCCACCCAACATGGCACCTTCTGGAGAAGGAGGGCATTGAAAAAGTTCCGCAAGTAGGGCAGCTGGAACTCCCTGAGAACGAGCTCATGGAAAACTGCTCCGAGCTTATCTCTACCCGGTCAGCTAAGCACCCTTTTCTTTTTTTTTTTTAAAAAAAAAAAAGTGTGTGCAGTCACAAGGCCAGTACTGGGCTCAGAAACCTTTTTGCTTATTTCATGACGACTTCTCCGAAAGATCAAACAGAAGCAAAAAAACCCCCACGCTCAAACGTGCTTCAAGTCTCGAGGTCAGGCGAAGCGACCGGGTTTGCCGAACACCGCTCTGCTGCACACGGCAGGATTTCTAAATTGTACTGCGAGAGTCTCCCCGTCGGTTCCATCCCGATCGCAGTACGCTAACCACTTCAACCGAATGCGGTACTGCAAGCAGACTTCCGTTTCTAACTCGCCACCCTGCTAAACCAGTTGCCCCGGCAGCACTCGCCCTGCACCGGTCACCGCACCTCGTACTGGTCGAGGAAGATGCGGAGCTGCTGCACGCTGATACGCAGGTCGGTCTCGTTGAACTCGTAGGGAATGTTCCATCCCAACGGGCCGAAATTCCTCCTCTCTTGCACCAGCGCGTGGAAGAAGCAGAGGCCATACAGCAACGCCTTGAACTCGGCCTTAAAACACAAACACAACGCCGTTCGTCACACGCGGCCAGCTTTAACTGCTTCGCGTTTTCTCAGGTCCTGCACGGCAGCCCCATCTTTGAGGTGCTCGAACCCAGCATCTCCTGCTCCTGTAGTGCACCATTTACGAGTCGGGAGAAGCTCATTCTTGACTTAAAGGCCTCTGGCAGGAAGTCACCAAACGGTCATAAGCATCGGTTCTTAAGTCTCTCAGACAAGCACAAACCCTCAAAGCCGTTTCGTTTTTGAAGCGATTAATATGTACATAACGTGTACAACTACGGGTCTGAAAATACGTACCTGTGAAATTGTATGCCCTTCTATCAAAAATCATCATTCGCATAATACTACTATTTCTGCCTCTCCCCTGCCCCCGTTATCAACATTGACGTTTGGCCTCTGAAGAAAAACATCTGGTAGGAAGGATTACTTTTCAATCGAGAGCATTTAGCGAAGCGTACGACCTCGTTTAGAACAGCTACATTACAGAAAAACACCATAGAATAACATTGAAATATACTTGCGACAGACCACTAGTTATGAAAAGAAGGGTTAATGATTTTTTCCAGTCTTTTTAAGGTATAGAGGCGTATTATTGAAAACCATACTACAAAAAGTCTTAGTCGAAGAACAAGGAGGAGGAAGAGCACTCAGAATTTAAATTTACTTCACTGTTGCCAATTTCATCATCATAGAAGACGACTCTCCCATTCGGGAGGATCGCTCCCCTGTCCCCACAGCTCCTCGGGGCCTGCTCTAACCAACTGTAACACAGGAGTTACAACAGCCTTACTAACCGGTTTTGTGCAGCTGTCGAAAAATTCCGGATCGGATATCGGATCCATCAGGTACGAGCGGATGATATTGGCTCGTAAACCTTTCGGGGCTTCGTTAGTCATCTTCACTCCATTCTGAAGTACGGACACAGGAAAGGTGGCAGACGGGTAACTGGTGAGCCACAATCGGAAATCGGGATGCGTGCTATCGGGGTTTAGCTCCTACAATAAGCACATATAAAAACAGGCCATCAGAAGGCACGACAACGATATCCACCTCGACTATCCTATAGCGGGAAAGCGCAACGGCCTAGATACCCATTTCTTAGATGCTTATATGCGGTTACGCTCAAAGTCACAGTAACAAATAAAACAGCCCCTCTACAGCTGCCACGTTTTTCTTCCAGACTCGAGCGGTCTGAACTAAAATGCGCAAGCCAGCGGGACGTATGAAGAACCTCGGGTGCAGGCTCCATACCACGAGAATGGCAGGATATATGCTTGGCCACGTACCACCCTAACCATCGCACAGCTGTTCAGGGAAGGGCTACAGTAATAACACATAGACATCGGGTAAGTTTGTTGGGGCCGGGGAGGGGGGGGTGGCACGGAAAGTAAGCAGTAGCCACGAGTACTTCTTCAGAAGCGTACGGCCATTCGTGAGCGCAGCTCCTTAGCATGCTGCTTTTCTGCAGCCACAAACGTACCGTGAAAGCTCCCGGCCGGCACACGCTATGACCTGGGATTTACCGCTCGAGGAACAGGCCGGGCCCACGACGCTTGCGGGCACGTCATCCTCCAGCAGGCTGGAGGAAAAAGGAGGAACCGATACGCGACAGTTGCCCTCGTGTAACAGGAATTGGCTTTCCGGGCACTTGTACCAATCACGCATACCTCCAAAAGCCTTGACGCTCAGAAGGTAATACTTGCTTTTACCTCACACGCTCTTTCCAGTACAGGCATCCATGAACTTGCTAGGTGGCAATTCTGCAGAACTATCCACGTTCCATCCTTAACCGCTTTCTCTATCATCTTCACAGCTATCGGGCCTTGGCCTTGACCGAGCGACAGAGAACTAAGCTTCGTACCGCCGTACCCCTGCGTACAGAAAGCGGATCGTAAGGAAAAATAACATCGCAGCAATACGTTAAACCTTTCGCTACGACAGTTCGCACCTAGACCTTCTCTAAGTGCTTCGTGTAAAGCATATTCAAAATACACTTCAAACATTTTCCCCCCCCCCTCCTTGTATCTTTCTATTTGACTAGAACCTCACACGTATCTTCCACCTAAAAGGTCAAACTCTATGTCCATTTCATCCAGAACCACGGAGTTCCAACTGTTTAAAACCTCTCCCGAAAACTTTAAGGACATAGATAATTTTGTTAAAAAAAAAAATGCAGGCTACATTTACAACTCAGCGGTTGGGGACTCGGGAGTACATCTTTCATCCTCAATGGGTCAGAACACAGGCAAAGTTCACAGTCAGCAAATACGGCTAGAGTATCTTGCCAGAAAACAGGAACTTACCGACATCATAATCCAATTTAGAGCCAATCGAGGCTGCGGGGAACTGTGTTTCAAATACCATACTAATGACTCTCAACACCAAAAAAAACCAACTCCCTTTTCGAGTTCTGAGGTGTAAATGGCACCCAACAGCCTAAGGTCCTGCATTGCTACAGCACTTTTTCATTAAGTAATTTCAATTAATGAGGTGTAACTGCCACCCAACATCCCAAGGTCATACATTGCTACAGCGCTTTTCCATTAAGTAATTTTGGCTGATGAGGCATAGGTGCCACCCGAGATCCCAAAGTCCTGAACCGCTACAGCGCTTCCGCATTAAGTCATTTCGACTACTGAGGTGTAAGTGCCACCCGACATTCCCAAGGTCCTACATTGCTATAGCAGTTTTTTATGAAGTACTTTCAACCAAGTTATTAAGTAGTTCAGTAATTTCCTGAGCTATTAAGTAGTTTCTAGTAACCTTTACATTACGTACAATGCTCATTAGAAAACAACTCCCTAGTTTCAGATCCGACTCCTTACAATGAGCATTTAAATAATGACGGTCTCGTTTTTCCATTTGAAATGACACTAACTAATAAGTTACAGAGACAATAGCATCTCAGCATTTTAACACCTGCCAAAAATATTTAACATACATTTTTTTTTAGCAAAAGACATCAGCTGGTGCTAAAAACAACCTGCTTGAATTTATTAGCAATTTGGGCTTGACAAAACTGCAAGCTCAATTTTTAATTATCTTCTAGCCCTTCAAAACAGGGTTTTGAGCTTACTTTAGGATTTCAACTTTCACGTGAATAAAGTTCCCCGTTTCCTATAACCGCACGCAGACATCAAGCATAACATTTTTATTAGATATACCACATTTAAACAGTCTGAGACATTCACAACAATACCTGATCCTCAGCGAACTTCACCAGGGCCGCCATGGGATCAGCTCCAGGGGAAAGTACAAACACAAGCGGTGCGCAGGAATTACTATCGGCAAACGCTTTTGACAAATCAAAGGGAGGCGGCTCGATAAATTGACGGCCCAGGTTGCGAACGATGAATTCCTGCACCATTGGTACTATCTGAAACAACAACAAAAAAACCAGAAAAAAACAGAATTAAAGTGCTCTATTTTTGTGTAAGCACTAATACGTACGACTCCACGTTTTAGCACGAATTCCCAAGGCTGCAAATAAAGGACAGTCCCAAGGCAGTCGATGACGTGGCGCACGTAACTCTAGGCAAAAGAGATGCTCCAGGAGGGTTGAAAGCAGACAGACCAATACACTAGCCTAAGAAGGCATGTTATTTTTTGCATTTATTCGATCTGTACTCGGGAGAGGATTTAAACTTGCCAATCCCACAGAGCACCGTCTTCCAAAGGCTAAAGGATCTTAGTTTGTATAACTGCCCTGTACATCAGCCGCGTACAGTCTGGCGCCAAAGCTTTCTACTGAAGTTGACTGAGCTCTATACCAAAATGAAAGAAAATTTATAAACCAGAACCTTAAAGCTATAGCCCTCATCCACATTTAGCCTGTCTGCAGCTAAACTACAACAGCTGCTCCCTCTCCCTAGCAGAAAAAGACAGCAGGAAAATGAGAAAAAAACAGAAGACCCACCGGTAGAAACAGTAACAAGGTTAACAAAACAAGAATCACAGAACATCCCAAATTACAAGCGACTCACAAGGAGTCCAACCCCTAGTCAGGCACAGAGCAACCCCAAGATAACACTGTGCATCTAAGGGCACGATCCCAGTGCTTCTTGAATGCCAAAGGAAAAAAACCAAAAACCAACACTACAAAAAGAAACTCCACAATAAACAAAACAACCCCAGAAAACAAACCAAAGAGAAATTAAAAGCTAAAACAACAAAGTAAAAAAGAAAAATATAAACAGCTCACACCAACACAGACGTACAAAATCATACTCAGCCTAGAGAAGGCACAGCAATCACACTACTGAAGAAGAAAGCAGCTCTGAAAAACAGGAAGAGGAGAAGCATAAGCCATAGCCTCTCTCCCTCCCAGCTTTCCCCTTTATACTGAGCACATGCTGAGGGGATAGGATACACCTGGAGCCAAATCAGCTCAGCTTCCCTGGCCGACTCCAAACTGCTAACACCTGCAACGAATGAGAAACACGACTCTACTTGCAAAGCGATCCCAAGAGGCAGGCTCCCCAGGAAAGCTGTCACCGCACCGACTCCCATGGAGTTTAAGAAGTGCTTGGCCAATGCTCCTAAGAGTTTTTAACTTGCATTTCTGTTGTTTTGATTATAAAACTTGTCATTTTCATACTGCATTAACGTAGGTGCTTTCAGTTGATACACAGCTGAGTATGTGGATCGTGACACAGAATAAAAAACAGGTACCGGCAGCTTTTGTTTCTCTTGCTTGTACTGCTCACAAACCCACCTGTGTCTGGACCGCCTCCAGAACCCACCCTGCTGTACAGGTGCCACAAATCACAGTTAGGGCAAGGCTTTAAATCTGAGAGCAGGAAGAAACTTCTACATTATAAGGACTCCAAGTTTTACAGATGGAGAAGCTCTTGCAAGAGCTTAGTCTGGCTTCTAAACTTTTGAGCGATTTTAAAGATATGTATGAATATAAGAAGCGGTTAGAAACCTTCACAGACTGGCCTTTTAAAGACAACTGCAAATGCACTCCAGAGAACGTAAGTCTAATAACGACTATTTTTACTCTGCCTTTTTTTCTCAGTTTGGAGGTTTTTTTGGTTTCGGGTATTTTGGTACATTCGGTTCGGTTTTCGTAAGCTGTGCCTGAATGCGAAGTCATTGTTAAGTATATTTATACACGAGAAAAGCTGAGAACTTGTACTAAACCTAAAGCTGAAAAAAGCTGACCGCTCTACCTTTCCTCTCTTCCCTGCCCAAAACAAATGTGGCAGGATGACCGACTTCCGCACGCTCGGTTCACAACTCCACCTACACAATTACATAGAGTTCCTTCTCATTTCCTTTTATCTTCTGGTCTCATAAAAGTTTGTCTCGTTCGACGTAGCGTTTCCGATTGCAAATTTGCATTCCCGATTAAGAAGCCTCTCTTAGAAAACACAAATATGCTTCGAGCGGGAAGGATGAAGTAGCAGAAGAGTCCCTAATTGAAGCAATTGAAATGATAGGAAACTTTAAATGTTTATAGACTCTCGCAGGCTCTGACTCAAACGCTTAAAAAAGTCAACCCGACTTACATTTTGGCATGCACGTGAACCTTCCAGGCCGAATCTCATGTAAGTTGTACGGCAAGAGTTGGCTAAGAAGCTCTGAAGTTGGAGAACTAAAAAAAACTAAATCGATTCTTAGCTTTCTAACTAAATGTGCTTCTTCTAAGGTGTAAGGAAAACGCAGAAATAAAGATGCAGCATTGTACTCACATAATTTATATTTAAAGGTTCTCTCTTGTCCGTGGCCCTGTGCGGCTTTTTTTTTTTTTTAAACTCTAAAGATACTCTTTGAAGTCCGGGCTACGGCAGATCTCATCCTCTGCCGCTCCAACGCCCGTGTGTAGCGCAGCAGCCACCCGATAGAACAAAGACTGCAGATACCGCAGCTACGCAGAAATCTGTTCGCCGCTCGTTCCTTCGCCTGGTGCTTATTTACCCGCTTGCGGTCCTCGCGCGAGTTTCTCTTTCAGCCTTGCGTCCGCTTGTAAGACGCCAGGGGGAAAGACGTTACTTGCGAGCTCTCGAAGGGTTTGCCGATGCGAAGGCGAGCGGCGTCTCGGATGAGGCTCTAAACTTCTAAATTGTCACCTGCAGATGGCAAAGGCTGGCTTTGTCCACTGTTCGAACGTGAGCGAAACGGTCACAGCCAAATGTTTCTTCTGCCTGACAGAACCGGAGGGCTGGGAAGCGAACGATGACCCGTGGTAAGCACAGACGTAACCGCGTTCTTCAAGCATTCCTGCAAATGGCTCCGATGGTGTCCCCTTACCCCTTACAAAATCACCTATTTTTCCGCACAGCTTCACAAAAGCGAAGCTTATGGAAAGCTTCTTTTCAGTGGTAACCTCGAAAGAGTTCAACTAGCTTGTGTCCGAGAGCCGCTGAAATCTATTTCACGTGTTTTCCGTACGATCCTGTCTCTACCGAGAGACAGCGGGACCGAAGCGCCGAAGAAACTTGTCCGTTTGTATTTCTTCCTCTCTTCAAGTTCTTCTTCATTGGTCTAATCTCTCTTGTTATTGTGTGTTTTACTCGCAGGGAGGTACACGCCAAACATCCCAGCTGCGGCTTTTTGTCTCTCACTAAGCACTTTGACGACCTGACAATGGAAGAGTACTACGGGCTGGAGATGGCACGGCTGAGAACCTTCCTTGTAAGTGTTAACCAAATAACCTTAATATCAGATTCCAAGCTAGACTGTAAATAAGAATGTCCACCTCCAAGCAAATCACAAACTGAAAACAAGCCAAACAGTAGGTTCACAATTCAACATAAAAAGTATGCTGGGCGTACCCCAAAGCGGGCCCCTGCCGCTTGTGTCGGCGGAGGAGCTTCCGAGTCCATGAGGAGCGTGCATACGGAAGAGCCGCCAAAGCATGCCGCGCCGTTGACACGGCAGTATGGCCGAGCGTAGCTAGAAACGGAGGTCTAAGCTAGAACGAGTGGCCAATCGATGGGGTTTTGAGGATCTCGGTTTGAGCGTAGTTGACCTAGGCTGTTAAAAGCCTCTACCGAAAGTCTCCATATCTTCTTTTGCTTTAAGTGCAAAACCGGCAGAAGCGTAATAAACTCTTTTGAAGAAGAGGTCACCGCGACTAGGCAGCGTCTCACGGATAACTTTTTCTCCAAGCATCAGTATACGCCACCTCTGCAGGCACCTCTCCATGTGGATCCATCTGCCCGACGGTCTGAAAGCCAGTACCGCCAGGCAAAAAAACAACCTTGAGAAGTGAAGCCTACAGTCTGACTCCGAAAGCCTCTCTCGTTTATGGTCCAAACAGTCATCTTTCTACCCGAGGACTACCATAAAGAGTAGAGAGCTCCTTTCGGACGCTCTCTGGAACGCAGGTCCTAACTGTCTGTACCGACTTCTGTCTTCGACCGTGTGCTTTGTGAGGGTGGCTAGGCGTGGGCTAACAGTTGTCCTGCTAACTAACCTGTGGGTAGAGCTGAAAAATGTCTAAGCAAATACTTTTTTTCTGGTTTTTAGTAGATTTGACTTTTCCGGTTGTTTTGGAATAAAGATTCACAACTGTGACCCACTACTACTGTGATCTGTAATGCATTCGAGCCTTACAGCTAGACAGACTCAAAGCGCTTCTGCTTCAGAACGCTTTCCACAGACAAAAAGGAATCTGTGTCTACAGCGGTTGCTACCTTCAGGCACGTCATCTACGCTCCTGCTACCGTTAACTTTTCTTTCCAGATTGGACACCATTCACCGCAGATAGCGACAACCGTCGACAAGTTACGCAAGGAAAAATTGCACGCGCGTACCGACAAAGGGAGGTCGCGCGGTTTCGTGCGACGGTCTAGAGGAGGAGGAGCTCCGGAGATTTTGTTGCGTGCGCTGAAACCTACCAAAAGCTGAAGGGCTCTCCTCCCGTTTTTAAACATTTTTTTCATTACGACTCCAAACTTAGCGGTTCGGTTGCAATCCGTCACTTACCTTTTTCCTTTCTGATAGACATTCCGTAGACACAGCGGCCAAAACGTGTACTAGCAAGTACTTTTAGCTACAAGAGGGACAGACCTTTTTGAAGCGGGGGAAGCTTTTGGACGTACTTTGTCAGGTCTGAGGCAGCGAACGATAAGCATCCTTTGGAACTCCCCGGATTTGTCTTGCCACTCTGCAGGAAGTGTCTCGTGCTGGGGATCCTAAAAACATACATATTTTGACAGTCTTTAAAGCATTTCTGAATAACCCCTAGGGACAGCAAACTAGCTTTGAATTTGACACAACCTGAACCTAGGGTGAGTTTTTTCCTTAATCTACAGAAATGGGGCGACTGGCTTAAAACTTTAAAGCCAAACCACTTTCTGTGCCTCTAGCTGAGTCCCTCAGGGGTCGGAACTGGGACCGGGGCTATTTGGTATGCTCACCGATGACCCGCGTTGAGGGAAAGGAGCGTGCCGTCAGCAGGTTTGCCGACGACGCTAAACTGGGGGGAGCGGCGGACGCACCAGACGGTTGTGCTGCCATTCGGCATGACTTAGACAGGCTGGGGAGTCGGGGAGGGAGACAGCGAATAAAATTCAAAAAGGCCAAGTGTCGAGTTTTGCGCCTGGAAAAGACCAACCTCACAGATCAGTATAGGTTGCGGACTGACCCATTGCAGAGCAGGAAAGGGGAAAGGGGCCTGGGGGTGCCGGTGGGCGGAAGGAGGAAGGTGAGCCAGCAGTGAGCTCTCGTGGCCCAGAGGGCCAATGGGATTCTGGGGTGTGTTAGAAGGGGAGCACTCAGTAGGTCAAGAAACGTTCTACTCCCCCTCTACTCGACCCTGCCGATGCTGCCATCTGGAATATCGTGTCCGGTTCTGAGGCCCGGCCGCCTCCTTCCCCAACCTCTGGGTGCTTAGGTTCAGGCCACAATCCAGAATGCTGCCTTTTTTTATATATATATATATATACACACACACACAAAACCAGTAGGTATTTCAAAACATCTGTAACAGTTGTTGAAGACCGTTTAGCGCGACTCCCGAGCTTTGTAGAAAATAGAGCGAACTGGGAAACGCTGAGGAGAGGTGGCCTTCCGCAGACTCCAGGGGGTCGTGCCACCGTGCCAAAAAATCTTCGCTTCTCTGCGAGAACAGACGCACCGGGAGCTTTCAGATTAAATCAAACACCCCAAGGCGAAAAGAGTTTCAGACCCTACGCCGAGATATGCAATGCAACTCAGTAAAATACGGGGAGTCCTTGAATTCTGGGGACTCAAAGTCAGGTGTCCCCAACATTCGGAAGCAACCCGATGTACACCAGCAGGAGGAGAAAAATGCCTCTCAAACTCCTTTCAAGAACGTTAATATTCAGTGTAGGGTTGCTGATGACAGCGGCTCAGGCAAGGCTGATTTTGTGACCTTTAACATCTACACGTAAAACTGTCCTTTACTTAAATCCGTGTGTCGCTAAAAAGACGGGAAAAAGTGGGATGCGTATGACAGGGGAAAAATACAGCCGTCAAAAAAAAAGCCTTCCCCAAACACCTTTAAGTAGCGTTTTTGAAAACTCCAGCGCATCCCTATGACAGTATTAGTATTAAAGCTAGACAGGTAGTGAAAACGTTTCCACCTACATAAAAAGGCATAGCAATGCTCCTAGATCAACACAGACACAGATGGTGCCATTCCTTTTCATCTAGCACTTGAGGTTCAGTAACTGAAGATTTCTGGCTTCAGTGTTAGCGTTTATTAGATTCTCTATCAGTTCACTGATAACCTATTTCTGTATGTACACATGTAATATATATGCATATATGCGCACATATATATATAGGCAACATATATATATATATATATACATACACACATATATATAGGTATGTTCTATTTTTGTTAGGACATTGGCACAGGCTGCCTAGGGACGTGGTCGAATCGCAGGCCCTGGAGGTGGGTAAAAAGCACCTAGATGTAGTACTTGGGGACTCGGTTTAGTCTCGGGGACGTGGTTTTAAATGATGGCGATAGATCGACCATTGGACTCGATGACCTCGGAGCTCTCTTCCAACCTTGGTAATACTGTCATTCAGTGCGATTCTATAAATCTCATTTTATTGAATGGCACCGAAATGAAGGAAATGCTATTTATTGCTGTTCGGCTGGGTGACCGCACGCAGAGCCTATCGTCCACGTCTCGCATGTCTACATCGCTTTACTTCTGAAAGCCTGTATCTTTCATTGATACTTTAAAAAGCTGTCATGCTGAAGTGTACAATGAAGTAGCCCCCTCTCTCCCTCTCCTTTCCAACTGATGCCATCCCTTCCGTGTCGGTCTTCCCAGAGACTATTTCCCAAAGAAGAACTACAGCCCTCATCTCGCTTTATCTTTTGATAAATGCCCAAGAAAAGCTTTAGCTCTGCGGTTTGCCTGCTTCGTGCGGTCTGCACGACTGAGGGAGCCGCGGCTGCTTCTTTTCTTTCTAATGTCTCTCATTGTACGCTTAGGAGCATTTTCAACCCCAAAACCGCTCTTTTCCCCTCTGCATAATTCAATCCCGGTTTTAAAATGCAACAGAATGTCTAAAGCCTCGATATTTACAATTAATAGAAAGCACGATCCTTTTTTTAAATGGGCATATGAATTCCTGGGTCACGGGACCAAAGATCGGCGGAAAACGTTCATCATTTCCCAGTGAGAAAAACGGTGCGATGGAGTTGCACGTAGATGGGCGACGATCCCTGAACGTACAAAGGGTTAGGGTCAGATACGGGCCCGGAGGCAGGTATAAAATGAGCGCTTGGTGTTACGGAGAAGCAGAAGAGGGGAGGATGATAAAATAAGTGAACAGAAAGATTAACGATGAAGCGAGTGCCCAAACGTGGACTGAAATTTATCTGAGGACCGTGGATTTCATAGCAATGGTAATGAAGTTAGACTAAGTCAGTCACGAATGCATATAGCGAGGTCCCTGTGGGAAGAGGCAACTGCAAGTCTCCCAACTGCCACCTTCATTCCCCTATATGTCAGTAACCGAGTCGTTACACTTCCAGGAAAAAGGATTTTTCAAGCCGTCCGGGAAAGCGGAACGCTGCGTAAGAACACGAAAGGGCGTCCTCGAGGCACAGTAAACAAACGCACAGACCGACCGGGGACAGCGGTTGCCTTAAGTTTAGCCAATGTCACTCACACCTTCCTATTCCAGGTTTTGTTCCCTTATTTCCCCCCAAATTCCATTCAAATCCCAACTTGCTATTAGGAGGCTGCCTGACAAAGCGACGGCAACTAGTACACATCATTTGTTTCGGTACTCACGTTCCCGTATGGAAGAATGTACCATGTAAAATAACAGCATTTCTTTCCCTTGCATAAACATTTTCAGTGTGTTCATTGGGTGACGAACGCGAGCCCTCAGGCGTTAACGTACCGAGCTGTCGTACACCAATTTCCATCCATCCTTCAGTCGCGCAAAATCCTGACGAATGTTCTTGAAGAAAGGCAAATCTTCTAGTCGACAGATTTCATCCCAGGATTTTGCGGGAAGCCAGGTACATGGATTAGAAAAGGGATTTTCCAAACCTATTCCTCCAGTCAACAGGAATTTCCACTCGTTCTCATCCACCTACAATGGAAAAACGCTGCTCTCAGGACCAAAAAAGTATGATCTAATGGGTTTAGCGTGTTACGTAGCGAACGGATACATCTTACCTAAAGGGGAATTACAACAAGATGGAAAGGGGACAGACCTTCCAGCTGTCCAGACTGGGTTAGGACAAAGGGGAATGGACATAAGATGAAGGAGGGGATGTTTAGACTAGAAATTAGGAGGAGGTTCTTCCCCCAGAGGGCGGAGAGGCACTGGAACACGTTGCCCAGAGAGGCTGCGGCTGCCCCATCGCCGGCGGCGTTCCAGGCCAGGCTGGATGCGGCCCCGGGCAACCCGGTCTAGCGCGTGGCGTCCCTGCTCACGAGAGGGGGGGTTGGAGCTAGATGATCTTTAAGGTCCCTTCCAACCCGGGCCCTTCTAGGATTCTATCCTATGTTTTGCAATAGTTGATAAAGCATCTGTACGACTACTAACAACTTATTTCCAAAGTACTATTCAGTGCCTGGGTTTTGGTTAAATGTCCATTTAAGGAATCAAAAAAACCTAGGAGATGAGCCAACTTAAGGCTTCACCCGCACGCCTAACTCGGAGAACGAACAATGTCAACTCGACTACTTTTTTAGTACCATTTGACAAATCCCAAAATACTGCAGGAAAAAGAAAGAGCCGACGCTTTTCAGGGCACCGTGCATTTCGCAACCCTTTTCTACAACAGAAGTCTAAACGTGAACAAGAAACATCAGCTTACGGCCGACATCTCATTCTTTTCTCAGCACGCCTCTATTTCAAATTCCACTTTTTTTCCCAAGGGCTTGAATTGGTCCCGTACTGAGCGTTATTGATTCTTGAAATAGATTGAATATTACTCTATTACGGAATTTCTCTTGTGACTGGGAGAAGGGCGTGCTAGGATTACTACTCTCAGCTCTCCGAAGAATCCTAAGACTTCACCGGTGTAAAAATTTCCAAGGCTTATTCTATAAAATTTGAAAAGCTTCCACGTTATGCCAAAAAGAACAAACTCCAAGAAACCCGAAGTATCGCATTTAGCGCACGATGCACTTCTAACGTGTGCGTTTCGTGACGAGTTTTAAAAATCCTATAAAGAAATATTTTTGAGAGAATTACGAGAGGTCAATAGAATCCAGATGGTACCGCTGTTCCATTTTGAGGAATTCCACCCCAAAATGAACCCATTTAGTACCTTAGGAAAAAAAAATGAGTAGTTTCTTACATCGGCGGTTACGATTCATTTTCGGATGCTATTACGGTAACGTTTTGCAACACGTTTGCTGCAAGAGCAACATAGGCGGGGTTTTCGTTTAAAACCTATTATCATCTAACTCGGTTTCACCGTACCCGTTTGTTATATGTTTATTCTACCCTACAGAATCTTTTCCGGTACTTATAATGGCTTGTTAAAACAAAAATAAAATGCCAAAAAAAATGGAGGCTTAAGAAATACAAGGATGCGTAACCCCATTTTTCCATTCTTATCCGGTATGTTCTTATTCGCGATCATTTGTATGCACGGCTTAACGTGTATTGTCGCAAACCATTCTTAATTACAGACCAATTTTTCATGCATCAGGAGGTTCACCGTCAGACAAAAAGAGAAGAGGAGCTTGTCCTTTTCAAAGAGGGAACGACAGATATTGACATAAAGCGAGTAAGTAAAATGATCCTTGAGAATCTTCAACCTACGGGAGAAAGAACAACCTTCGATTAATATCTCCCTAAGGAGTGTTTTCTTCCATCCGGTTAACAAGAACTGAACAGCTTTTTGTAACCTTACTGTAATATATAAATGCTCCTGGTTTTCAATCAGCCTTTCAAGTCCTTTTCCGGTCACCGACTCCTCATCGGATGAACAGATACGCGTGCAATTTACACACCGAATACCGACACCGAGACGCTCACGGGACGAAACGTAAACTTTTTTTACCACGATGAAACACGGGAGCCTGGTCTGCAACGTCGGCACGAGTAAAAAAACCCTGTCGTAGAAGATGGCCGACTAGCAAAGACGGCCCGAGACAAACGGCCTGAGGTGATTATTAATTTGCAAAGAATTCTACGCTAGTCGGTCGTCTTCTTTTGCCTTCGCCAGGCAAAATTATCAAACCGGGCTGACACGGACCATTCCCTCGCAGTGCACGCCACCAGCTGGGACTAAAGGACCGTATACATCTTTGTCTTTCTGCTGACACAAACGTTCCAAATCCAAGCAATAAGATAATTTTATTTATTGCTTGCTTTACATTCCGCACATGGGGTTTTTGAGATCCGAAAGAGTAAGACTTAAAGGCAAAGAACTAGGGTTATGAAACACAGTTGCCTTAAGGGCTACCTTCAATGTCGCTTCAAGAAAGACAACAAAATATCGAACGCCGTCTAAAACGATTCGTAACGATCTCTTTGATAAAAGTTACCGCTAGGCCTGGATCGCCCACACCTTGATTAAATTCCAACGAAAAAATAACCTTCCTAACCAGCGTGCCATTAAACCGAACACAACGCGTTAAATTACACACTGACTATGACCTCACCTCATTTCTAGGAAAACATGATGTCCAGTAAAATATCTGACATTTGTGTGCGCTGACGAAAAAAATACTCCAAAACGCAAGGCTTGAGATAATACGTTTTGAAGAAACGACAGTAAGGTTTCTGGAGGAACCGCGAACATGTTGCCACGTACAAAAAGTGAATCGTCACTCTTACCTCGTTTCCAAAACTTCCGATTTCTCCGAATTATCTATAGACATGACGAAAAGGTTAATAAACCACGTGAGCGAATACTGGTACATTGGCTCAATGTTGGCTAGATCGGCGATGGAAAAAAACAAGATGGACGAATGGATAGCGATAGGACGATAGCCCATACGGGTATCATCGATCTTCTTCTCTGTCTCTTCAGCTACGGCTTGCTTTTCTGAGATCTCATTAGCCAGAACTTTGGAAGAAGACAGTATCTGGATGGCAGTTTCGTCCTCCAATATGTTTCCTTCCGAGGCTGAAAGAACTTCTAAAATCTTGTCTTCAATTTCTTTCAGCTGCCTAAAAAAAATATCCGAGAGTTTTCACATACGGCAATTCCTGCCATTTTCCATTACCTTTTTATAAAATCGAGACAATGTGGAGATCCTACTCACAGCAGGCAACTTACATAACAAAACCTTTCTGCCTTACTTAACCTTCCCTTAAATTCCGGAAAAAATTATCCGCTTTCAGGCTGAAATTGGATGGCGAAGGAAGAAAGCAACAAACCGCTTCAAATTCCAAACATTTCCCGCTTTGGCCCGCAGGGAAAGACGCCCTTTGCCGAGTACGATCGGAGCCGATCTGGCATGCTATGAAAACATTTCTGAAATGCAACCGTGACTCTCTAAACCGAATTTGCCGGGACGGCAAACCGTATGACAACATCACGGAGGGACGTATAAAAGCAGAGGACAGGATCAAGAGCTGTATTTTGCAATTACACGACCCGCCGTTCAGCTCCTTAACGTCTTCTAATAATCCCAGAAACGGGAAAGTGTAACCGAAGAAGAAAGGCGCTGCTAGCAGGCGTACGAGCGAGAACACGCATCCAAATCAGCCTAAAAACCAAACGGCAGCCTGCGTTTGGGGTCCCAAAAACAGCCGTCTTGAATTTATCCTTACATCGAACAAACGAGAAAAAGGGTCTCCAAAACGTACTTCTCCCAACTGTATTTCCTTAAACCGTGATCCGTTTCAATCCCTCGCAGGATAAGTTACGTTCATACCTTTTATTCTCAGCCCCTTGAAGGATGAGAGCTTGTTTCTCCTCTTCGAGATCCGGCCGTTCTCTGGCAACCACAATTCCAAGCAGCTGATCCTGCATGCCTTCTGAAGTTACCATGAAGTTCAGTAACGTTACCTGTCAGAAGAAGTAGTTTATGACAAACAACACGGTTACAAGGTGACTTTTGGACAATTTCACGTCATCTACGCATCCCGACTCAGAGAGGAAATCCACCGCAGCTGAGCGTTTAAGCTTACGTGTTGGAAAGGCATCTCTGGGATTAACCCAGAAAGTTAACCAGAAAAGAGATTATTATCTTAAGTTCTCGTAAATGCTTTTGTAATAGAACGTGGACAAATAAGATCGGGAGATACAGACTTCTGCAAAAGGAGATAAACTAAATAAATTCATTCAATTCCTGACCGTAGGAAAGAACGACAATGTCGCAAGGCGAAGTATTAGATAACGAGCGACGTCGATGCCGCCGGGACGGTACCCGTCTTCCGGCAGCGGGAAAAAACCAACAGCATTGGCAGGCCAGGAGAAGAAAACGAATGCCAGAAATTCTTCCCCGGTTTCAGTCAAGAAATCGCTTTACAACAAAAAGAGACTTGCACGCCGCTTTTCAAAATTCTCACCTTAACAGACGTTTCAGGAAGATAATGCGGATTTCTCAGCTTCGTTGTCATATAAAAACGGAATTCAGGAGCATACTCGATAGTGGAGTCTCCAAGGCAAATGCACATACTCCCCGACTGCTTAAATGTCTGTTTGAGCAGAAGCGGCTCTAGGACAGGATCGAGTTCTTCTCCGATATTCTCCAGTAGCACTTCATCAAAAAAAAAAAAAAAAAAAAANGACTTTCTTGGCATTTATACAAACAGAGGAACTCTTCTCTCCAATATGTACGTAGAACATGTATTTACGGTGCGCGTGACAAACCGACCGACCCGGCAATATCTGACGCGTTCTCAGTCAGCTGACTGAAAAATGAATCGTAGAAACGTACTTCTCATTGCTTTATCTACTATGAGAGCAGTCCGCAAAAACGCAACTCTTGCTCTCGCTGCTGCCAGCGGCTCAGAACAGCGGCTCCAGGCTACCGCTTTTAAAAAGGGAAATAACAACCTATTCTATTCAATGCCACAAAACCAACTTTGGGGTAGCTTAAGCCCGCTTTGATTTTCTCCGTAAGCATCCCAGATGATCAAAATCAAGAAAGAAATAACAGAGGTTAAACAATCTGTTTCTTGTCCTTCGCTTCCCCATCAAAAAAGAGCCGGAGTCATTAACTACGTGCATCGTTATGGCTATTTGAGGGTAATAAGACTAATCGCAATAAAGGTGCTACGGAGAACACGAGCATCGCTAATCATCACAGCCTAACGATCTGGCATTTACGCTCTCGAAAAGCCAAATAAAAACAACAGGACTTTTTAGAAATAAAACTGTGGACATGGAAAAAAAAGAAATGGCAACACTCATAAAGCAATTGAAAGATAAAAATTAAACTGGGTATCGTAATTGTACCGTCCTAAGAAGCATCTTTTAACCTAGGGGTAAGGTCTTCAATTACTGTAGTACTAACTAGATTCAAAACAAGAAAACCATTTCCGTTTCCCTTAACTAGGAGACTATTGGATAGCCGCGAAAGTTTCATTCATTATCAAATTGTGCCCCCATTGGGTTCCTCTGCAATTTACGCTTCCGCTTCTTTGACCACCTACCGGGACTGCCAAACTGAATGCAGTTTTGAAGCGTCGTAACAAACTGAGCGTCGCTGAGTTTGATCACGTGCAAAGTATTGGCTTTTTCCAGGTTCTTTATCCATTTATTGGCTTGACCTTGAGGATCTATCATCAGAGGCCATCTTCTTGCATTACTGAAGGGAAAAAAGACAAACTTTCACAACTGAAAAGTTAGCTCTTCAAATGTTTACCCTCAAAGTACTCCTAAAGGCGATTCATTCCTTTTGGCCGGTATGAAATCCTAGCGAGGACACACTCAGGTACAATCCCTGTGAATTTGAGAGGCAACAAATGAATCTTTCTTTACAAAACAAAAAGCATTTTCCTCTTTCAAGGAAAGCGCCTAGAATTTAGTTTTATAGCGCATTCAGAATAAGAAGTTTTGACAATACCAAATACCTTTAAGAATCAAGTCAACCCATACAATTGAGCCTTTTCAGGTGAAAACAAACACAACGTTCCACTAAAGAGACATTTGAGAGTTAACACAAAGAGAAAAGCATAAGCGCTTTCAAAGGCATCTACCTTTTAAGTGACGTTCGGCTTGGCAGAGTTAGTCCTAACTATCACAGAAAACCCTCCTAGAGAAAAAGATAATTCTGCACTCAAAAGAAGTCATGACTGATCCTGCTCGCAGAATCTCTGCACAGGAAAATGTGCCTGAATAAATGCTACCTCCTAGAAGCGGGAATATCCAGATGGAAGCAGGGAACGCAAGCACCTCAGACCTGTCTTTGGCCCGAAAACGGAAGTTGTGGCAGCAAGACTGCAGAAGTTCAGGAACAAACCTTCCAGAAAAGAAACGAGCCACGTGCGGCAGCAGCCCGAGAGTTACGCGAGATGCTACGACTGTTCTTTCCGCGTTATGCATCGCAGAGCGGGCTCGGAAGAGACCAGCAGCAGCTGAAGGAGGAGGGTGACTGTCTTCTCCCCTTCAGAACAATTTAGGAAAACGGGTCATCTGGAAGGGACCCCGTCCGTCCCGGTTAAATTCCGTCACAGGGTCAGGAAACAATTGGAGGTAGATGCTAACGCTTCATAATGGAAAGCTATCGTTATTTACATTGAAAATGATAATCGTCTTTCCATTTGTTCAAAGAGAATTTTGATCAAAGCTTTATAAAAGAGAAGCGTTAGGACCTACTGGAGAAGGGCTGAATTCATTAACAGTTGTCAACCATTGAGCCTGAGCGATCGAATTATGAACACGGTAATTACTTTTCAAAAGTTCCACCTACAATCACAATGCTAGCACGTAACCTCTAACTTCAAGAGGCAGTTCTGCTTCCCGAAGTAAAATCGATGCCAGTTTAGCATCCGCCTCGTTTTGCGCTTTGTCGCCTATCCGGTCACCAAAGCTGAAGCGTTTATCCGCCGACCTCGGCTTCCAAAGTTAACCCTCTAAACAGACCATTTTGGTCGCGTGCGCGAGGCTAGCATTCGCTCTGCGGCGAAGGAAGTATTCGTTCACCTGTGCTATACCACTTAGAACACCTTAAAGCGAAACCAGTATGCAGCATGGTTGTTAAAAAAAAAAAAAAAAACAAACAAAAAACCAAAACCACAAACCAAACCAAAAAACAAAACAGGAGGGGAAAGTATCATTGTAGCAATCCCTCGGACTCATAAAGGAGGGGAGCACATTCACAAACTTAAAAATTTTACATTATAAAGTTTTAAAAATACTATCAATACTTCTTCTGTATGTAAGCATTACAGTGATTTTACCGCTACAGTTATTAAACTGGGTACAGAGCGGAAAACTGTCCCTAAAAAAACCCCAAACCCTAAAGGCATGTCGTAAGAAGCCTATTTAATGAAAATCATTCATTTCTTCATTGTACTACTTCTTTTTTTACTTACGAGATAATGATGCCATTATCGATAGAAAACATGTCCGAAGGTAGTCCTGCAATAGTCCAAGCTCTGATCTCCACAGGTTCTCCCAGGGTACTCATTAAAGAGAAATCATCAGAACAAGGAATGTCTTTGGTTTTACACAGCAATGCCCATTCTTTAGTTTGCATCTAGGCAAGAAGTAAATACACATTAACTGAAAGTTATAAATATATATGAGGATTATATCCAAATTCTATTCCGAATTAGGTAGACTGATTTTTGGCCATTTTTCCCCCTCTCTTCATTTTTAGCAATTTTTGACAGCCCAGACCTGACTTTCAAAAGAAAGAGGCAGTAATGTCTTTGGCTGAACTCAGGGGCAGGTTTTGGCATCCAACAATATTCCGAGTCGGGGTAATTTCAACCTCCAACATTTGTTATGCCTAAAATCGGCTGCCGTGACATAATCTTTTTGTATTCAGAATTTCTGTTCCTTTCACTAAGAGTCACAAGCACCAATCTGCCGTTATTGAGACAAATCCGCTATGCTAGTCAGCTCTCGTCTCTTTTTGTACAGAATTACTCCGCTGTGAGAACCTGCTCAATTGTGCTGCTGCTGCTAAAATAGAAGCCAATTCTGTTTGCTTTGAAGGAGAATATAGCCACCGAACGGAACAGGAGTAATTGGAGCCACGAGGTACGGCTTAAGAGGAGAAAAGCTACCGAAGGACCCCGTGTAGCAACAAGTACTTCACAGTACAACCAAGGAAGAGTTTGCCCCTCGGGGCTTATAAAAAAGAAAAAAGCCTCAAAATTCAACAAGAGGGTTTCAGTTCCACTTACCAAAAAATCTATTAAAATATATTTTTAAAATATAACCTTTGTATCAGAAAGGAAACAAATAAAAATTCAGAGGATTACAAAACACGGAGACAGAATTACTGTCTGTATTACTTGTCTGTAGTTGGATGTGAAGGCTCCTAGGTAAGCTATAATTCCCGATGAAATCAGGATATCGCCCGTTAAATTGATGTACTGCTTTCCGAGACTCAAAGCGGTCTCACGCCAGCGAGTTTTCTCCCCCCCAAGGCCACCAAGCAGTTGTTCTGCTCGCTCCAGTTTCTTTCTGCACAAGTCCACCTAAGAATGAAAAGAAAAAGGCCGATGACATTACGCTCAAAAGACATCTTGTAAAATAACAAAAGCATCCAAGAATTATTCTGCCGTGCAAATACTGTCCTAATTCATTTCATCAGACAGAAAGAAAACGCCTTTTATTGTAACGAAAATGTTTCAAGAAGAAAAAAACAACCTCGCTACTAGCACAGCAAAGCATACGCAGGTATGTTTCACTCAAATAAAGGAAGGCCACCAGTACAAAACACGCGGGTCAAATTCGTGCCAGAAAATACTCATAATTGAGGAAATTATTTACACGTCACGGGAGAAACAGAACCACCCCGAAGAGATCTCTGCCTCATGAAAGAAGGGGCGTTCTTCTGTGCAACAAAAATCCTTCTGAATACGCCATCTGCATTTCTGTTGCTGTTTTTTAACTAAGACGTCTTTGTAATCTAATTGTCTCTTCCCTCTTCTCGTCTCCGTAGCAGCCAGTTTACACCGCAGTAACAAACTGGGTAGTTTATCCCTCCCTTCTCCTTTCAAACCCCATCAGGGTGCTGAAGGAACACACACAGAGCTGACTTGAACTGCAGACAGGAATTAAGGCTCCATTTCAAATTCCAATACCATTTTTTGTAACAAAAAACCAACCAAACAAACAAACAAAAAAACCCAACAATCAAAACCACAAACCCTTAAGATAACATACAGCAAAGTTGACAATAAAAAAAAAAATACGTAAAGCAAAACAACAATGACAACAAACCCCAAACAAACAAAACACCACCACAATTCCCATCTTCTAACCGTCGCCTATTTCCGGACACCCAAGAGCTCTTTAGCAGGCAGCAACTCAGCTTGCCAAAAACAACCTTTAAAACTCATTAGTGCAGAGTCCATAAATAAACCTTCAAAACTTAAGACTTGCAAGTTAACAGATGAATCAAACTCTCAGTATAATCACGGAAAATCCAGCTCCTCAGAAGCAAGAGGGTACGAGAGAGGATGTGGGAAAGGGATATCGATCGGTTAACTCCTTCCTTTAAAGCAATTTATTCCCCATGCTTTGCCCAGTTATAACTTCAAGACCATTCCGCCAAAACAAAAGAAATGGTTATCTAAAAGTATGACGAGTTCAAAGCATGAGCAGGTAAAAGGTAAAATACTCTTTGACAGAACAGCTGATGTAAAATAACTTTTCTGGATCGAAACATAACAACGGTTCATCGTTTGCATCGTATACCTGATTTTCTAAGCCAGCCTTCTCCTGTTTCTTGGATTCCAGTGTCTGCCGGAGCACAGCCAATTTATCCTGAACCTCCTTCAGGTCTGCTTGTTTCTTTCTAAGACCTTCCATGGCAACCTTTAATTTTCCTTCAGCTTCCTCCAACTTTAGCCTCTTCGGTGCAACATTTTTTGCCACTCTAAATATTAAGGTCAAAGCATAAATTAAATCTCTGAAAGATACGCTCTCGCTCCTCGCTACCGAAAAAAGAAAAGATGACGGGAAACCTCAGCAGCTCTTGCAATGTTTCATTTTATATAATTGGACGGCACCCAAAGAAGGTTTTTACTTCTTTTGCCTCTTTTACGGAGGCATTTTTGCAAGGAGACTACCGGAAGTAACACATTGTTTATCTTTCCAAAAACAACAAGCAAGGACGTAGCCTAGAACACCCCCCCTTTCAACCGAAACAGTAATTCAGCCTCATAATGAATGACTCCCCTCTTCTCCTTTGAAGTCCACCTTTTGCATCAATTTCCTCTCCGGCAATTGGTATTTGTAACCTTAACAGTCGTTCTCAGACGGAGAGCTCTACCAAGTATGCATTTAATAATCTCTTAGACACGTAACAAAATATCCTCCCAAATAAAGGCGTGCACTACCTACCGTGACTCAACTTCCAAACCGCAAGTTGACCGCAGCCTCCCCAGTGCTAATCTACTATCGCATATGTTTCAAACTAGGAAAAACAAACCATTATTTTTGCACCTTTTCGGCGGAGCAAAGACAACGCGTCACAAAAAATACCCTTTGGGCTCAGTCTGTCTACCAGAAACTTCCAAAGATGTTTCGGTTGCGCCTCCGTTTCATGCAACCCTCTAGACAGAAGTTAACTCTCTTTGCTAACCGAACAGACCGTTGCTCCCATGCCTTCCCCAGAACATTTCAAACCGAACATCAGATTCTACACCTCGACGTCAGCTATCTCACGCCGACGAAACTTTGTGACTGCTTGCTCACGCTAGTTTCCCGCTCGTAAGGAGTCATTTCACATCTCGCTCGGTGTGAAAATAAGCCAATCTCCCGAATCGAATCTATTTTAACCTTTCGTAAATTTTTATGCGTACTTACACATCATAAATATCCAGAGCTATGACCCATTTGCACAGACCCTCTGCCGCCGTGGAAGCGTTTCGAATCTTGTCCGGTACAAAGTCGGGATTTGTAAGATACTGTTTTCTTATGATGGCCATGTAAGCCGGGGGAATGTTATCCTTGTCGTACTCGTGAAGAGACTGAAGAAATCTTCTGTCGCCCAGAAGTCTCTTAGCAGGACCCCAGAAATCCTCGACTTTTTTTCCAGAACCTCCCGGATCTGGAATCCGATCCGCTTTGATGCCCTTAAGGATGCACACAGCTTCCATTACAAGCTTGACACCCGCGGGAGGACTGTTCATGGACTTAACCACTGTAATATCCTTAATAACACAAAACAACAAACACTTTTAGAGCTCTGAACGTAAGCGGATTCATTCTCCTACCGCAATTGAAATAACAATCTTTTTAACGTCACGATAGTATTTTTCCACATACATTTAACTATTCCCATACTTGATATTAAACACACTGAAATCTCAAGGTCACGGCCCAAGACTGTAGAGTCCATAAACACATACGTAGCTCCCTTCCTTTTTGCAATTTTTCATTTATTTATTTTTTTTATCATTGTTTCTAGTCCTTTCTTTAAGGTACTACACAGGTTAACCTAACACTGACACCTACACAAAAATACCCAAAATCTAGTCACCAATGAGTTGACGTGGATTAGCAAGGCGAGACGCACAATTTCAACCTCAATTTCTGAACTCTGAAAGACCAGATACGAAAGTATTACTTGACAGGCTGGCAGATTTTGAAGGACAAAGTGAATAGCATACGCTTTCTAACTTCTGAATCACTGAGTCAAATTAATTGTGTAACTATTAATTTTGAAGTGTCTAGAGTAATATTTCATCTCTTATTCCATGGAAATCTAGTGTACAGCTTTTTCACTAGAGAAAAAAAAAAACACAGAGTAACATTTTGGTCTCTGAAACACTTCAAGAAGCTTCTGAATTAACAAAACTGGATAAGTACAATGCCATACCCGAAAGGGCAGATATTCCACGCTTTTGTATCTCTCTGTAGCGTGTAGATACGCGTTGTTAGACGTACCTGTGCAGTGAGAGTGTCGAGAGCAGCCAGAGCGCTTTCTAAACAAGGCATGGCTTCTGCTAAGTCGGCATCGCATTCGTCTTTGATGGCTTTTGCGGCCATAGCCTGCTCGTTTGCCACCGCTTCTTCAGCTTTAACGACTTCCTCAGTTTTGGCCACCTCTGAGGATTCTTTTTCAATAACGACCATCATCTCATCAACCTGCTCGCTAGCTTCCCGCAACTGAGGCTGCAGAGCCTCCAGCTCGGTCTGCATCGAGGCCACTTGAGATGCAGCGGAGTCCAGTTTCTCCAAGCCAACTTCGTATCTTCTTTTCATTTTTATCACCTTACTGAAAATAAGAAGTACTTAATCAGATTTTATCGCTACTTATCGCTTATTGGCTCCATGCATTACTCTGGTAGCATAATGTACATAATCAATCGCCGGGGATGATAGAAGCGGTCTAACGTGAGTGTGTTTTGAGAGTATCGAGTCAGACCTTTTGTCCAATAAGGAAGCGTGCGGCCTAAGAGCACATTTTATGCATCTACTACTCTGTCCGTTTGAGTTAACAAAAAACCCACTCACTTGTTCTGTTCGGACCAGCCATAAGAGACAGAAAATAGCATTTCTGGTAAACTCGAGTTCCTCTAGAAAAGGTCACGTTATAAATCCTTACGTGCGTTTCTTTGCAAGTAGGCTTTTAAAAGTGGAGATCAATTCCAAGTATGAAGTTGGCGTAACGTAGTTGTGTCTCTGAAGCTCCACGTGGTATAAGTCAGATAAAGCGACGGTTGAAGTGTGAAAGCTTTTGCACATATCGATACACCCACTTCGAGTTTCTCCTGACATTTCCACATCCTCCAAGAAGCGAGAGGCGACAGCTTCTAATGCATCTTCGGGCCAGGTCTAAAGCAAAGAAAAAAATACCTTGCTCTTACTCAGTAATTCACACTCTTAAACGCCAAACCGTTTTTCGGGGGGGNAAAATAGCAATTTACCTCATTGATAAAGTTACTGAAGCACAGATAAACGATTTCGAGATCACCGAGTCGGACAAAAACAGACCCGGAAAGAACCCAACTACTTAAGGATTCCGTTCAAGCCCGCTATCTATCAGATTTCATCCAACAGAAGTATTGCTCCTAAAACGAAAATTCTGCGTGGCCGGTACGTCCACAGGTGAAACTGCCTCTGCTCTTCCTCGTCATAATAACCTTTAAAAATACAGCACTCCATTTAAGGATAAACTAGTACATTTTAAAGCTCGACAAAATTTAAGTTCCTCAGGTTCTTTCTACGGTTCAATTTGACATCTTAAACATTCCAAGGCTTTTTTTTGCACAGAACAATCAGACAGGACGTGGTTTAATCTGGTGTTCTGTCTCAAAAGACACCTGTATTTTCAAAAGGTATTTCGGGTTCGTATCTTTTCAGCGACCTAGCTTGCGGCAGTTTCGTAATAGATTAAAACACGACATCCATAAATCTGTCGCGTCTATGGCACTACATTCGTTCAGCTAAACTCATATTCCACAACCGGACAAGTCATTCCCTCGATCCTTTTGCATTCGGCCCACACAGGCCTATTACGACAGCCAGAACAGTTCCAACGGTGTAATCAACGGAGAACATGATGCTGCGAAAAGTTTGATATTAGCTATATATATTAGGGATATACATCAGATAAATATGACAGATAGACATCGGCTATATAAACGGCAGGTATTTTTCACCGCTACCACGACCGAAGAGAATTACTAGCCACAGCAAACGCCGAAGCCACGTTTCTATAGCACTGCCACCAGACTAACGCACACGACAAAAGTTTTGTTTTCACCTGGAACCAGTCCAGCGTGCAGCAGTTGACCAGAGCCGGAAATTTTCGAAGGCGGTTACGGAAAGCGTCTCCAACAGGACTCATCGCCAGGACTACGTGAAGCTGATCTCGACAGCGGTCGACAAACATGTTGAAAAGAGCTATGGGACTGCCATCTGTCCGCTTCGCCCTGTCCCGCTGGCGATCTATTTGACGCATCTTCTCACAAATTTCTTCTTTCTCATCGACCGCAAACAGGTTTGGCACTTCACCTGCATTCAGTAAGTTGTTGATGTCTTCTAAGAACGACTCCTTTTTAATCTGCGTATCTGTGAACAAGAATACTCCCTGCGTTTCCGCTTCAGTAGATTTTCTTAGTACAACTTTTAAGTCCTCATGCCACTCGCTGGTATCGTAACTTCTAGTTATTTCAACCTGGAAAAGGTGGTACTCGGCCATGTGGGCTGCCAGTCGAGTAAGAGACTGGCGACCGCTACCTCCGACACCGACGAGGAGGGCATGGCTGCGAGGCTGCTTCAGAATGCGGGAAATTCTACAGATGTGTTCGATAGCGAATCGGAACAAGACAAGCCGCATTGGCTTTTTGCTCATGTTATTAAACTCTTCCAGGTGACTCTCTACAACTAATCTCAACTGATCCACATCGCTAATCTCCCTGTATTTAGTGTCCTCTCTCTTAGGGTCATGAAAATCACAAAACATCAAGCTACGTAAGTCATCTTCCTCCACTCTGCCATCACCGTTGAAGTCCAGGTTCTGGAAAAGCTCATGGAAGTCTTCACTTAAGTCATTTTTCACTACTTCTTCGATACACCCAACAAGCCAAGCCCGGTCAGGATTATCCACCAACCGATCATAATAGACCCTAAGGACCTGTAAAATAAAAACTTAGTTATTTTAATGGTTGCTTTAATTGTCTTAACAGTTTGCTTCCGCTCTTGAATTCGTACCTCTAGACAAGATAAAACAAGTCTGAAAAAGGATTCAGAGTAGAAACTATATTAAACTTCACTATGTGGGCAAAACCAAAATAGATATTTCGAATGACTTTGGGGAATTGAGCCCGTAGTATTACTTCCGAAGCGAAAATTCACACAGAAATACCTACTTACACAGACACACACGCAAAAGAAATATATTTATAAACGATATTACATAAATGCATTAAAGACTGCTGCAGAGAGGAAGGGAACACGTTGCTCTTTCCATTACAGTGACACAAGTTTTTGGTTCGTATTTCAAGAAAGAAGACCGCAGATGGGTATTAGAAAACTTTTTTCATGAAAAGGGAGCAAAGAAGGCAAGTAGATCGCCTAGAAGCCTGAGCGACCTTCAACCTCAGAGGACCTTAAGAAAGCTTTACAAAGAACGCTTCAAACGTTACCATTGTTCCTTTCTTTATGCGATCCTGCTTCGGGGAAGGATGACGGGCTAGGATCGACCAAGACCTCTTCCAAGGTCACACATGCTGATTTGATCCTACAAACTCTACAGTTTCCAATTACTTTTCTTTCTTTTAATTCACAAAAAAAAGCAAAGAGCAGATACCACCTATATGGGGCTCTCTCCTAGTTTTTAAAAGGGATGCTCCCATTGAGCTCTTTTACTCCGCCTATCCTATTGTGACTGAAAGACAGGAAGCATTTGCTAAGGACCAGAAGCTCAAGACTTTCTTCAAAAGGCAGCCCAGAAGTGGGGGAAAAAAAAAAAAAAATTATAAAGCAAAGACCAAACTTTAAATCGGTCCAACTCTCCAGCAACCCAGGACTACTTGCTGTTCTCTCGGTCGATTTGTGGGTTTTGTAGGAAGAACTGCAAAGGACCGAGCGGGCGCTCCAAGCGGCAAACCGAGACTGCACGATCACTTGAAAGAGAAGGTATCCATAATCAGCTTGTTCACTAAGACGCGATTCCCACCCTGAAAAGGTCCGGTTGCCTCTGCCCGTAGAGCGTACGAGACCCTTTGTCACGAGTATGATACCAATTCGTGGCTATTAGCCAATAGGAAATGACATTTCAAAGAGATGAACACACCGATCCACATCTTTTTCTTATTATGTATAATAAATACCATTTCTTAGCATTAGGCGACTTACCTCATGAACCCAGAGACGTTTTATCGCTTCTGCAGATTCTGTCGTTTCAGGCCTTGACAGGCAAACGCCTTGAATCACACGCGAGAAGTCGCGGAGGTTGAACAAATAGTGAGATTTGGCTGGGGTAGGAAGCAGATTCTTCGTAGCTTCTTTATAGATATGCATGGTTCCTTTAACAATTTGTGGAGTCAGCTCTACGTATCGTGATGGAAAGTTATAGCTGACAAGTTAAAAAAGGCGGTAAGAACAGAACGATTCTCGTCATTCCCTCATACAAACACGCGAATTCACAGACGATACCGAATACGGAACGCCGATTTACTCTGAAGTTTGTGCCAGTTTTAAAGTTCTACGATTACGCTTCCTCACGGGCAGTTTTTACAGATCTCGGTTCTCTCACCAGATCACCCTCTTAACTCTGCAAATTGAACGTAGTTAACCACAGAACAAGCTGACGAACTCGGCTACATCAGACAGCAAATTACACCCTTTTCCTCCCCCCACGTTTATGACCAACGGCAGCAACAGGTAAGTCGGGTCGAATAGTTCTCGGTCTCTCGTGGGACCTCTCTCCCTCAAAGGGTCAGATGCTGTCAAATCACATCAAATCGGTCCGGAAAGAGGACACGAGCATTTCTGGGGGCTTACCAGTCCGAACGGGTAGACCTTGAAAGGCGAAGTCCGTTCCCAATAACAGAATTAAAAACGGTGTACCGGTGAAAAGCTAAAGAAAGACTAAGCCTTCTCAAGCCACAGGAAATTTAAGAGCACTTTCCAGTTCTAGTCTTTGAGACACAACTCAGCAAATTCTACTCTTATTTATTATACGTCGAAGAACACCACATTACGGAAATACGTCAACCATCTGAATGGGCCTCACCTCATCCAAACCTCCGTTAGAGCCGTCAGAACAAGAACTTTACTATTGGAGCGGTTTAAGATGAGCCCTACTCCTGTGAAGTAACTCAAGAGGCACAGGATATAAAAGACCGTCATTTCTTTCAAGAGCAGCAGTCCCACAAACGTATCTCGGAGACTTCCTAGGAGCATGATTTAAACCCCGACTTGGATTTCTACCGGTAAGACAGCGGTCACTTACCGTATCGTTAGATGCCAGCCCAAGATCCGGGAAAAAATTGTGTACATGGATTCATCATCAAACTCGTTAATAGTAACCGTATTGAAGTGTCGCAAGAATCGTGGCGTTACTGGGTTTCGACCACCACCTAAATATTGAAAGGCATTAACGGTCTTGGTGCCAGGAATATTTAAAAGAAAGCAGTAAAACCTCGGCAATTTTTTTCTGCTAATCATCTCGGATTCAGACAGCAAGTTCACTTTGACAAGTACCACACCTCCTCCTAAACCTAACAGAGCTACATGCAGTTCAGCATGAATCTCTTCTCCTGTATCCAACGGTCAGTAAACCACAGATGGAAATCATCCAGTTACAGGTAGTTAGATTCGATACTATTTTAACTACGCTCCTGTTATAAAAGAAAACTCTTATCGTAAACTCCAAACCCACACACACAAATTGCAGAGCATCCCAATGAAAGAAGGCTCTACGAGTAATCCCATACACTTGATTCCATTTCAATTTTTTCGCTATACAACTTTGTTCCATTTAGATTTTATCCCGGTTGTAGAGTTTGTAGTTTTTATGACCGGACCGTGATTTGGACAACAAAGCTACGTATGGAAAGATGGGGTCGTAAAACAGAAATTGACTGAAGGATAGCGGAGGGTCTCATTAGACCATAGGCATTTCATAAAGACATTTTGTGGTATCTATTTCTCCCCGGCTGGCTCGCGTAGTCTCTCCGCTGCAACTCAACCCTTCTTCTGGAACTGCTGTTTGCGTTTCCTGCAAGAAAAGGGTGCCTAGAGTCCCACCCCTAGCCAGAGAGACCCAAGCTGTAAAACTACGCAAGAATAACCATTCGGCCTTTGGAAAACAAAGAAACGGGAAAAACCTCATAAGACGCATCTCGTACCTGGCGGTCCCATGGCACACACCATCTGAATATCTACAAGTTTAACGATCGAGCAGTCTTTAAGGTCATACCAATTCCAGTGATCTAACCACTGCCGTAGTAACTCGACGGGCGGTTGAGCGCCATAGACCTCTCGTGCTGGCATATTAACATCATCTACAAAAACCACCTGAGAAGAAAAACAGAAAGGATTTTGCGTGAATCTATTTTACCTAACATACGACAACATTTCGCTTGATTCTGGAAACACCGCACTACAATTCACTCCCATTAAAATTAATGGGAGCGATACACTTAAATGCATGCTTCTGAATATCGGCCCTAGGGTCTTAATGGAGCTGCTGCCCAGTGAAATAAAATTAAACTTGATCAACCGTGCCGCTCTGAAGCCATTTGCAAAACGTACTTCTAGGCGAGAGAAAAACTGCACCTCTTGTCTTATTTCCGGGTTTATGCGATAAAAGACTGCAAACCAAAGCTTGGTATTTAAACCTTATCATGCTAGTTACGTTGCTTTTCTTGGAGAAAAGATGGGCGACAAGAAGATCTAACAAAAATCTCAAACTTCACTGCTCCGGTTTTAAATCTATGAAACATTACTTATTTATTGGCACCGGCATCAAATTTAAAATGTATTACAGGTTACATCTTTCTTGGCACCGCTGCTCCTAAAGTATAGGTCGCTGCTGATCCTTTCCCGGTATCGCTTGTGATCCGTTGAGAAAACAATGCATTTCTGTTATCTGTTTGCACTTAAACGCTTGTTTACATACACGTGTGTAGCAGTTACCATTCTTTTCCCAACAGGAGGTCCAAATATTGCTTTTCTTCTTTTATCCAGCTTAGACACTATAATATTCTGAGTCTGAGCTGCTGTAGTTTGTGCTGAAAAGTTAATGAGCAGTGGTCTGTAGACATCTTTGTTCAGATTATTTAGAAGAAAATTCTGGAAGGAGCGTGAAGAGGAGAAAGTTAAACTGTGACATAGACAAACTGTATAGCGCTTTAGCAAAACACCAATAAAACAGATGATTTTGTTCTTTCATGTAAAACTACACGAGAGTAATTTATCTCTAAGAGAACTCTTAATAATTATACTGCATCAGGTAAACCAAGAATCTTGAATAAAACAATACGTAATAAGCTTGATTTGTCAAGAGAAAACGTTCTATCTACGGTATAGGCATCATCACACTTGCAAAAAAAACAAAAAACAAACTAAAAAAAACCCCAAACCCCCAACCCTCAAGAACAAAACACCAACTTACCTAGCGTATCCTATAAAACGAACACGTTTTTTTTTTTTTATAGCGCTAATTAGAACCGATGCCTGTTGCCTGTACTAATCCGCACCCAGATTTGCAAAAACACCCACAGATCCAAATATTTATGCCTACTATTTTAAAGAGTTTCCAGAAATATTTCCTTTGAAAAGATATTCCAGGAACCATCTTTTATGACCAGATCTCCTTCCAGTCTTAATATTTCTTTTCTTCAAAATTATTTCAGGAATGTCACTTAGTTTTGGTTTTAAGTTTCATAATCCTGACTCAGTGACTTGGCAGTTAATTGTTATCACACAAAAGGAAGGAAAGAGAAAAGATTCAAGACCGGGAAGCCAAATTTATTTTAGCTCCTTAGAAAACTTCCAAGACCGCAAAACGGTCGAGTGTACACAGGCTTCACGTCAATAGCACCAGAGCGATTGACAGAAGCAAAATCCTTCACGTCAAGACATACTGGAGTTAAAAAAAGGAACAAATAAAATCTATTTTGTGCTGCTCAGAAGAACGGCCTCTTCCTTCTCTCTTACGATTTACTTCGAGAATCTCATCAGCTAAAAATGCAATAACAGCTTTGCACTCAAAAACAAACCTTCCCACCGATCTCTGCAGAACCCAGTGAAAAACGCTAGATTTGGAGATTTCCACAAGCAAACCTTGTAACAGCACAAACATCCTGTTGGCATGGTTTGACCGCCCGTCAGACTCTAGTCTTCCCGAAAGATTAGGATTTAACCCGGATTTGTCTGAAGAATTAAAATCCATACCGTCGCAGTAATTTTCTATAGAACTCATATTGTTATTCTATTAGTCACGTGACAACATTAAAGTGAACCGGGCATCACTCAGTGACTAACGATGAAACAAAGGAAATACTTTACCCCAAAATAACAATGACCTAATTATTTTTAAAAGATATCAAAATCCACTTTCTATTATACAGTCTGACACTGTTTTCAGCAATCCTTAACAGATGCCTGTTTGAACTGTTTAGTCTTTTCTACACGGGTGTGTGGGTGGGCTATCCCGACGACACCTATAAACACATTGTAAAGTAAACCCATTCAGGAACCAAACCGAAGAGTCCCGTTTGGGTTCTACTAGCAGCTTGTTCCAGCGGCTATCTGCGTGCAGCTTAAGAATTTAGTTTGGAAGCGCAGAGAAGAAAAAACAACAAGCAAAACCCCAAACCCAACACGTTTTGCTATGCAACCGCATTTTTAGTCGCCCGTAATTTCCTTTTGTAATACTATCCAGTAAGTCACGTCTCATCTTCCTTCTTAAAAGTTATCAAATTATTCCTTATCTTACCCATTTTATAACTCATTGTCAGTATTAAGAGTACTTACAGTAATATAGGTGCTTTTTCCAGTTCCTGTTGGCCCCACAAATATAGAAGGTTTTTGATGCACTATCAACAGCTCCATCAGTGCCATGTACCGAATGGTATCCAGAGTTGGTACAATTATTTCATTAAACATCATATCTTTAGGAATAGGAAGAGCCGATTTGAGCGTTTCCACCCAGGGTTCCCAAATTCCTTCTCCCTATTTTAATTCAAATGAAAGTCACATTCATAATAAACACGACAAAACAGCATAGAACCAACGGAAACAGCAAATTCAAAGTTCTATGACTTAACATATGGGTTATCAATTGATTTTTAATCAATTTTTAAAAAACCCAATTTCATAGGTTCGTTTCCCTTTAAAAAAAAATAATGGCTGTACCTGAAGCACCAACTCATGAAAGACAAGGACTTGATCTTACCTTTTCTATCTGTGCACAGATTTTTTTTATATATATATAAAAAGTGAAAGTACACGTATTTATATATGCATTACACATAGTATATAAATAGCTAACAAACCACAAAATGACTGTATGTATTGAATCACTGTAACTGAAAAAATTCGCAGGCTAAAAACTGAAAAAGCTTTCGCAGGCTCCCATTCAAAATAAATGCTTGCAACACTGTGGAATTTGAGGGCAGATGAAGCTGCACGGCAAAGCTTTCACCATTAGATCGGCCTACCGGAGGAGTCTCAAAAGGCGCCAAAACTCTCCAGCAGCAAATTAACACAAGGAGGTATTATCGTAAAAAAACCTAACCCTAAAACAATCGTACATTCTATCTTATCCTCAAAAAATTATATCTCGAGACAAAAGTCACATGAAACTCCTAGAGATTGCTCTCTCCTCAAGTCTCTCTTAGAAGGGGCACAGTCCCACCTCCAAACACAGAAATCCCTTTACACGGAAGAGCAAGTTTTTACAGATTACGATCAGAAGACACAAAGCCTTCGCTGCCAATTGAAATCTCGGCCACCTTCCCTGGCAAGACACAGGAATCGGGCACGAGCCAAAACCTAGACAAGAGTCATTCGCATTGTACTGCGGCGGGACTTCACAGGAATGACAAGCTCAAAAGGTACATTTAGTTTATCTCGGAGTCTCCAGATCTAGTTTTATTCTCCATTGGGAGAGATGCATCACGGATTCACATCTTAATCCCAGGAAAAAGGAGCAGAGGAGAACCAGCAATGAAAGACTGAAGGCCCAAAGTAGATCAAGTGCTTCCTCAACCTATGAAAAGGGTTGAAAACCAAACCAGAATAATCTCGCAAGACATCGCGAATAAAAGAACAACAGAAAAAAATAACTTGTTGATATTTGCTGCGGACTCATTCGGCCACAACAGGCAATTTTCCGGTAGCCAAAAAGCCAGCCTCTGGCACCGCAAGTCCAGGCCAGAAGGCCGGACCATTCCTAGCTGGCAAGGAGGGATGTCTGACCACTCGGAGCGATAAAAGGAGCAAGCGGCAGAAATGAATTTAAAATAACAATACACAACTGGTAACAGCCACACACGCTTCCTTCAAAACGGAAGTCCGCATCTTATTGTGCAATCCTCACCTTTTTGACAAACCGGTAATCATAAATTGTTCCTTCTGCTGGAAACGGGACCGTGAAGGCTTTTGAAGGCTGAGCAATACCGCTCAACAGTTTGTATCGTTCTCTCATTTCCTCGCTAATTGTTCCATTAAGTATTTCTCGCACAAGTCTGTCAAATTTCAGTCGGTCGTCTCCCCTGCAGCTAGCCCCGACAGACCATACCAGCGAAAACAAAAAAATACCCTAGGAGGGGGAAAAAGACCAAGAATATAACTACAGCACCTGCATATTACAAAGTTCTTACTCCCTGGAATCAGACATCTCTGCCGCAAACCATAAAAGAATTACACAAGACCGACTCGATTTTACAGATATAGTACGGTACCACAACACCGCTGATAACGCAGAACACCGCCGCGTTAACTATCGGCACTTGATCGCCTTTGTTCGGTGGGAAAACGCCCGACCTGCTCAGCGCAGAGCTGTTGAGAAAGTTAAAGCATAGACCTCTTTCGATAGCAGAAGAGTTTCAATTATCTTTCTGTTGTTCAAAGGCCTCTCTCATACATCGGTGGCTGTGCCTGTTAACAGGGCTTTCCTTCAGTTGTAATCCTTAGATAGCACCAATCTAACCAGTCATAAACTTGAGATGCCAGAAACTGAAGAATAACACACAGTTTTGGCTGCTTTGCAGAAAATTCATTACATTTGTATCGAGACATCAAACGCGTCAGCCTCAGCTGTCTATTAACTGTAAAAGAAGGTAGCGGTTTTTATCTCGGTGACCGTTACACAGTATGTATTGTAATTACAAAACATCCATTTTATTGCTTCCAAAGTTCATTTCGCTACTACTTTGAAAACTCCTACTCCATATGTTAAACAAACCGCCTACCTCGAGCCAAGATAAAATGTCACCGTCATTCATAGCTTTCACTTTGGCTTCATCGGCAAATTCATCCATCATGCAGTCCATCAGGTTCATGAGAGACCGAATTAAGTTTGTATCTGACGTAGGAGATAGCTCCTATAGAGAAAGAAGAGATACTCTCAGTTGCAGGCGCTTTTTACTCACTGAAAAGAGACTGCTAGATGGTGGGGGTTTTTGTCTTCGCAGTGAGGAGAAAAAAAAAAGACCCATAGGATAAACGTGCCTAGAAGACATTCAGAAGCAAGTTAAACAGTACACAGAAACCTTGCTCACGACATTCATCTTAACAGCAGTTTCTAAAAAGCGGTAGATTAATACGGTCCAATGAAAATGGTTTCTTCCTTTAGCACTTCGAAGTGAAAATCATTCACGAGCTCCCAGTTTCTGAGAAAAGTTCTTTGTCCTACCTTTGCGTATTTCCTGATAAACTCAAGGCAGATTGGAACCATCGTATCAAACAGGCCTACTATAAATTCTTTATGCGCAGAGCTGATTCCTGGATGCATTGTATTGAGCCAAGACATCATTAATGGTCTCCAGCCTAACATATGGGGCTCCATGTAGATCATTCCACACCTCGAAACCTAAAAATACACAAACAGGTACAAGTTATCCTATGCTATCTCTGAAGCTACTTTCCTACCTACAAAACTTAACATTCAGTGCTCTACAGCTTCTGGGATTATTAGAAGCTAGTATAAAGTGTTCAGCGGGGTTCTCTGAGCACTGAGACAAATGAGTTTCAAACCTAGCTTTATTTCTTTGGCCAACAGGAGACCTAACGTTCAAGACAGATTTTCTTCTTAAAGAGAATTAGTACCCAATGTTAAGGGCACAAAAGGTAATAAACTGACTACTAGAGTGGCTAACATGTAATTTTTGATTCAGTTTTACATCATTTTTACGTAACAAGTTATTCCCAGCATGAACACACAGATATTTTGTTCCGTTTCTATCGTTATCTGAACCTCTATTCACATTCAAGGGAAAATTTTTGCATTCCACCAAGTCCTATCAGAAAAAACAAGCGTGGAAGGCATCAGAAATGGGGCGATTCTTGATTTGATCAGGATTTGTACGGGAGATGACAACTTTCCATGCGGATGGTTTTGCTTTTCCTCGTCAGGCGCTCGCAAGGGCCTGACATTTAAGAGTTACAGAGTCTTCTGCACATGTCATTTACATGACCCACGTATATTTGTATTTTTCACATCATATTGTAAGATGACGAAAAATTTAAATGAGAATACCGAGGTACAATCTTCTTTATTTTAAACATGCATCAAAGAAACGCACACTTATGAATTACTTGTCTCTGTTAAGTATATTTTTTTAAAGATCAGAATACGTATCACAGACATCAGAGATATTTGCCATCAGTTTTTCAAAGAGCGCTACTTACGGTAGCAGGAGAAGCAACTTCTAAATCCATTGGTTCAAAAATAAGGTTCATTTGGGGTGACATTTGGATGATCTCTCCGCTCATAAGGCACAACTTTTTATTGTCATCAAGCACAGTATTCATATTCTCAATCCATACTGCATCCACCGGTCCGTCAAAAATCAGCCATTTTCTATCTGGAGTCTGGTTTGCAGAAAATACTCATAATCGAGCATTTGCAAGTTATTTCATTACATTTACTATAAAATGAGTATTTCGGATCTACAGTTATTTTCACGCACTATAATAAAAACACCGTGGCTACCGAGTTCTATTCCCGAGCAGTTTCTGAAATCATATCGCGAATCTACATTCACAATTTAGTTTTGCCACTTTAAAGCATATACTGTGATTAACTATAGAAGAAGGTTAATGACTTGACCGGCGTCTTCCTGCCACACTCCCGCTGCAGTACACGGCTTCTGCAAGGCGCTTCATTCCGACGCACCCTGTACTTTGACTTACCACAGTTTACTATAACTCAGTTGGAATACCTACTGCACACTCGCTATTGGGTCAGGAGGATTAATTTAAAGAATATGGTAATATCTAAGTGTAATACCGTCTGGGTTTTTAGAATATAATCCAAGAGTCATTTTTATGACAGGGAAACAAACGCAAAGCACTTGTGCCGTTCTGCAAATGTTTTAACGGATGCTCACTGCTGCACCTATTGACTCCAATATGCTATTAGTTAATTTGTTTCGTTTAAGACACTATGAGTTTATTAATTTTCTTAGTTTATTTAATTACTCTATTAGGTTTTGTAAGTTTATAGAGGCAAAGAGTTTGACACTGCAAACCCTATTATAAAACTGTCTGTCAGGTACGTATATCTTTCATTATACTCAGTGAAAATGGACTTGAATGAAAGGTCAGCCAAAAGCCACGTTCAGACAGCAGCTTCTTCCAAACTAAATGTCAGGAAGTCCTTACACATGAATGGCACACGTATGGGCCATGAGACGAAATAAGGAATGGCAATAAGGTAGAAAGATTAAATACTCATTTAATGATAACCTAACAAAAAAAAAAAAATGAACCCCAAAACACCACCTTATTCTTCACATAAGTATTTCTGAAACACAGATCTTAATTCACCAGGATCCAAACAGTACTTTGTGTGGAGCGTAACAACAATCAAGCCAAACTGCAGGCTCTGCATCCAAATTATTAAGCATGTGAATCCTATGACGGTCGCGCAAACAAAATGGAATTAAAATGTATCGATTGAAAACTCATTTCCCAAAAGGCTCTAAACCTGCTAAGCACTTACTTGGGAAGAAGCAAACGCTCTGAAGCTCACTGCTAGGATGCCATCCGACCATTCATGTGACACTGGATCAAACTGTCCATATAGCTGACCCATGGTTATGGATTTGGGATTTAAAACGGTGATCTGAACTTTGTTTTCCTCCATCAGTCCCTGAAGAAGCAACAATAATAAAGTCTGTTAATAGACCAAAAATGCAATTTTTTGTTTTATTCTTTTATTTTTGATTTATTTTAAATTTTGCAGTTATATATTAGTAAATCTACACAAAAATTTCATCAATATAGAGCAGAAAAGACATGACACATACTGCATTTCAAAGGCGATTTACAAGCGTCTAAAGAAAATTATCTCAACTTTATCATTTTTAGCTGTAATACTCATTTTAGTACTGAACGCTGTCTTGATAAACTAAATATAATAAAATATGTTTATAAAACTTGTTTGGAAATAGTTTTGACCAGAAATGTGTAGATACCTTCTCACACATGTCTCCCAGTGCTCTCGCCAGAACTCGGTAAGCAGACGTCTTTCCCCCAAAAGGCTCTCCGACTATCATAAAGCCATGACGCACGATCATCATCTCAAAGATCTGCAGGATCTTCATGGTAAATACATCGGTCATTTGCAAATTCATAGCATCACAATTCTTTTTGATGGCTTCCAACAGGTCATTGTAGTCCGGTTTTGGTAGCTTCACACCAGGAAACAAATCAGAAGTAATACCCTAGACGAGCAAATAATTCAAAAGCACGCTTAATTTCACAGTACTTCGTTGGAAACTCGAGCTATCAACCCTTTACTGTCACCAGACAAACACCTCTTTTGATTCAATCAAGTGTTAACTTCAGGTATCACCCTTGTCTGAGCCAAAGTTCTGACTTTACAATTTATTATTGGTATTTCTTTCATGTATCTTTTTGATGTTTACCTGGGCACAAAGAGAAGCAATGACCTATCTAAGCGTATTCTTTCCCGATAAATTTCAGCTTTTACAGCTAATTATTAACACACCTAAAATATAATTTTAGGTAGCATGACTGCTAAAGGATACCTATTCCTACGCAAAACAACTCATGAGAGTTAAACGGCGCACCAGTACTCCTAACCCATCCCTCTGGGAAGGGAGAAGCGTGAGCAAGTGACAGCGCAGTGCTTAGCCGCCAGCTTTGGTTTGAAACACGATGCTGTCGTTGGCGCGTCCCGTAAAACACAAAAGCAAGTTACGGATCCTTTCCTCCAGCTCGGTTCCGTGCCGAGAGCAACTCGGGACAAGAAAGAACGTGCACCTCTTCATCTATTTACCGTTTTGCACATGTTTTAAATGAATATCCATATTTTCTCTTATGAAGAGGAGACAATCGGTACTCAACTTAATTCACAAGAATACTTACGATACTCGGAAATTTGAACACACCACGTATAAAACTAGCGCGTTACCATTTCAAGCGGTAGACTCGTCACAAGCTTTCGTTGGTCTAAACTACCAAACCCCAAAGGCTCCCTCTCTTTGCTAGGAAAATGGTTAAGACTTAAGTTTTGAAATAATTATAGGCTAGATTTAAAAAGTCTTTGGTCCATCTCTCTGATAAACCTGTTATACAGTACTTTTATCAACTGGCAGTTTTAGCTCGCTCTCTCTACATTACTAAAAATCTGCATGTTTTCTACCTCAAAAAGCGGTATATCATGAGACAAGAATTTAGGGAGGTTGACATCTGTAATGGAGCGAAGAAGCAAAATCTCTTCATCTTCCGATGGATATTTCAGCTAATAAACACAAAAAACAATAGCGTTAGTTAACCGTTACAGTTTCAAAACCCAGAGGTTCAACTCGCCCGTTTCACCGAACATTTCCCATTGCACATCTATGCCATTACTTCAGCAGGTTCAGTTCCACTGACAGCAACACGTATTCTGGAGGCACTTTTACACATTCCTTTCAAGGTGTTTGCAGCAGGTTTCTACAGTCAGGCCAATTTCACTTCAGTTTATGCCCAGCAACGGGGGTCACAATAAATACGTGACATTTTTGATACGACATTTTTCCCCGAACCATAGTTTTTTTGCTTTCTAAGATGTACGCCTTTTCTTCCCGAGAAGGATAATTTCCCCTGCTTTGATCTAAAACTTTTCCCTTCAGCTAAGCGGATAGTCTACAAGCTTGCATATAAATCTCTCTCCCAGGTTATAAAAGAAGTTAAAAACTTCCGCGTGCCTCTTCTGCCACAATATGTAGCTTAGTTACCGACTTGGAGTTTTGTAGACTTTATTTCTAGCAGTAGGACTATAGGTAAAAAAAAATACCGGAATGGAAGAAAAATATAAATAATATTAGTCTATCTCCATAAAAATAACTGAATCCATAAAGTGACAGCTTAGTTTGTAGGTAAAATGTACGCATTCATCCACACCACGAGCCAAAACAAAATACACCATCACACACTGTTTTTCTAAAAGCTCAAAAGAGCGTTTCAAGTCACACGTGGCAGATATTAAGTCCACGTGTTACTGGAAAGCGTTCACCTACTAGGGTCACCTACTATGGCAAAGGCATCTGAACCTGGTAAGAAAAGCAGAGCGAAGCAGAGGCCAATGTGCCAAACACCGCAGTAAATTAGAATTTAACCGGAACTGTTGATAGACAATCGGCACACTTCATAGCCGCACCGCTCAGGGTCAAGCGATGCGGTGAGTCGGCTCGGTAGCTTCGTCTCTTCTTACCTTTCCTTGGCTGACACCCTAACACAGAACTCTGTGCACGTTCCTGGGTATCACGGGATGACATTTTAAACAGCTGCCTGCACTGCTGTGGAACAGTGAACCTCGAGCAACGTTACTGAGCTATCGGGGGACAGAGACAATGCAAAAAGATCATTTACCTTCAGGTTGCCAGCAGCAGTGAGGACTGACTTGACAGCTCTCATTCCATAATCGTAATGGTGCTGGGAAGACAACTGCTCCGAACACAGACGATACGTTGCTACGATTTTTACAGACAGAGGTCGAGCTGTAACGAACCCGCAAGAATACAGAACGATCTCTGCTATCATGGCGTAATCTGGAACCATCATGGCTACTGTTCTGAAGAGAGCCTGTGGAATGTAAGTATGAAAACCAGCATCAGAAAAAAATGGCACCACATTATTACATGCAACTTGTTTCTCGGAGGACATAAACTCACATTTATTTCATTCTTCCATTAATACAGTGACAGTCAGTTAAAGCTATACAATAGATTTTAACAGTTTTCCACAAATGCTTAGAAATACTTGTACTTCCCACTACAACAATTCGTAGGGTTGTAGGTCTTCATTCAATATTAACAACGAAACCACAAAAACCATCACAAGCTCTAGATGAAACCGGGGAGTACACAAATTGGTCGATGCTGCCGGACTCCTACTAGCATTGTTTAGCTGCAGCCTACGCTTCCATTTTACCATCGTTCTACCTAACGAGCATCAGAATACTTCCAAACAGACAAAACCTTCGCTACTTTTCATTTTCTACCAGGAAGTTCTATAGATTATCCGCTCTCATCTAAACGAGTAGTACTTTCGAATGTCGTATTCATACTACGCATTCGTGAGTAAACTTCCCAGACGGTTCTGAGAAATAGCGACAAAGACTGCACTACTCTACACGTTTATTCACCTCTCAAGGTATTTGCTCAGATTTCCTTTTCTTTCCATGGACATGGGACATATGTTTTTAAAGGGTAAGAGAGGATGGGGCACACTTGAAACAATCACTCAATAATAAACATAAATAGAATAGAATTCTTCCACTAAAAACACCACAAGTCCCTTCAGACCAAATCAAGAAATGGGAAAAAACAGGAATTAATAAACTTTCAGATATTTAGTCACTATTAAGAACATTAATAACTCAAGTATCAATTCAATACTAAGAACATTAAGAATACTATTCACTGCCTGTACACTGGAAAGCATTGCTTTTAATCTGTGAACTTCCAGGCGCATAGTCATGACATACACAAAAATTAGGGGGTTTACCTCCCCCACCCACCCCCTATCCCGGCAGGCAGACCTTAACTCAAGCAAACTCCTCCTGACATTTTAAAATTTAGTTTATTCCTATTTTTAAGTCTAATTATCTTTTTATGGTTCTTTCTCTTCAGCAAAGATGATTTTTACACTACTAGCACAATCAAAACCAGAAGGTAACAGATATTAACATATTCCTAATAACTCCTCTATTTGATGAAAAGTGATTTCTAGCATTACTTTCTGTATTAGCTTGTTAAAAGAAATACAATGACAAGTGTTACAATACCTTAAGGTTATCGGGAAGCTCTGAACGGCCAGCATAACCAGGATTCATGGTAATGAAGACAGCACACGTAGGGTCCAGTTTCAGCTCAGTTCCTTCAAACGCTATTAACTCAGATCCTGAATTAATGCCTATGGAGAAAACAAACCTAAGGTCATTGCTGGATAGGGTTTGTTGCATCTTTTTTCTTCGTCACAGGCAAGCTAAAGAGATGATGAAAGTAACGGGTTACCTCTTTGGATCGTAAAGATCTGCTGAGCGACCACAGACAGCACTTCCAAATCAATCCTGTTGAATTCGTCAAAGCAAGCCCACGCCCCACACGACAACAAACCCTAGAAGAGACAGACATATGACTGATTACTAGGTAACTACTTATTTTGTACCTGCCAATCAAAACAACTGCACGGTAAGAAAAAGTTCTAAGTGTGCGAAGAAATAACGCTTTCATCTCTCTTAATTCAGCTTATTTTGGTGAACTTCCATCACATCGGATTTTGAAGACAAATCGGATCTTTCCTATGCCATCTTCGACTCAGAAGGTAAGAATAATGCCAGGGAGGAAAGCATACTCGGCTCTGTTTCCGTATCGCTCCAGTCCAAACTGGGACACTGGGCCGTAAGACACACATGTGCCTTCAGGAGATTCATATAATACAGAGCTGTCTACTCAGACTAATATGGAAATGACTATATTCTCAGTTTGCGTAACATCATGACTCTTACCGACCGATTTAGAGTCCAGACTAAACCTTAACACCCTTAAAATTTGCAAACAGTTGTTAAAATGGAATCGCTGAAATAGGATCTAGGTTGTCTTTTCAAAGGAAATCATGATGGGATACTTCATTTTCAAAGCACAAACCCCCATTTTGGAATCTTGGCTAGATTCTTACTTCCTGCACGATCTTAGCACTACATAGCGGCCTGGACGCAGAGAAAGATACATTTGCAACACCTTAAGACCACTTTGAGTGATGAAATAATGAAAGAGCTTTTACATCATGGAGAATATCACTCCCTAGATTTATCCAAACCTTAAAAAATTTTCCCAAGGCAATGTAATCCAGTCCATCAGAACAATTGAAAACCACACACTGTTTAGCTAAAGCCTTCGCTAAGTCTTTTGTAGTTTCTGTTTTTCCAGTTCCAGCAGGACCTTCGGCGGCACCTCCGAGATGTAGATGTAGTGCACCAAACAGGGTTCTGAAAAGGAAACGACAGGGGAAAAAAAAAATTGTACCTATTTTTAAGGTATTTCACCAGCTGCTTTCTTTTACCAGAAACTTCTTTAAAAGTTCTTTTAAGTGTCTCCACCTTCCTCTGATGGTACTGGTTTACTCGCTTCTGGCTAGCTTTAGTTCACTAACCTGTAGCAACATGGAAGCCTACTGGAAGCTCACCGTAGACAACAGCTTACTTTCCGCTTGCTAAACTTAACTCTTCTTCTAATTTATCATGAATTAGTGTCACGAAAGAATAATTTTATCACAAATTTAAACTGAAATATTCATAGAGGACCAATTCCATTCCACTAAAAGAAATGTATCCTGTTCCAGTTGTGCCTCTTAGAACATAAAAACCTGAAGAATTCTGGAGTCATCTATTCTCAGGACTAATTAAAATATCTCAGCTAAATAAATTCTTGCTAATACAGTACATTTAGCAAGTCGCAGTTTTACCTGTAGCATCTGTCTGTAAGTGGAGTAATAACCAGCCGAGGGGTATTGCCAAGATATTCGTACCCATACCTTCGTCCAGCATTAATCATCTTTGTTTCTAGATGCCCCTCCTAAGAAACAAGGCATTCATTTTATGTATTAAAGAAATATTTTTATGTATTAAATAAATATTTTTAAAAGCCCACAACCACAACTCCATCCTATTTCTGAAGTCTCTTAATAGGCCCAATGTTGTCAGAAACAACTGCACGGCAGACTAGCGACTGCTAGTTTCACCACGACTCAAATGAAAAAAAAAATTGCCAATTCATTGATGCTAAAGATCATTTTCTACATTAATTGTTACCTACCAACTATACCGAAGAGTAAGACAGTCTCGTGTAGCTACTTAGAAAGCTAACAGACTTTCTGAAAGGTAAACACAAGTAATCACGGCCAACAGGCATAGCTACGGTCGACCTGATGCCTCCGAAACATCCACGAACGATCCCTACGTATACGCTTTCTATTTCACGGGCACTGTCTTCCGTATTATGGGAAATCTGGTCCTGACAAATGTAAAATATAGCATCCTACCGCGACCCAGTATAAACACTATTTTTCCAACAATAAATGTAATGCACAAAGGAGGTTTTGACAACAAGTCAGATGAAAATCTCTAACTGAAAATTGTCACCCCTACAGCATCCTCTAGCCCGCAAAATCAGAAAAGTAAAATACAGTCTTGAAGTGAACAAATTTTACCTGCAATGCTCTTCTGCAAATTCAGCAAATATACTGAGACTCAACAGTGATTAAAAAAAAAAAAAATCTATATTTTTAATTAAAACCTGTTTACATCTGGCTACTGGCCATTCCAGTTAGCAATCCATAAAATTATTGGTTACAGGTATTCTCTTATCAGCAGAAATGCTGGCAGCTGTGTAACCTTTCTGTGTGCGAGCAAGCAAGCAGAGATTGAAAGACCGAACAGAAATTACCTCCTAACAGGTTTGAGGGGTATCGCTTACCTCCCAGTAGTACCTCAGCTGACTTAACCATTGAAAGTCATTCTCATCTTTGACTTTCTTGCTTACTAGGGATGCAAGAACATCCCTAGCGTGAACATCAATCACAACCAGTGCTCCTAGAGTCACTCGATTTTGCTTAGACAGCTTTCCTCGCACCAAGGTGACAATGTCCTCGATCTGTTTGTTATTCTGTTCCAGAAAATCTTCTAGGGCCTGAAAAAAATATTGCAACATCGAGAAGTTGCATGTCAAGTCTAAGACATGATTTTTTTTTTCCTTATATCACATTTACTTCTCTGTATTAAAAAGTTTCTTCTCGCTCTAATGGTGCTAAAATGTCCTTCATTGAGCAGTGGCTCAATAAGGTTTTGGGGTTTTTTTCTTCTGCTTTTGCAGAACTAGATGTAAAGATGACACATATCTGGAAACCAAACAGCACACTCTACTTTCTTCCCGGAGCACAGGAAATAGTCCTGATCTTTGTGTTTGTGGTACAGCTCAGCTCTTTATGAAGAAGGAGACTCCAAAAACACAACACTGTGAAAGTTCTTTCAATTGATACCACACCAGTGCAAAAAATAGCCATGAAAAAAACAGCAATGAAATGAGAGTATCATGAAGTGTCTTGAAGTTACAACTTTATGAATAACTGTGGAAAACTTGGTATTTCTTTCTGTCCAAATACCAGAGAATGAAAATCTAGTTTTCTCACCTGATGGTGGCAATTCTGGAACACTTCCAAACATAACAGGTGAGAGCATTAAGCTTTAGTGCTAAACAGAAGAAAAGTTCTACAAAACACATATCCTGCATCCTTATTCAGTGCCTTAAGTACATTTATTCCCAGGAGCATTGGCTAATAAATTCTGTACCAGTCAGGCATATATATATATATATATATACACACACACACACACAAAAATTACCTGACAAGGGTGAGGACGGTAGGCATCCTCTAATGCTAGTCCTAGCCCATCCTCATAAAAGCATTCAATATGAATGAATAAACTTAAATTTAAAACACTCTTACCTTTTGTCCATTTCTAATGGACAGCTGTACTTCCATTGTCCAGAAAGTTTGGGATACACAAAGAACTGCTTGTCCGGGCCACTCTCGCACCCAGTCAACACGTGGAGTTTTTGGATAAGCTTCAATTGCATTCTCAATGACCTAGAGAGTAAAAAGCTCACTGTGACTCCATGTGAAAATAGGCAACGTTCAGCTTTAGAAATAATTTAGGTTAGATTGTATTACTGAGAAAAAAAAAAAAAAATCCGGGTCTAGAGGCAGCCTCAAATTCAACTCTATAATACAGACACCTTGCAAGGAAATCTTTCAGTAAAGCTCAAAACCCCCCAAATGTTATCACAAGAATAAGTGGTCAAAAGTGGAAAAAGGACAATCCTGAGGAAATCAAAACTTGCACTGCAAAAAAACTTCAGGCCTATACACCAAGGCAGTCATAAGTAGGAGCTTTTTATCACAAAAAAAAAAACCAACAAAAATAAACCCACCAAAAAACCACCCAAACCACAAGCAATCTTCCAGTTTAAACTCGCCCTTTAATGCCACATCAAATGCAGAATGAGCTGAATTGACGTTACCCTAGAAAGTAAGAAGTTAGGACTTGTTACCTTGTGGATAGATTTCAGCATAGCTGCCTCCAGCTCAACCAGCCATTTTTCAACTTGACCTCTCGCTTCTGATGTGGAGATTGTCTTTATGAGTTCCACAGTCTCTCCTTCACTGCTTTTAATGTGCGTAATATCCAATCTATCTGTAAATTCCACTGCTGCAATTCCTTCAAAGCACTTTTTCAAGTGAGGTTGTACTCTAGGAAACAGAACTGCTATTAAAACCTTTAGACAATAGCTTGTAATACATAAAAACAAAAACAAACAAACAAACAACAAAAACCACTGAGGAATTTTTCCTCACAAATCTCTTGGCTTGTTCATCACACCATATGAACACCTCTCTGTGACTAGGCTGGCTTTTTGGTTTTTTTTCATTTATGTTCTTACTTTTGCATGACCTTGTCCTACACCCCACTGCACACCGTCAAGTCTGCATACTGTGACTCAAACCCCAGTTCCTGTGCCTACAGCAAAGGCTGCACTGCTTAACAAGATCCACCTCCACATGAGTCTCGGTAGAGTTCACTTCAGTCACTATGAGAAGGACTTTTAGTTCATAGAATCATAGAATGGCTCAGGTTGGAAGTGACCTCAAAGATCATCTAGTTCCAACCCCCCCGCCATGGGCAGGGGTGCCAATCACTAGACCAGGTCGCCCAGGGCCACATCCAGCCTGGCCTTGAACACCGCCAAGGATGGGGCATCCACAACCTAGGATGGGGCATTCACAACCTGCACTGTGAGTCACGAATACATCTATTAAATATTACCATACCGAGTAGGATCTTTGGTCTCCGAAAGAATCTCGAGGAGTTCATCGTTAGATAAAAAAAAGAATCTGGGAAAATACAGGCGCTTCTTCTCTAGGTATTCATTCAGTCCCTTGAGGATTCGCTCCAGAAATTCATTGGACTTCCTCAGTTTTTCCAACATCTTGTCTATTACCACTACCGTCAGCACATGTTTGTCCTGGAAAAGAAATTATTCCGGATATAAATGTTAATGCTTTCTCAGGTAAGTCTCCGCAGCACACTGCGGGAATGAATGTTTACTTCAGATTCTCCTTTACTCAAACCGCTGTCAGGTTTACAATTTACTAACCTTCTTCCCTGCCAGGGTTCACTGAAAAAGTAGTTAGGCAGTTGGTATTCAAGGACCTTATTCAAAATACGAACTAGTATTTTTGAAAACAATTTTCAAGAGCTCAACTCCCACCATTCTTGTCGGAGCAACGGCAACTTACACTGGCTCCTCCATCGGCTTGTGTAACCAAGCAACATGAACAATTAAAACACTCTAATGAATTTTTAGAGGCGTGCATTTATAACAGCAACGCAGTCACACATTTTGAATGGTAATCATCTACCAGAGTTCAATGCAAAAGAAAAATCTCCCATATAAAATACATAAATACATACAGAAGACTCTTAAGTACCGAGGTGGCAAAGTTGTACATAGGCAACAGACAATTCAGTAGTAACGCTAACTTGTCATGTCATCTAAAAGAAGGTCTTCTCTGATCCAAATACATTTACTAAGTAGATGTTTAAAGATTTTTGTTAGCAAGATGCGAACAGTTATCCTCGCTTTAAGAATACAAACCCCTACAGTTTCATTTCTTTTTATAACAGCACCTGAATAATACCTGCCAAGATGCACACACTGGGTTTCTTATAATTACACACTGTGTAGGTGACAAAATACATATTAGGACATACGCCACCTTCCAAATTCTTTCTAGTGCTTCACAAATTAAATGAATACAAGTACTTCAAAAAGCTACAGCACAAGACAAAAGTTTCTCAATTTCGATTTCAAAATTCAAATTTCTCAATCTCAATTATTACAAATACAAAAAAGACTTTACAGGACACCTAAGGGTAACCAAGCTTTTAAGCAGCTTTAAAGACATACAGTTGTCTGAACAGCAAGTTCTGGCATTTAATACGTCTTATGATCAGTCTGTAGCCTAATGATCGTTACAATTTTTAAACCCGCTCACCAAGTTAGAGCTTTGGGAGCAAAACAAGACACACACTGAAAAGCAGGAAATTATGCAGATTCGTGCCTGAAGTGCAAATTCACTCTATATTCTTAAGACAGCAGTACTCACCTCAAAAACTAATTTCATTAAGTCTCTCCACGTCTTAACAACAGCAGTGAACCGTCTACCTTCCTCAGGCATCTGAGCCATGATGTCAGGAGAACTGAAAATGGGCTCCAAATAAAGCCAAGTAGCCTGAACCTTCAGCCATTCATCCAGGATATCCTGTACCAACAACAACTTGCCTTCCCATTCCCTATAAAACAGTATTAGTTCAGATGTATTCATTGATGCTTCCAGGAAAACATTTCCAGCAGATTACTAAGAGCTTTTTGACCATTTGCATATTCAGCAGCAAGTGCAATTGGCATATTTCAAGATTTGAAGTTTTTAAAGATTTCAGCAGAGTATCGCATTCACCTAGCCCTATTTCCTGCGTAAGGAAGACCACGTTCATTTCTGCAGCTGGATCTGTGAGGCTGATTATAGGACTTCATGAACTAGGTTCATCCAATAAGCAGATTAAAAGTATCAGTGAATTCATGTAACACACACACTTTAGCACTTAACATCATCTGTGGACAAATTCACTTCAACTGAAAATGTTATCTTTGGCATACACCAAAGCCCAGACTATGATTTCTGTTGGCTAGGACAGACAAGACAAGAGACGGCGAAAGAAAGACAAGAAAGCAAACTAAACAACCCAACTAAAAATACACAGACATTGTCCTAAAAAGACACGTGGTCTTAATTAAAAGATTTCAAGTGGTAAATAGTCCAATGGTTAAGTCACATCTTATTTCTGACTTCACATTCCAAATGCGGATCTTGAACACATTTGTCTGACAGAGTCCTTCAATGTCACTGCACGCCACTCCGGCTACACAATCCTGTAATTCAACAGCAATTCAGTCTTTCCTTTTAACAGACACAAATTCAAGATCCTTCAGTCTTATCCTTTTTTCTAAGCATCCTTAGCCTATATTCTCTTAGTCTGCAACCTTTCCGTTTATACCTCAGATATGTTTTGTATGTTTAAGGTAATGTTACCTTGCCTCTGGTATCTTAAGGACAACAGTGGTTTAAAAAGAGCTAGCAACCTCCCCCATGCGTTAGCAATCACCATATTGTTAATTCAAAGTAAAAAACAGGTTTATGGGATTAAATAGCATAGAGCTGACATGGGACAAAAGCTTTGGCCCTTTAAAATGAGATTAACTCACTGCTTCAGGAGGATAAACAAAAGTTTTTGAAGTCCCTATGCTTTAGATTAGGCAGAAGAGATTTATTTGGTAACGTTACGTGATCACTTTCTATTAGAAAAAGATCATTACCTTATTCTCCCTTCGTAAAACTTAGCGAACGGAGATCCTCTCATAGTCTGTGTTTTGAGGATGTGGTCATCCAATAGCATCTGAATATCATCTACCGATGACAAAATGTGGGTTCCTGTATTTTTGTAGGGAAGAAGAGTGAACTCCATTTGATCCCATTCTGAAATCATTTTTGTCAACGCTTTCTCAAGAGCATGTTCTTTGCTGGCTGTTTCACTGATGGTCTCAAACTTTTCTAGGAACGGCTCGAGATTCATGTTAATGTACCCCAAGACATTCGAGTCTTCAGAAGGAGACAGTGGTAAACCGGCAATTTTTGACATGTCTTCCCAGTGCCTTTCTTGCAAACCAGGATTGCAAATCACCTGGACTAGAGAAATGTGGCGTTTGAATTCCTCTACTTTGGACTTGACCTGTTTAGTTATCGCTAAGGCATTCGGAGAATCCTGGAAGGCTTTTTCTAGTTTATAGAGACCGTGAGAGTAGCTTCCTACATCTGCCTCTACTTTGTCTGGATTTACTTCTGTAAGTGGTCCTTCTGTCCAGTCTTCGTGTCTTCTGTTGAACTCAACAGCCATATCATAGAGCTGAAGATACGGAGCAAGCGTATTCCGGATGGTTTTATGCTGAGGGTACTGAGATATCTGCCATCCAAAGAACTCCTCTTCTAAATTAAACTGATCAATCTGTTGAGACATAAACAAGGTCTGAAATACTGACAAAGGTGACCACGGTACCAGGTACTTACCACAGGGCTTAGGGAAGTTTATTCTCGCGTCTCCAACGACCTTCAAATTAAGTTTTGAGTTACTAAACAAGTCTATTTCAGAATTGCTGCCATGAACTGAAGTTAAACAATATTTAACAGTAACAGCTCAGCACTCATGCTAGTCATTAGAGGAATATAGTTAGAGGTTTAAAATAGGACCTGGGCATTCCTCTGTAACTTGTATTACCACAGAGGCTTTCCCAGACAGGAGGTAACCGCGTGCATCAGGAATTACACTTCCAAGAACGTGAAAGTATCATTTCTAAGCAAACAAGCATAAACTTATTTCACTCATTCAATATGCAAAGCGCTGCCATATTAACTCCAGACCACGTAGCAGCAAATCACTGCACTCAGTTAAATTTTAAGGTTACATCACAAATCACATAAAAATTTTTCATAGCTGAAGGAAGAATTTTTTTGCCACACCTCAGTAACTGTATTACTAAGCAAACTGTCGATTCATAAAATATACTATGGGACTACTTTAGAATATAATGTGTACCTCAGCAGCAGCAAGATCCAGTTTTGTGTTTAAATCTTGAGCTTTCTTCAAATACCTGCTGACTTCCTCGGTATTTCCAAATGTCCCAAGTTCTTCGACCTGCTTAGAGTAGCTCTTCAGATCCTCAACAAATTTTTCACAGCGTATCTAATTAAATATCGAGCAAGCATATACTCAAGTTAAAAAAAAAAAAATCACATTAGATTTCTGCAACCGGAAGGAATAACTATCCCAATTTGCTCTAGTGGGACACTTCGTACTCGCAGAAAATACAAGACATCCAAAATACTTGCACCTAAGGGCCTATTCCACCCAAATCACAGAATTTGCCCTGAATTCTACTGTTACCTGCAGTCACTTATCAGGCTAAATGACAGGCACCACTTTGGCTTCTGCATCATAGGATATAGCTGAACGTAAAATTTTCCGCTTCCCGTGATGGACACAGTCAGCAGGCTAATAATAGGAAGCTAACTTTAATTGCCTAGCACAGCTCAAAATAGAATAGAATAACAGGATTAATCAAAAGAGAGATGAAACTAAAGAACGCCACTAGACTGAGGGTGGTCTCATCTTAAAGCCACATCAGTTGGAGGACAGCTTCTTCCTTATACAAACCACTTCATAACACATTTCACATTGAGTTTAACCAGCGGTTAGCATCTGAAACCAAGCATCAGACTACACTGTCATAGAAATGTCACGTATCGCCACTGACTCCAAAGGGACTGCTCACATGCGTAAATCAAGCCACATACAGGTCTTTAAAGGATGTATCCAAATTCTGCTATTTCACACGCAAACAACTTTCACTGAAAAACGAAGAGCTTTCCGACTGCAAAATGCGAGATGGGGCTTGTCTTGCAGTACTCTTGGAGATGTGAAAAACACGTTAATGACAAGCAGGCAAAAATTAGCTAATACCAAGAATAACGCAAAAACATATACTTCAAACTTCTAAAATTACATGGGAAAATAGGAGAGGTTATTCCATCCAATACTTCACGTCCTAAAAGCCATTCAAAATTGACAGAGCGAGGACTTTTTACAGGAGTCTTTACAAACCTTGAGACCATCTTGAAATTGTTCTTTTTTTTCTTTAATTATCTTTCTATGCTCTTCAAAGATATCTGGCATTCGTGCATACCACTGGAAAACATTGCAGTTCAGCTGAATGTCTGCTGCTGAAAAACTGACGCATTCTGTCAGGAAAACAACACGATTTACAGCATCTGCTACTTTCTGCTCCAATTCAAGCATGTCACATGTTTCCGCTTTCTGCACAAAGGCCTGAGGATCAGAAATTAAAAGGAAAAATATTTGTTATATAATTTAAGGCCAAAATAACGTCTGAAGTAATTAGCACTTCACTTTAGGAGTTTATTTTTTTTATGAGGAAAATTAAATAACATTAGAAATACATTAAATGAAAAGGTGTTTATTTAGACTGGCACGGCATTAGCCATTTTTATAGCACACAACATTAATACTGCTGCCTTACCGGCTATTTTATTGACTAAAAAGAATGGATGAAGTTGCATGCACAAAGGTTTGGACTAATGGAAGCCAATCCAGACATAGTGTTGTGTTGCAGGCTTGGGAAAGAAAGCGCGCTGCTACCAAAGGCAGGGGGGCAGAAGTCAAATGATTTCTCCACAGCCTAAAAACTTTTCACGGTTACACCCTGTCTCTATACAAACTGTTATGAAGTTTCTACTAGCTGAAGATCTTGTTTGTAAAATTAACCACACTGATGACATCCTGTAAAACTGTATGCTTCCGGCTCCAACATCTTCGCTGCCACAGCATGCTTCTGCCCGATGCAGAGACTGCATTTCACGTATGGCGCTCCCTCTGTAACCTGACCCCAGAACCCCGTTTGCTTTTTGGTCAAAGAAGTCACTCCGTCAGTGCTTACATGCTTGAATAGTTTTCCCATAAAGCATTGTCTTTATCAAATAAGTCATTTAGTGTTGTGAATGTATTTTCCCCTATACATCTTTCCTTTAGCGGCCCAGTAAAAGCCAGTTCATCGTGTTCTTCATTATTGAAACAGAATCTAGCAAATGCCAAACTGAGATACGTTAAACCCCTGCACTTTCATCCACCGAGGACCGCCTTCACGTTTAGCGTTGACTGCTGGCTGAGCGTAACTTTGTGTGCTGTACATCGGCACCGATATCAGTTTTGCTGTTTCATTACATCGTTACCGTTTCAACCACCATTTCCCCCACTCTCTTTCTCTGCTGGGGAGGGGTCATCGGGTGACAGAGCAACTCCTGGAGTTCGTCCCAGGATACGGGCTAAATGGAAACTACTGCTTAAGGCCGGAGCAACAGTATTGGTAGCTGCTTCTTGCTTGGACTCAAATTTTAAGAAGAGAGTACCTTAAGTTCCATTAGTTCCTGTGTATCACATGGAGTAGAAAGGGCTTTTTCTGCTATTTTCTCAAACTCTTCACACAGTCTGAAAAATACATAAAATAATCAGTTTGGCAAGCGTGCTTTCTTTTAATCATCCTTGGACAATTCACGTACATTAAAAAAAAAAATAAAATCAAGCAGTGCAAGCAAAACTTTGTATGTGTTTTTAGAGTTACCGTATGCTTAAGTCCTGATGATCTCTGAACATTCGGGAAACAACTTTTTCACAAATATTATCTATTCGTTGTACCAAAGCACTTACTAATGCATCACAATGCAATTCAAACATTCCTAGAGGCAGACACTGCAAAAGAAATACAACAGTTTTCAGAACATTTAGTAGCTTTTACCTATTTTCTCTCATTGTCTTAAAGCAGAATGCCAAGGATCTCACCTAGGAACTTAGTTAAGCCATAAAATGCTTTTAAAACCTTCAAGTGAAGGAGGGAAGGGAAAAGATAGCGTTGCAAATAACTGTTCTTCTGCATCTGCTGACTGAATTTCATAGTAATTTTACTTCTATCTTTTTTAACCTTGACAAATAACCTAATTCCTCAAAAAAGGAGGACATCTGGTGCTTGTAGCAGTGAACACCGCCTGGTGAAAGGACAGGTTTTGAGATGCATCTAAACTGTGATAATCTTGCTTTACTGTTAGAGACATTTGACATTCCTTAGGATGCCAACTCTTACAAAAACTTATCTGGGGGGGCGGAAATCACTTTAATTATCACTTTATTTATCTCATCACCTTTGACTGACATTCATAGTACAAAATTAACATTAAAAATCTATCTCTATCTCTTTATGAATGTTAGTATAATTCACCTTCCTAGAAGTGTATTTTATTTCCTTAGCAAGCTCCTGGTACTTTATAATTTCCGCTTTCATTTCTTCAAAGGTATGTTCCTCTGTCAGGAACCGATCGACGTCTTGTTCTGCCTGTCTGTTTAACAGGAAGCTGTACTTATGATACACCTTCAGATGTTCCACAGGTGCGGCACTTTCTTTGAAAACTTCTTCTCTGATCCTTTTCTTATGTTCATCCAAGACCTCATCTAGGATAATAGGCTTCAAGACAGCTGATGAGAGCTCACCTTTTGGCTTCAAAAAAAAAAACACCGCACACAAAACCAAACACACCTTTTCAATTTACAGTTATGGCTGTAGCTTGGTAGGTCACAGATGATAAACAGCATAGAAAAAAATTACTTAAACACGAGTTAGTAACTAAATGTTACTTTAAACTATTTCTAATTAAAAGTCAGATTACAAACCTAATTTTGTAGATACAGCTATTGACATTCAACTCCCAAACGTTTTTGAATCCTAGCTTATGGATGTTTGCCTCCAACAAGAGAGGAAACAGAGCTGCTCCGTTCCAAAACTCAGAACTCCACATACTTTATCCACCCAAAACAATTCTATCGACACTTTTATCTAGGTGGATTTGATTTTCCCTGAACCACAGGCACAACTTCTATTTTGCCACCTAGTGATGAATCCGTAACCTCAGAAATATGGAAAACCCCTCAGAAGATCTAGAGCCTTGCTTTTGTGCATGTATTCAGACATGCTTCTGATGCTTCTTTTCATCTCTGAGTTCTGGCAATAAGGCTGGTCACTAAAGTAGCTAAGAATTAAGCATAGCAATGCTGTAATAATTAAAACAATCCAAACACAAAGTATTGCAATATCTTACCCAGGCGGCAAATACTTTGGTCTCAATTCTTGGTATATCACTGACAGCTTCAACCATAGCAGTATAAATGTTCAGTAATATATCCTCATAGCTGCTAAAGTCAGGTTCAAATTTAATATTGTCATTCTCCAGGATTAACCTCAGGATTAAGCCTGGGTGTTTACAGGCTTGGTCTGATTTCTAACAAGCACAAAAAAGAAAGTAAAGTGTTAATTAACCTAACTCATGTACCAAAAGTCAAAGAATCATTAAGAGTTACTCCAGCATACGCACTTCAAGTTGCTAGGACTTTAACTGTAAAAGACATGCCATAATTCTAACAAAAGTACTTGTGCAAGGAGGAAAGATGTCCCTGATAAAATTCACCTTGTTCATTAAGGGGAAAAGCAGTGTTATTCTTAGTAGGCACAAGAGGCGCTCTCTCTAAATCAGCCAACCACTTTTATAAAGTTGTTCACATAGGCCGAGGCAGAGCAGATTTACAGCAGCAGCCCTCGGAAATGAAGCAAACGCCTACAATCTTATGCGTACAGCAGTTACATGTATTCATCACACGGGGCGGCTGCTATGAATCTAACCTTAAAAAAAAAAAAGCAAGCTACATCCAATTTCATCTGCTAAACATGAATGTGATCCACAAAAACTGCATTGAGTATTACGAGGGTTACATTTGCAACATGGATTCCCATGGATTCCAGAATGAAATTTTGTATATGCTTTTGTCCTTGGTGATGTCATTTCATTTTTCATCCTATCTTTAATCTGGATCAGATATCTGTTAGCTTTCCCACATGCGCTAATACATTCTAGTGACACAAAAATTTAATCAGGAACCATAAGGAAGCATTTTAGCAGTACCGGGTACTCCAGCATCATGATTAGAAAGGATAAGACTAGAAGATATATCCTTGGTACCAACAACAACAGAAAATAGTACCGGAGACATCAAAGGTCACTTCACTCAGAAGTATACAAAGCAATTACAGGGGATTAGGAATGAAAAATAAGATGCTCTGTTTCCACACCACGATTCCTTACATTCTCTGCATGGGTTTTTTTCATTAATATTATCTGAAGCCAGAGTTCTACGGATATTTGACGTAGTATGTGAACAAAGATCCAGCTGCAGTCCAGGACATCAGCTATCGGTAAGAAGCGTGTACCTCTACGATAGACATTACATGAGTGGAAAAGCAAAACGCTTCCTTTCTTATTTCCCCTCCAAGAACTATTCTGCCAAAGCATGCAGTAGAGACCGTCTAAGAGCAAGAGAAGGTAAGACTTCTTCACAGATGGGTGTTACAGAGAGAGTGAGCGATAGTGCCAAGAGGCAAATGGTCTTTCTATTCATGAATTTCTAGTGTATGTCTGCCTGAAGTGTGTCCTCGAGGATACCAGCTTAAAAATGTTATTTCCCTTCTTTAAAAACAACAATAACAAAGTTATTTTAACTCTACTTAATAAATCACGCATTCCTAAAACCTATTCCTGTTTTCCCCAGAAAGTACCTGCCACCAGAGTTCATACTGCTGTTCTTTCCAGAAGAAGCAGAACAAACAGGAAACAAATTGTATGTACGTGGCTGAAGAAAGCTGCTAGTGAGAAGATGAGAGACTACTTACTGCACGTTGAACCATTAACTCTGTGAAGTCTTGAATGGAATGGAAAAGCAAACGTTGCAGTTGGTGAGTCATTAGAGTGGCAGCACAACTGAAGAAAGACTCTAACTTGGTGATGCTGGCACTGCTGGGTACTTTCTTTCGTTTAATAGCTTGGTGAAAGATTTTCTGCACTTCTGGTAACCACCTTTAAAAGAACACAGTATTTAAAGCTTTTTCAAGTGATTGACATTAATAAACCTGTGGGTTTCAGTCAATTGCTCTACGCGCTTCTGTTACACGCCATCAAAAGATGCTGGAGTATACTTGGGAAACTACAATTTAACTTCAGTAGGTCACGTGGGAGTATTTTTAAATCCTAAAGAACTGTGTCTCTGAAAATGGTATCTGTTATTATGCAACAATATTTAAAGCAGAAGGTACGATCACACAGAAGTCCCAGGAGTCGTGCAGTTCGTTATGCATCCTCAGAAGATGTTGAGATGTGAAAGCAATCCAAAGGGAATTCTGAAACAGTAAAAATGCAGCAACATCTATCTAACTGCATGAATCAAGCATTACTGGTTAAAGAAAGATCAGATGCACGTACACAATACAGCCTGGCCACAAATACCTAAAAGAGACAAGGCCACTTTGATGTTTTATTCGAGCATTTAACTGCAGCAGACGGAATGCATTGCCAAGAAACCTGCCTTTCTTTGAAAACATCTGAGATTGAATACACAAAAGTTACACCATCCAGACATTTTGCTTTTGAAAATCTTAAATCTCTCAAGTCAACGGATCTCATTAATATAACTTCTTTCAGATGACTCTGCTCTCAGCAGCAGCTACGGAATTGAGAAGAGAAAGTGAAATGCCAAAATCATCCATAGATGTTCTACAGAGAGCCTGATATTGAAGCGATACGAGGTCCACCTTCCTATTGAGACACTTCCTTTGTCTGAAGTAGGGATGAGGCAAGTACATTCTATCACCATTTATAGTCTAAAACGTCAAACGCTTGACAGTAGCAACATTGTAGTCCCTCGTTTAACCAGAGAGTTACAAAGCAGTAGACAAAAGAAAAGCTTTTGTAGTAACAAACTAAACCACGTAAGTGGTAAAGGTCCCTGTACGAAGCGAGCAAAATACATCATACCAAGTCTCAAGAATAAAAAACCTGCACAAGTCATGGCGAGATGCAATTTTTGTTCACAGGCCTCAAAGAATTTCACTACACTGCATCTCTTTAACATTTCTCATTAAAATGGGTCATTTCTTCCCTCCCCAGAAAGTTCAGAGCTTCAAAAACAGCAGAAGAGAAATATTTCCCTGTAACTTTAAAAAGGTGGATACAGTGGATCATACTTAGTATGCAGAATCACTCTGGATTTCCCAATTGCTGACATGACTGCATTCTGGAAACATGAGAGTTCCTCAGCTTCTTGTTTATTACGAAAAATTTCTGTATCGAGAAGGCGTAAGTTTCTGAAATGGAATAGAACACAAAGATTTTAGGAGCATGTTCACTGTATCTTGGTTTTCATTCTTTTGTTTACCTAAAACTGTTTTCCTATTTCACATTTCAAATAAAATTTTTAAACATACTTCAAACACTTAAAAAGACACTTATGAGTGTAGCTTAAAACTGCCTAGATACCAAAGGAACTGAAGATGGCAAAGCATTCCATGTCATTTCCAGGGAAGGACAGATAAGAAAACCAGACCTCTATAGAGGAACAGTTGGCAGAGACTCTTCAAAGCACATTAGAGAGAACACAGCCAAACATATTTGGGATAATGGCTTCTAAACAAAGTCACCGTATCCACGATCGGAGTTCAGATGTATACTGTAGTGGTCTTCAACATAACAAGGCAACTTTGAAACCTTAAGATGTCACCATCTGTTATTTCCCTGCACAGACTCTGAAATCCTCTAGCAGCTCAAACCTAAGAGATACAGATACCACTTACTTAAATGAAGTCTCCCACAAGTTCAGAACAGCAAGCATCGAAGGATTCATTACGTGCAAATTTTCTTTCATGTAACGGCACGCTGACAAGAAAGACTTGTTCCAAGGTTTTGGCACCACCTGTATACTTAAAAAAAAAAAGCCCCAAACAAAAACAGTATCACAACCACAAAACCAACTAGAAACAGTAGGATGAAAGCAGCTGTGCTAAAAGCCAAACTGTTTATACATTTGCTTTAAGATAGTTGTTTTGCAGCCCAGAAGGCACAGAATTCAGGAGATAAATCTGGCTTTCTGCTCATCATTCTGATGTCAAATACTGATCACTGCATAAAAAAGAAGAAATAACAGGAGAAAAATATTGGCCAAATACTAAGAGATCTGTAACTATTCATGGTCCCTTCTATTTAGCATGTAATAAAATGATTATACATAGGCATTGTACTTAGTCTATTAAAATGCCATCTCCTGTAAGAAGCAGAAGTATCTGTCTTTATGCTCATCACATCAAATCTGTAACAACTCACAAACTTAGACCATTTAAGGCAAGTGTGAACAGAATGGAAATAGTCATTACTCTGAACAAAGGCCACATCTACCCATTCCTGTATGGAGGGTGCTACATACTGGAAAACCCAGCCAGAAAACTCTGGCATCTGTCACTGTTTATACCACATACTGCTGAGCTGGTTTGAGTTGGTCCCGGAGTTTCTCCAACGATGCTGTACCATCATTATTTGAACTTCCATAACTAATAACTAAGTCTTACTAAGAGATAATACTGATGACCAGTATTCAGACTGTTCCTTGTGCATGCTACTCTACCCCACTGTTCTCTAGTCACTGCTTTTGAGTAAATGTATTTTCTTACTCTGCACGGTGAGGTGGAAGAAAATCATCCTTTTTGTCTTCATCTTTTTCCCGAGTGTCTCTGAAAACAAAGTCAACTGAAAAAAGTACAAAAAAAGAAAAGGAAGGAACAGTCAAAATAAGCTTAGCAAAGGAACAGAATCACAGAGTCATTTAGGTTGGAAAAGACCTTTAAGGTAAGAGTCCAACCGTTAACCCAGCAGTGCCAAGGCCACTGCTAAACCACGTCCTTCAGCACTACATCTCATGTCTTTTCAATCCCTCCAGGGATAGTGACAGTTCCAGCCTGTGCCAGGGTTTGACAATCCTTTTGGGAAAGAAATGATTCCCAACATCCAACCTAAACTTCCCCCCTCCAGCACAACTTCAGGCTGTTTCCTCTCACCCCATCACTTGTTCCGTGGGAGAAGAAGAGACCGACCCCCACCTCACTCAATCTCCTTTCAGGGAGTTGTAGAATGTGAGGTGGTCTCCCCTGAGCCTCCTCTTCTCCAGGCAAAACAACCCCAGCTCCCTCCCTCAGCTGCTCCTCACAAGACTTGTGCCCTAGACCCTTCACCACCTTTGTTATTCTTATTTGGACGTGCTCCAGCACCTCAATGCCTCAATCCAAATGTCCAAATGGACAACTCACTAAAATGAACACTTTTTTCCTATATATATATATATATATATATATATAAAGGGATTTAGGAGAAACCAATACTATCAAATAAGGAAGCTATAAAAAAATGTTTTTTAAGACTGCTGAAAAATCAAAAATCACAAATAACATTAAATTTGGCCATGATAAGGATAAGAAAACCTGAGGATTCTTTTCAATAAAATGTGCCTGTAACAGCCAGGAGAGCACTTCCACCTAACACTTAGACAATGGCAGCTCTCAGCAGGGAACCAGCACTCAACAATGAACGCTTATGAACATCAGCAACTTCAGAGGAACTACAAGCCAACTCCTAGACACCCACCTATGGCCTTTCGCACACTGCTAAGGTAGTCTTCTTTCACTTCATCTATCAGTGACTCAATGCTTTCATCAAGTACTTTCAGATGTTGTGGAATTAAAGCCAAGATGTGGTCTAGCCACGACTCATCCAGCGGGGCCACGTTTACTGTATCAACTCCGTGGCGAATGTAATAGTAGTATTTCTGCAAGACAAAAGAAAAAGATGCATTGGTTAAGTCCAGTGCTAGACAGGTTTAGCTAGAGAGATGGGCTCAGTAAAAATAAACGTAAATAGTACTCGGTCCCTATTTATGTTTTAATTTACACTTACATTACCAAATCTGATGTAAATACCTTCATCAGCATGCCAAGCGGTAGCAGAACAACAATAAAAAGCTGTTCAGATAGAAAAACAGGGCAGAGTGACATCAGCCTCGTTTGATTCCTTTGCCAGAGCCGAGTAGCAGAAATTTCACTCGAGAACAAACATAACTCATAGAACTATGGCTTCTGTTCTGGTTTTGCAGCTCTGGTGAGACATCTGTCCTTTGCACGGTCCCAAAACCAACCCTTCCCTAAAATAAATTACCAACATATATTCCTCTTTCTTAATTCCAGGGCTGCCATTATTATCCATTAGCTCTGGGGCTGGAGCATACATTCCAGAAGAAAGCTAAGCATTCTGCAGACTTTTGTGCGGCTATGCAACGTGCATTGAGATGCCTAACAGGTGTGTGAAATCTGACTAACAAAACTGCAGAGCCCTGAAAAAAAACACAGAAGAAAACTTCCACCAGCCCAAATTCAAAGCACTGCAGAATGGAACATCACTGGAAGATTACCAACGTCAGGAAGTGACAAATGAATATTTCAGTCAGTTTATCCCCAAATTAATTATTTTAAATATAGATATAAATCACAAAACTGTGTGTACAACCGTTGTCATACAAGGTATCTTAAACCACAATGAGAATGAACAATGCCATAGCCCTCAATTGTCTTATGGATTCTATCTGCTCAGACAAAGCAGAGCATCCTCCCTCGCAAGTTAATTCTCACCTTCACCAAGTGCAGAAAAGATTCATTTGTCACTTCCCGACATCGGTTATCCTCCAGCTACTATTCCATTCTCTGAATCATCCATATATTCCTAATGCTTTATTTTGAACAGTAACACTATGAATAATATATTGTGAGAAACAAACAGTGGAAGAATGTGTGACTGTCAGTCACCATCTCTCATTGTCAATTATCCTGTCGATATTCACAATAAATGACTAGCACTGCATTTCATTTAGTAGTCCAGAAAATAGCGTTTAGCTACCAAAATATCTTTCTCTATTGTTGGAGAAGACTCTGCTCTTGGAAGCTGGGTTCTGTCAAGGGATGGACGCTGCTCTTCAGTAAAATCTTCCTGCCTGAGACAAAAAAAACAAAGAGTCTGGCATCACCTTCTTCAGATACATTTTCCCAGCACGATTAACAGAGAGCCCTCCTGTGTGTCAGTTGTGAACAAACAAAACAAAACAAAACAAGACAGGAAACCGTCAGAAATTTTCAGTGAGCACAAGACATTCTGTTTCAAAAAAGAGCACTGAAGCAGGTGGCCGAGTTTATATTTTAGCTGCTAAGGTACAGCTTTTAAAACTGGTGGTCCAGTTCGTGTTCACAGACCTACTTTCAACTGGCAATTCTCAAAACTACTAGTAAGACTCTTTTAAAATTGGGTTTGATTAAGGGGGAAACTAACATTGAATATTTGCAGAGGATGGCTGAGGACCGGACAATGAGACAATCTAGGTGTGGGGTACAACACAAAAGAAACTGCAGAGATAAAGATTGAACAGAGACAAAGAAATTGAATAGAAGCACCAGGCTGGGCGATGGGACAACCTAATGGTCTGGGTTTGGAGCACAACACAAAAGAAAACCAAAGATCAGCTGGACCCGATCTTCAGTCTGGCATCTCGATTCACAAAGGGGGACGTAGGGGGTGGTGTATATGCATATGTAATATGTTGATAGTTTCCCGTAACACATTACAGTTCAATTGTACACCTGAAATACTTTGTAGATGGTAGCCTGGTGCATATGTAATGACACTCTGCAACTGCATTGATAGTTTAATCACTTTGTAGATAGTAGCCTGGTGCATATGTAGTACTTGAAATACTTTGTAGATGGTAGCCTATTTCTTATGTAATACTTTTATAGAAATGTTGATAGTTTCAATTGTAACGTAAAATACCTTCTTGTTGCATATGTTATACCCTGTAACATAAATAGAGCATGGCTCAGGCAGCAAGGTGTGCGTAGTTTGGTGGAAATATCCCCTGCGCACCCGGCGCCGAGAATAAACCTTTCCGTGAGTAAAAATATTGATTAATTTCCTTAAATCAGGTTCATCTACCAAAAAGGAAAAACACTATTCCAAGCTAAGGAAACTCACAGTACAATGTCAACAAGAGCCCTTCTGAAATGTTGTTTTCTGTTCAGATGACTGCTGCTCTGGAACGTAAAAGCTAATGGCCCAGCACCTGCATCGTCATCTCTAGAACTCTCCGTCTTCCGTCTCTTGTAGCTCACATTGAAATACTCTCCTTGCAGAAAACACATTTAGAAAACAAGTTGAAAAGAACATACATTTCAAATGTAGCCACGTTTGTTTCTGTGAGCTTTTCTTTAGTAGTACTAAAAATGTTAACCTTACCATGGGGATACTCATTTGTTAAAGCAAACCCATCGGATTTGTCATCCTGCTTGTCATCTTTGCTTAGATGGAATGTAGGAGAAGTCTCCTGCCACTGCGGTTTAGACCTTATCTGGAATAAATATTTCATATTTTAACTTTACATTTGTTGTAGGTGCTACCAACACATATGTCAAGACTTCTTAAATACAGTAAATATAAGCAAATGTAGCCTAAAACACAGCAAGAATAAGGCAGCATAAAAAAAAAAAATTACATGATAAACTACAGCTTGCACACTGTCCTCAAACTAAATATTCAGACTACTGGAGACAAGTATGTTCAAACTCCTAGTAATATTTATAAACTCTGTTGTTTTTTTACTGTAGTTAAATTTTATTTTCAAACTTGTTCAAAAACTCTACTTTTAATGTTTTCCAAAGATTGAACTATAAACAATGTTCCACGGGCAGATGTAATATAGGTATGTAGTGCAGAGAATCAGAATGGGAACCATGCTCTCATAGAACCTGGGACAGCTGTTGGGAAATGAAAGCTCACAGAAAAAACCAACAAACAAACAACAAAAGCCAACAAAGCTACCTGAGGCAACTGTAGGAGTAAGTTCTCCGGTCTCTTTGACAACTTCCCTTTGACACTTGGACTGGGCTTGAAAAAAAACAAACAAACAAACAACACAAAACCAGAAAAATCACAACAAGATTCTGCTAATATCAGACTTCCAGGAACACTTAAATTTGTAATGGAGCAATAATTCTGGTTTTATTTCTTATATAATAATTTTTACACATGCAATTGTATATCTCCTCCCAACACTTCCTAGAGTGTTTCCACATAGAACTCAACCTTCTCAAACACCTTTGAAAAACCACTTTTGGGCTGGGAAGCATTTATGTTACCTTTTAACCAAGAGATACATGAAAGCATTACAAGATACCATGAAACAAGACAAAAAATTAATGCTTTTATTCCCATTCTTCAAGCAATATTTTTTTAAACTACAAAACAGTTGGGGGTTCTTGTGTTCGGTTCCTCCCCTCCCCCTCAATTTATAAACTTTCATTTCAGAATATCCAGTATTCTCTACTTTCCCACCAGGCTGATCCCTCAGCATCAGCCATGGAAACTGGCTGCCCCCGAGCACCTTCTGCCTGTGCCCAGGACTCTGGCAGCGCACTTCAGAAAGTGCACAGCACCTTCCTATCAACAACCAAGGCAAAACAGTGGCAAAATGGTTTAGAATTGGCTCTAACATATCTGCCTTTGGCTACTCTATTCCCCCTCTGTTTCAGACCACCACCTATACCCCAGCACTGCCCACGCTGCCCCATTCCATGCAGCAGTCTTACAGCCTGCAGTGACAGACAGCACGAAGTTGTTTCAGCGTAAATTAGGTATAAGTATTAGGTATAATATAGACAGGTTCATAAGACAAGCCTGCTTTTTGTCTTCTAACTGGAGCAGTTCTAACTCTACTGGGAAAACAGAAAGCTGTTTATTTCTCTGCAGTCTAACATACTCAACTACAAAAGGACTCTTGCAACAGGCTATGTAACAGCTACCACTCCTTTCTTAACACTAGCATGAATACATCTTCTAATGGTGCATCCACAATGCATGATAAAACTACTGCTCACCAAGCCAATAAGCCTACAGGATGCAGTGCAGCCCGCGGGCAGAGTTTGGAGTGGTTTGGACACAGCTCTACATGAACAAGCTACGAAAGAATCATTGAGAAAATGAGGCTGAAAAGGGCCTTTGCTTACCCAGCCTCCTTCTCGGAGCAGTACTAGCTAGGACGCATTAGGTCAGATTGCACAGAGCCTTGGCCAGCAGACATCTGAAGTTCTCCAAAGCCACTGCGCCTCTGCAGAGAAGGAGCAACCTTCTCCCCAGCTTCATCACCTCACTGCCGTGAATGCCATCCTCACACCTAGTCGGAACTTCCCTCCCTGCAGGCTCCAGAGCACTGCCTCTCCTGCAGTGCAGCAGGTGGAATTTGGCAACATGCTCTCTCTAGTTCAGGCACTGGAACCTGTTAATGACATTCCTGTGCCGCTTCCTCTCCTCCAAGCTAACACACACAGGTCCCTCGGGCTCTCTTCGCACACCAAGTGCTCCAGCCCTGTACCCACCTCAGCGATGAGCTGATGGACCTGAGTTTGTCAACGGCTTTACAGCAGCTGGACCAGAGCTGGCTCTGGCAAAGCCACCTTAGGTGGGTCTGAACTTTTGAGTACAGACATGCTCTTTGTTCTCCATGCCTTAAAAGACTGACATCTAAACCTTACTGTTTCTCTAGTCCAGATCCTAAAGCAGATGCTGAATGCTCGCTACCATCCTCTGAAGGGAATGGATGGAGAAAAAATAAAATCTTCTCTAGGGCAGAAAATGGTTTTGAATTCCTCTAAGAGTTTTATTTATTTCTCTCCATGACCAGGTACAGAGTCTTGATCCTTAAAGACTCCTGATTCAGAACAAATAACAAAAACCTAAGTATTTCCACAAACAGGGCTTCAAAAATGACTAAGACTATACCTTGTCTTCATATACAATGTTACACTTTTGTTTAGATTTTCTTTTGGTGAAAAACATAGAATTCAGCACCACAATTTCCACCCCTGAGCTGCTAGTACTGATAAACTGAGTGTTGAAATCAGTTCCACTGAAAACAGAGCCAATATTTTGAAATACCATAATGCAAAGTTACTACTAGCAAGAATTTGTACTAAAAAAACCCCCAAACTGTCCTGGACAGTAAGGACTACATGGACCTCAAGAAGAAACACATCTGAAGAAAAATAGGGGAATTTAATTCACTGAAGGCAGTTATTGAATGACTTCACTGAAAATATCTCACACGTTTTGTTGGAGGAAAACAAATCTGAATCAGGATATCAAAAAATCAGGACTATAAGAATAGGACTGACTAACAGGAGAACAACATGATTTAAGAGGGCAGACTGTTCCTTATAATTACATTAACCAAATACAACCCTAACAAGCCACTAGAGAAATAACACAAATTAGTATCATTTAATGCCTAGTGATTTAAAACAACATTCATCGCTAAAAGCTTCTACTGGTATTTCTCTTCAGCATTTAACCGTCCTGGAATTCTGGAAATAAACTGAATTAATTAAAATGCCTTCAGGCCTCCTGTTGAAAAAAATCTAAAATGTAACCACAAACAAATGAAGAGGGCTTATGACATAACATTTTGTAGCATCCTGAAGACTGACTTTTTTTGTTGTTGTTTTTAATGGGTTACTCTCTCTGAAAACACTGCAGGAACTGCAATCAGCCCACACGCAAAACATCCCTTTGGATTTGCAGTGCTGAAGTAATTAAAGGAAATCTGGGTAGCTGCAACAAGGGCTAGGTTGCTTCTAAAAGCCTGAGTTTTTAAGTTATAGAGTGCGCGCAGCACTGGCACGAGGGTTTTAGTTTTTCTGAAGAGTATTGCTCACAACCCACCTGCAACTCATGGCACACCTTATCAAAGCCTTTCTTTACAAACACAATGGCCCTACCTGGTCTCTGCTTACAGAGCACATTCATTTACTTACCTGGGACTGAAAAAAAAGTGATTTCAGAATCACAGAATGGATCCCAGAATCCCAGCACGGTAAGGGTTGGAGGGGACCTCTGGGAATCATCTAGTCAACCTCCCTGCTAAAGCAGGGTCACCCACAGCAGGCTGCCCAGCATCACCTCCATCTGGGGTTGGAATCTCTCCACAGAATGCTTCACAACCTCTCTGGGGAGCTTTTCCTCATGTGTAGATGGAACTTGCTGTGTTCCAGTTTGTGCCCAGTGCCCCTTGGCACCACCGAGCAGCGCCTGACCCCAGACTCTTGCCCCCAACCGTTAGCTCTTGCTCTACATTGAGCAGATGCCCTCTGGGGCTGCTCTTCTCCAGGTTAAGCAGCCCCAGGGCTCTCAGCCTTTCCTCCTCCCAGAGGTGCTCCAGTCCCTTCAGCACCTTTCCAGCCCTCAGAGGCTTCACTCGAGCTTGTTACTGAGGATTTAAAAGAACACCACCAACTCTTCAGACGAGAACAAGCGTCCTCCGCTCTCCAGCCGCACCCCACCGTCCCGCTTGCCGCTTACGCAGCGCTTCCCCTCAGGCTGCCCCACACCGAGCCCGGAGTCGCCACCGGTCCCCCCGCCCCTCATGCCGGAGGCGTGGGGGGCTTCGAAGACGCTGCCGGCTGTATGCTGGAGGAGTAGGGCTCCTCTTATACCCCCTCGAATCCCCGGTACCTGCTTGGAGCCCATGTCTGCGCAGTTGAGGCAGAGCCACCGCCTCCAGAGGCCGCCGTTACCTAACAACGCCCAGGGCCTTGGCTACCGCTGCACCGCCAACGGTCGGGCGCGAGCGGAGCGGCGCGAGGCTAGGCGCGAAACGGCGGGAGGCGCGCTCCAGCCTCAGCACACCCTCCCCGGGCAGGCACTAGAGCTAACCGCGGCCGCTTCCTTACTCCCCTCGAGCAGGCGGGAGCTTGTGGAAGCCTAATCCACAGCCTGCTGCAGGAGAGAACGGGAGAGAAACGTCTAGAAGGCGAAGATGGGTAGCGGCGGGGGAGCTCCGCCAGCCTCTTTGCTCAGGTGCTCGTAACAAGTAATGAGCTGCACCTGTGAGCGAGCTCGGGGTTGGAGCTGCCGCGCTGTGTTTGCAGCGAGCTCGATTTCAGCAAAAATAAGGAAAGTTTCAACTGCTTGCAGTAGCATGCACCTTCACTACTGCTTAGGGAGGCAATTCCTTCTTGCCTGTTAAATTAACTGAGGTGCATTAATAAGTGAATGCAAGTGCTTGTCTTTAGGCATAAGGTGCTCCAAAATACAAAAAAGAACTCAGCTACGGTTCCAGGATCAGTTAACATCCTCCAATGGCTGCACTGGCTTGTCCTAAGCCCATAGCAACCAGAAACTTTCCAGCTGCTGCATCATCAGCAGCCCATCATGTACACACAGGGGGGGATTTAAACAAGCTTATACTCCATCCTTTAGTTAATCTCCTCTCTCTCTTTTTATTATTAAATATATATATATGTGTATATATTTATGTGTTTAAGTTCTCTTTCCTTTACCTTGCATTGTAGTTGTGTTAAAAGCAGTAACAGAGGGCTGCGCTCTTGTCAGTGGTACTCGTGTCAGGGCACGAGGGAATGGCCACAACCTCAAACACAGGAGGCTCTGTCTGAACTTAAGGAAATACTTTGGTTTTGTTACTGTGAGGTGATTGAGCACTGCAACAGGTTGCCCAGAGAGGTGAAGTCCCTTTCCTTGGAGATATGCAAGAGCTACCTGGACATGGTCCTAGCCCATCAAGGTTGAGGTGGCCCTGCTGGAGCAAGGAGGCTGTGCAACACTGACTTCCAGAGGTGCCTTCCAACCTCAACCATTCTCTGGTTCTGTGAAGACATGAAAACAGAAGTTTTGGGGGGGAAAAAAAAAAAAAAGGCACAAAGTTTGGGGTTATTTTAATTACAAAAACTGCATAGAAATACGACTCCAGTCATCTTCAACACGTCTTGCATCACTTGGTGGCTCCCAGAAATGTGACAGGAAGCAAGATGGGCTAACAATTGTCCATTATATGTATTCACATTCAGTTGAAGCTATGCAAGCACAGCAATAGTTTCAAACAAATCAAACGCACCGACCCCAAGAAAATCTGATTCAAGATGTATTTCAAAGTTCCCATAAAGTCAAAATAAAGTCTTCAAAACTTAAGCTCCTTGAATAAGACCAATTCTCTTTTATTTAAATTTAAACATAAGTTAGCTCCAAAAGTAGTAGGAAATGTAAACATCAGATACCACGATAAAAATCTTAAGGAATAACAGCTTTGTCGTAAAGTGCTGGCATATGCTTTCAGCTTTATTTTCCAGATGTTAAAACCAGAATATTAATGTACAAAGACTTTCACAAGCTTCCCAGTTGTAATTTCAGTTAATATTTCTACAGCATTTTAAAAATGTAAAAATGGTATAAAAGTTCTTGTCTACCTTTTTCTGTTACAGCGTTGACATTTTCTTGATCTTAATCAAACTTCGACTTCTGTATGTATAAAACAGTTTGTATTTTTAATTTACACACTTCATTTTGGACTCAATGCTAGTGGAAAGAACAAAAGGTTACGTGAGACTCCAACTGGGAAAAGGCAAGGAGTTTGAAAAGTAATGATATAAGGTACCTGAACTCAAGCCAACAACTGCCTCCAGCCAAGTCATTTCATAATTATATATATTATCAGGATCAGTGAAAAAAAGTTACATGAGGATTAATACCTAGAGGAGACTCTGTGTGGTTCATTTGTACCTAGGCCTCTGAGCCCTCCGTGTGCTGAATGCATCTTTTTGTTTCACGTGAGACTAAATCTTTTATTGCTTCTGACAAACGTGAGCTGAAAGACAGTCTCACCTGCCTCACACCTCACCTGACATTTTCAGTTGCCAGTACTGAGTGTCACCCAGAAGAGAGACAACAGTCCTGGAACTGCCCTATGCATTATGGTGATACACTGAAATCCATCTGTAAAAAACCCTGTTCCTTCCTTCTGTGAAGAACAGTCAAACGCAACCTTGCACCACACCTTACGTGTAGGAGTCTTGGATGGACAGGGAAGGACATGAAGACTTGCTAGCAAGTCTGACGTGCTTGATGTCCTTTCCTGTCCATCCAAGACTCCTACACTTAAGTTCACCTCTCTATTCTTTGTTCCAAAAACCCAGTCTGCCTCACTATTGGCAATTCCACAGGCACACTTGGGAAGACTGATTATCAGAGTGTGGTATTTTTACCGTACAAACCAAGTCCAAATCAAAGGCGATGAAGTCTAAGCTCTGACGAGCGGAAAATCCCAAAGGTATTTTAAAGTGCCATTTGCTTTCCTAATAGAAGAGCTTTAATACAAAAAGACTTCCAGCCTCGGAGTTACAATTAGGAGTTTATCTTGTCAGTCTTATTTTCAGGCTGCTAAGGCATGATTGGTATTTGCTTCAAGTCAAAACTTGACATCACCATTATTTCCTCAGAGCCTAGAAACAGGAAGTGGAAAGGATACAACTCAAAAAAAAAATAACAAACCCACAAAAGAAACAAACTGAAAGGCTTAAAGCAATTATTAAGTACTTTGTATTTAAATACTAACACACTGCAGTCCATTTCTCAGAACGGGCATGAAGCTAAGTTACTCTGGCTAACAGTAATTAACAGAAAGACGCATTGCACTTTTGCCTTAGAGGGGCATGATGAAAGGCTTTTAATTGCAGCTTCACTGGCAAAAATGGTTATTTTCAGTTTATTTAGTTGCTACTTTTCACTAAAAAGAGCCTTTCTGCTTTAGAGGGGTTCTGTGTGCTGCTTTTGCAGGAATAAATCAATGCAGGTAGAGGAGACTATTTCAGAGGTTTGATGGCAGCAAACAAACAAATTTATCAAATATTCACATTGGCAAGGGACCCTCATCCTCCTCAACTGTCACATACTGACAAGAAACAAAGGACCTCCAGCACAGGGACTGACAATCTACCTGTCTTCCATTCGAACACCGCAGAGCTCCAACACAGGGGAAACACAAACACCTTGCATTCTAATCCCCAGGCGGACCAGATCTGAAAGGCAGAAACACTTTCCTAACTACTAATGACCCTAGAGAGAAAGCAGGTTTCCAAGTGGTCCCAACACATCTATCATATGCCCAAAATGTAGCAACTTTAGCTTCCATTTGAAGTGATGAGAACAGTGACAAATCAGTCCAGTAAGAAAGATACAGTTTCCCTGCTTAGACCAATTTCTTAGTAAGGCTAGCCACGAAAGCACGCAGGTATTCAACCACTGTTTGGCAAAGCCTGAGTTAAAACAAACTTAATTTTCGGGTTTTAGTTTGTTCACTCTAGCAGTACTTTTGGACTAAAACTTGAAAAGTGCAAAAATATTTAATTGTACCTTCCTAAAAAAAAAAACAACCAAACCTCATTTTATTGGTGCAACAACCCCTTCTTTTTCCCTGGAGTTAATCCATTGCCAGCAATGGATAGAAAAGGAAGCACCGGCATAAAAGAATCAAAGTGCATTTGCAGTATGCCAACGCTGCACAGATTGGCAAGCCATAACCTCACATCCACCACTGGAAGAGATATGCTCAATTCACTGTTATAAAAGTCTCTATTACACGTTAACATACAAAGTCTGTCATGAAGTCTTGAGGATACGGCAATGAATCATCGAAACGGAAACGTTTGGAGACTGTACTGCTGTCCTCTGGAATGTTCTCCTTGTCTTCCTTGTTGCTACAGCTACCATTACAACTGGCTTTGACGCTCCGCTCTTCTGAACATTTTGTTGCGTGTCCCGGCAGCTGAGAAGAGCAACAAGTTTCTTCAGGGCTCGACAAAAGGATGAACTCTCCTTGCTGCAACCACAAATGAGAGAGACAGGCCTCTGCTGTGGGTCTTTCCCTTCGAAAGAGAAAAGGGTAAAGTTGCTCAAGTTCATTTCAAAGATACTAAAAATGAAAGGAAAACAGCTCTGGACAGGCTGAGATATCTTTAGCAAACCTGACACTGAAGAACTAATATTCCAGTTTTTCCAGGGCTACCATGGCTGATACAAAAGACATTAGACCTGACCATAGTTAAATATTGGCAACAGGCACCCCTATTTCAGTCGAGTTTCCCCCCACTGACGAGTGGCAGAACTGGCAAGGTTCAAGAACAAGGAATAGGTGTTTCTCTGCAGGTATTCATAGTCCCTTGGAATGTTTTCAACATTGTGTGTGTGTATATATATACATATATATCTCTCTCATATATATAATCTCCATGTGCTTATGCTTTTCAAGTGCTATGTTCTATAAAGACTATTTAAAACAAGGAGGCTAACAAACACTCAGTTACTAGGCATTCAAGAGGGCCAAATAACATCATGTATTTAACTCTGACATTTGACAGCGTTTTACCCTTGCAATTCTGGTCTAAAGCCTTCTGAAATGTAGTCACTATTGAACAAACCACACACTTAACTGGTCCTTTGGATAACCTAGTATAGCGCTGCTACGCTTTTCAGCATGTTCTGCTTTGCTAAGTCCCACAGAACTTGCTGGAAATGCAGTAGAGCCCTCTACTTGTCCTTACGTCTACAACAACAGAGTATTTTCTGATGAGAGAACTCTGACTTCACAGAGTTGACCGAGGACAGATTTTCCCTCTTAAGACTCAAAAAGGTATCAACTGTGCTTTCCCCAAAAAAGGGTGGCCCAGATGATCCTCAAGGTCCCTTTCAACTTGCTATTCTATGAAGGTACAGTCGAGCAGGAGTGGAATGGGAAAAATGAATAATTTTTTAAAAGGCTAAACATGGCAAAACAATGCACATGTTTCTGAAGTGTACACTCTTCTGTTGTCTTCTCAGTCAGAAGACTGCCAACTCTATCAAATGCACCAAAGTAGAAAGATTTACTAAAGACAAGCTAGGAAACAAGAAAGCACTGCATCAAGAATATCACATTTTGTCTCTTTGAACTGTGCAGTAAAAGGTTAAATTATAGACAAGAACGTGATCTTTCTAGAATACATTTCATCAGATTTGTTACCAATCTGTCCTCTGAATGAAGGTAGAAGAAAAACTACAAAACTCAAAGCACAAGCCTGACTACAAGAATAGGCAAACAGCAAATCAAAGATTCCTACATTATGGAAAAGCATAAACCTACACTTTTAAATATCTATCTGACAAGGCCAATGCACAGTGAGATTTCCGACTAATCCTATCGGTAGTAGTAAGCTCCCAAACTAACATTCCCTTTTTCTAGGTGCTCCACAAACAGAGAAGAGAAGATTCTTGCCCACAGGAGTTTGTTACTTACTTTGGATTTTTTGTGAGAAGTTTTTGAATGAAGTCTTTGGCAGGCTGTGAAACTGACGAAAAGGTTTCTTCTGAATAATCCACGTTAACTTGAGATATATTAAGGTAAGTTTCTTGATTGTCAGCTCCCACAAATGGAGATTCTTGTGTCAGCAGCATGTATGAAATTACACCGATGTTCCTGAGATAAGAACACAATTTATAATCCTGCCAGGGCACCTACACAATATATCTCCCCTATTTACTGTGCTGCAGATCAAACTTCCTGATGCATGCCACACAAAGACCCAGAAAAATTATGTGTCACCTGAGTCTTGTGTGGCGATTCAAACATGCGTGCACACACAGGGAAAGCCACATAACACATCTCAGCGAAAAGCTTTTTGAGAATGGCTTTCTTTCAACATACTCTTGTCTTAACCATTAAGACCGGTGGGCAAAAGAAACAGATCACTTTTACACATCCCAGTCTTGGACACATGGCAATTCTGGATGAAAGAACTGCAAGAAGACAGACTTCGTCATTTGAATGTAAGTAAAAACCTATCTTTCGCTACAAGAAGACAGAGTTTATCAACCTTTCTGCTCAATCAACATCTGAGTTGTATTTTACAGTGTCTTCTTGCTGTGATGTTTTTCCCCTTGGAAAATGAGTGCCACACATTGTGTGATTTACTGTAAATCTTAGGTGGTTTCTAGAAACATAATAAAAATGCTTTTGTGATCTGATAGATGAGACCTTAGTACTCATCACAGTGTGGAAACATACAGCTGCTGGTTGTCAGTCTGAGGAGAGTGCCAATCGTTTGTTTTTGTCTTCCCACCAAAACAGACCAATAGTGGTTAAAAACGTTCAAAAACAGATTTAATGACTACCACGTGTTGAGAATGTCGAAAGAGTATATATATATCATAGCAACTTTTCAAATAGAATTTTCCCTATTTCGATGCTGAAGAAGAGCATATGAATATTTTGCAGAACCATCTCCAAACTAGCCTTTACGCTAGCAGAGCTCATGAGATTAACAGGCTACAAAGGTACATTCAGTAAAGTTGTGGACTACTGTAAAATACCCGTCCCAATTTTTATGACTCATTCTGTAGGCACTGCTCTAAAGATAAGAAGTTAAAATACTTCTTATCATTTGTATAATAAAGTTATTTAATGACATGGAAGTGGGGAGGGAGGAGTGGCCAAAAGCAGTTAATACCTGAAGCGTGTAATCCACTCGTAACTGATATGCTACCCAACCGTTCTTATTGTTCCCTTGCAACAAATACCTACACTGAGCATGCTCAGAAGCCACCTGTCTTCCCTACTAGGTGTGCAACAGATCCATATACAATATTTCCTGTAAGGCCCAAGCTATATCTTAAGGCCTCCCCTCCCTCTTCTGGTTCTTGGAAGCCAGATAACACTGCACCAGAGACTGGATCTGGCCTCTACTCTAGACTGCTAAGTTGTCTCACCCACCCTAAGAAAATGAATTAACATAGGTAACCTACCACATATCTGTAGCTGTGGTAATAGGATCATAGTTTAAGATTTCTGGAGCTAGAGAGAGAGATGGGGAGAAGAAAAACCACTTAGAATAGTGTGTATTGCTAGTGCAATAATTAATTCATTGTGTACTAATAGATACATTATTCAAGCAGCTTTGATTCATATGCTACATTTCTGGCAGCTTTTTGCTAACCATTGCCATAAGACTAAACATGCAGTTTCAGTAATGAAATTTATTATTTTCGAGCCACAAGGGTGGAAAAAAGTTCTCCGTTCCATTAGACACACCGATGCTAAAAAGGCACTAGGAGGCCTGAAGGCTGTTCTATGTCCCAGTGTAGTTTCTAATCAGATGCACGCACATACACAATTCTTCTAAGAGCTTTTCAAATAGACAGCTCTGTATATGGCTTTGTAAGGGGACTGCATGAAGCCTTCAGCATGTTAACGCTTCAAAGCCAGAGGCATGTTTCGGGATCGGTGGCTGTTAGCTTACAGTAGAGAGCAAGCTACTCAGCACAGACTGAAGTGCTCTTAAAATCAAGTGTAGGCAAATCACTAAGGGAACCTGCCCCCCAGAGAAGGCCAAGCATTAATGGTAAAGGTTCTCTTTCCAAGGAATATTTTCATCTCGTTAAACCATCATACTAGACAGCATTCCTAATTCAAACACTATATCTTTGCACAAGCTGATGTCGTATTTTAAGTCTAACACTGTATTTTAATATCAGAAGAATTTAAGAGCCAAGGTTTCTTGTTGATTTAACAGCTTGCATCGCAGCAAATACTACATCACGAAATCAGAGGTGTACTTATCGCCATGTTTTGGGATTCTTTTGGTGGGAAACTTTTGTTCACTGCTATAAAAAAAAACACACTTCAAAACATATTGCCTTGTCCCGTTGTTCCTTCTCTGGAAGTGACTGTTAAGTTGATAAGCACATGACATGAACTGTTTTCTCAGAACCACACATCAGGACCGTGAAGCAACTCTTCCATACCTAGATACTCTGTTGTTCCCATGATCTGCCGCAGCTCGCTTGCACTCTCCAGCTTCCGAGACATACCAAAATCTACAATTTTCACATCACCGAGGGGACTGACACTGCTCAGCAAAATATTCTGAGGCTAGAACAGAAGAGATTCATTCTCAATGAAACAGAAGCTGCACTAAATGACATCTCAGTTTCTATTATGCAACAGGCATTGGTAACTTATGTTTAAAAATCATTTAATGCATTCCTACACTCCTTTTTCTCCTCGTCTCTGTTACGTGTTTAAAAATGATTTCACCTATCGTAGTGTTATTCTGAAGATAAAGCAGAATAGTCTGCTGCGGCCTCACCTTCAAATCAAGGTGAACTATATTGTTTTCATGCAGGCAGCGAAGTCCTTCGAGTATCTGTCTGATAAGTCTTACAATATCCCTTTCACCAATTCTGTCATCCAAATCTGGGACACACAGGTCGAATATTTCTCCTCCGGCAGCACTGAAACACATTCAAGAACACTCACATATTAAGTTTGAATTCTCATGCTTATGGGAGAAAAAGTTTTGTATATAGTATAGAGTACATATTCATAGCCTCAGAGAGGCTAAGAATATTGTTACAACTTCTGAACACTACTACAAAGTAGACCATTAACACCAACAGAGCACAGGGAACAGAGCTCCTTACAAAGGACCTTTCCTTACAGAGCTTTAATAAGCAAGCCAGAGTTAACTGAGCTAAAAGAGGCAGAAAAATCAGTGTGGCTTTTATGTGAACTTGCACTTGTTCTTGGTAAGAAAAGCTTGTCACCTGGACTTTGTCTTTATCTCTACATTAGTTATTATTTTGGCCTTCTCAGAACAATAAATAATATGTTAGGGATCATCTAGCTCCAGGGGGAAAAAAAAAAAGCACTTTTAAGGACTATCTAGCTACATTCTTTGGAAAATTGGAAGGAATTTAGCATGTTTGCAGATGACCATTAGCAGCTCTTCAAATACTTTGTATGCAAAACTTAAAACTTCCTGAATTTAGACTTTTTGAATTTTCAATTTCACAAACTGCATTTTTCTGCCTTGCATCCCGAACAAAAATTTCCACGTACACCAAACAGGATAGAGAATTCAAATTCAATTCCCAAATGAAATTTGTTTTCAGAGGTAATCTGAAGTCAGAGGGGCATCTGAGAAGATGTGGGAATTCTGGCGGAAATGGTTCCAAAATCCAAACAGTTTTAACACAACCAAACCACCAAATGTACAAGCTCCAAACCCACAAAGGAATTGCAAGTTTTCAGTCACCAAAAAGTGTCAAGCAGTGACTGAAGTCTGCAGAACGTGGACATGCTCAGCTTCTCTGAAACCGCTGTACTTGGTATCAGTAGCTGCTTGGGGCAGGGGTGGGGATGATGTTTCTGGTATGATTTAAGATGCATCAAAGCACTATGCACTTTATATGAGATTCAAGAACATTCTCTCCAGTCAGCTTCCATGAGAGGTTCTTTGAGGGGATAAAAATAAATTACTGATTACACCCTAGAGTTTGTATTCAGCTTTTGTATTAGGTTAGCCTGACCTGAAAATTGATCAGAGCTCTTTTACCAAGTCCCAACTAGCAGCAGAAGTAATACTGTGTCCAAATTCAACAAGCAAGTTTGAATCAAAACTACTTTCCTGAGACATTATTTGAATACACAAAAACTACTTCTGTTTGAAATTGCCTATGAAACTGGGTCACATAGTGAGAGGACAGAAAAAACATCTTATTTTTTTGGATAGCTTTTTGGAAAAGTTTTGAGTACAGAACCACTATAGGTTTGGTGTATTTCGTTTTAGGCCTTATTCCTTCTTGTTTGACATAAAAACTCGCTACCTGTGGATGTGACAAAATACAAATTAACAGCAACTGACTGAGCTCTTGCATTTACAGGAAAATAAATGATACCAAGCAAGTCCCTAAGAGCTTATAAAGCATATCATAACGAAACAGTAGCATAATATAGAAAGCACACTGTTGCAATTCTTCTGGGTGTTCAGGCAACCGATGCAAAGAGAGTATCCTGACAGATTTGGAACTACAGCTGAGAACACCTCATGAAGGCACACTTACTATTCCAACACCAAGATGATTTCATTTGTTGTTTCATAGACTTCATGGAGGTTAACTATGCGAGGATTGGATCTCATCAGTTCAAGCACAGCAATTTCATGAAGAATCTCTGCTTTGCAGTCTTGACCTCTTCTTCTTTTCTTCAAAAACTTAGCAGCGTACTCCTGGCCCGTGGATTTAGCTATGCACTTTCTCACCACAGCACATCTTCCTCTACAAAAGGAAAGGGGAAACATTGAGACCTAAGACATACAAAGTACATAAACTGCCCTTAGAAAAGCCTTAGCAAATAACTTGAAAGCAAAAAGCAAAAAAAACCAAACAAAAAAACCCCCACCAACAAACAAACAAAAAAATCCAAACCATTACCAGGGGAATGCCACATCTGGCCTCTTCTTACACTACGCTCTGAAGAGTCACTTCCAGCCACTGCAGGAGAAAGGATACTAAGCTAGATGAAGCTTTGTTGAGACCCAGTAGGACTCCCTTTATACAGACTAGCTAAGCATTAAATCAGACGATCAGGTTACATGGGCATTCTATGATGCCAGAATCACGGAATAACTGGGGTTGGAAGGGACTCCCGGAAGACTTCAGTAAAACTTCCTGCTTAAAGCAGGGCCAGACCCCACCAGGCTGCTCAGGACTTGGTTCAGGTTGGCAACATTCTATTAAAACAACCACTCCAGAACCATTCTAGCAGCTACAGGATAGAGCAATAAAAGGAGCAAAACTTTGTGAAATGAAAAGAATAAACACAGAAAATAAAGCACATTTGTATGCTGAGGTGGGGGGAAGGTCTTCAGTGCAGAAAATTTTAGAGTCCTGAAGAGAATTTCCTTCCTCAAACCACGTAGTACTGCTAAAAATAAAACCCCAGGTATCTGCAAAAGGTTTAAAAACATCCTAGCAGAAAAACTCCCGCTACTTAGCGTTCCCTTTCTCAATTCAGTTAAATAAATTGTCCTGCTTTATTTCCTAGCCAACTGTTTAGGCATGGAAATAAAAATGTATTTTGGCAAAGCAATGTTTTCAAAAGAAAACCACATACTGCAGTTAAAACACCGAGCTGACCTTTGAAAAAATTAGAGGGCTAAAAAAAATATGCAGCTTTTAAAGCCAAGTTATAAAGTACTGAAAAAACAAAGTTTTATAATCACAGGTTTTGCATTCCCAGAAATGCCAAGCTGCATACTTGTCAAGTGTTTTCAAATGATACCAGGAACATTATCTAAAATAAAACAAAACCAAACAAAATCTCTACTTGAAGGGCTAAGATAAATTGTGTAAAGTTTTAAAAGCAATTATAAAACCACGCACAAAGGATGAGATCTTCACTGCTTCTTTACAAAGACACCTTTCCACCTATGCTTTTTGTTTCCACAACATACTAAGAACAAACTTAGAGTCAACTCAGTACTATGTCTATCTGAGGTTTTTCAGTTAAATTAGCTTTTTAGTAGGAAAGACTATGTTGCCCTGAAGGCTTTGCCCTTCTTCTGCTACAAAGAAGTCCAATGTCTAAAAGGAACACCTTTAAAACAAAAAAAACCAAAACCCCCAGACATCTGAAAATGGCTACACTTCAGTTTTTTATAAAAAAGGATATGAGCATCTTAGGAAAAACTGGATTTCCAGTTGCATCACTTTTTCATCCTTTTTTAAAGTCCAAAATTTACAAAGGTAAGAATAAAAAAACTTGGAAGAAAAATTAACTTAAGAGGTGAAAGTTACTGACAGTCTGATACGTGCACATGCTTTATTTTAGCACCTCTTGGTAAGCCTGAAACTGCCAAGTCCTTTCCCAATTGCTACACCACTTTATTATTGCAGAGCATTTGAAGTTATTGAGATGAATTTCACAACAGGCCAAAGTTGAAGCTACTGCTCCACAGCCTGCATTGCATTTTTAACATCACATCACCCTGTCAACCACAAAAGTTTCTCTACAATTAAAAAAGGGGAACTGGCTGAGTTTCATGAGAACACCATGATCTTCCCCAATAGTTTTTGCACATCTTCCTTCTAGCTGCTCTGGCTGTAACAGCTCTGAAGGGTCACGGTATCTCCAGACTGACCATGTCAGAATTTCCACTTGTTTATACTGGATTTGTAGTGTGCCAATTACTAAGACAAAATTAAGACCAAAAAAACCCCACACAGCTTAGAGCAGTGGAATTTCCCCAAAAATGCAGAAATGCCAGATCTGAAGTGCTGCACTGAAGTGAGCGAAGTGGTTCCCACTCCTCCTTGCCTGCAAAAAGGCTGCTTTACCACCACACTTCACAGCCCAGTTTTACTAGATAAAAACCAATTTCAAGTTGTTTTCACATCCCAAGTTATAAACCACAGAAATTCAAGCACTTCAAAGCCAAACCATCCACACACTGGGGACAAAACTACTTAACCCACTAAACAGAACCTGCCAGCTCTGTGAGTCAGTGTCTTAAATACCAAAGGACCTAAAAGATAAGGGTGTGGGAGGAAGAAACGGGTCTTGGGAAGCTTCAGCAGAGAAGAACAAAAGAATCATTTACTAAGTAACCTGAAGAGGAAGAAGAAAACTGTAAGTGAAAAGAAAAGTATACGAAATCTTTTAGAGAAGCTACAAAGAAAGGTGGATTTTACATCACTTAGGAAGTGGTGCAAACACTTAAAACATTACTGAAAAAAATAATACCCATTGTTAGGCCAGGAAAAGTTAAAGTACGTTTGGGAAACATGCCACTCTGCTTCTGCTCCTTTGCGTCTTGGCACTTACCCTGTTATGCCTGGTTCTGCATGTACAGAAAGCACAAAAGGCTGTGTTTTGGAATCTGCACAAAATCTATACTTTTGTTCGCTTTAGACATCATCTCACAGGCAAGTATCATCTGACATGCCAGTGGTTTATGTATTTCTAGAGCCTGGTGCTTATGAACTGCCTCTGTAAAACCTAGAGTTCAAAACCGCAGCTGATAAAGGGGTAAGAAGAGAGGGGAAGTTGCTGGCTGCTAGGTGCACTTCTACACAAGTATACCAGAGAAAGCACAAACTCAAGGAGAACGCAGAAGGTGCAAGAGCTTAAAGTCACACCTAGAAGGGCATCTTTGCTGACATAACAAATTGCAGGTGAAAAGGATGGCTATGTAGCACAGGAAGGCACACCTGTGAGACTGAGCCATGTCTCTGCTGTTCAGGAGCCTGGGAACATGGCATTATGTTTGGATGGCTTTACACGCAGTTAAAAAGTTAACTCAGTGACTTTTAAAAAGAAAAAAAAGCATTAACTCAGATGCCTGCAACAGTATCACAAATACCAAGGGGGTTTCGTGTTGGCTTTTTTTTCTTCTTTTATTTCCTATTTTATTGTTGCAAACATGAGCAAGGGAAGGAGGCTGCAAAACTACCCTGAAACAGCAGGTTGTTCAAAACTTAGCCTAACTGCTTGAGGGTGGGAGGAAGAGAGAAAATTATCTTTGCTGAACTTCAAAAAACTCTACCAAAAAAAACCCAGAAAAGAACCCACCTCAGAATCCCCACTATGTCTTGCACCATTACCCTGGGTCATCTCTTCTTTAGTTTATATACATAGAATGTGAGGTGTGACTGCAGAGGGAAAATGAAGAAAAGGAAGATAATCCCAAATTTACATGCCTAAGAAAACCGGCTAAATCTCTCACAAGGAAAAGACTGGCATCTTCTGTCTCACTGTAGCTTTTCCTGGTCCCTAGAGAACCCGATGGACGTAGCAAAGAAGAGGGGCAGGGAAGGAGAAAAGCATACTTCAAGCCCATCTACTACCACAGACGTTTGCCAGAAAAGGTCTACCAATAGTGCACAAAGAATTCTCTTGCAGCAGAACTTCCTCTTACCAAGATAAAATAAATAGGAGCAGTCTCACCTTCCTAGCTCTTTTGATTCAAGCATATAAAAATTGTGGAAATTTTCTGTCTTGATAGGTGTCTGCAGAGATGTAGCTAACAAGCCAGAAAGGCTTTTATTCTCCAGCTTTCTCCTCGACATAGTGAGGAACAGGTCTCTCTCTTCTAACAGTCACCTGTAAAGCAAAACAATGAAGAGTTTTGGAAATTCTGTTGTTACAGCACAGGAAAGTATACAAATATTAGAGTTGAGATGTATCAGACTAGAAAAGCCTTAAATTTGACCAGCAGTGACCTGAAAACAACACATTTAAGCACTGTAAAAGCAAGCCTTGGAAGGAGTATTAATCAAGACATGCTAAGAAAACTAACTGAAAGACCTTTCGTTACTTAATAATTTTAACATTCAATATAAGTTGGGGGTTTCTTGCCCCTGTAGCACCTCCCTAAGATTCTAGGGATAAGCTTCAGCTCTAGTGAACAAACCAAAAACAACTTAACTATTAATGATACTTCCTTTTCTCCCCACCCCTGCAGATCAGCTTTAACTCTTCTTTGGATTCTGGGAAAGTTGCAACAATTCCTTTAAGTTTACACTTTCAACTAGCATCCCTGGGGGACTTAACCAAAACTCCTTCCTGTTTGCGTGTGCAACACAGCAGGAATAGCTAACCACAGGGAAAAAAAGGCAGCAACACAAGTGGTTTTTTTTTCAGTGGGAAGATTCGTATTTCTTGCTAAAATCCCTCATGGCTCATCTAAGTTTCATTTCAATACTAGATTAATTGACAGAAAGCACACCATCCTTTTTGCAAGTTCAGAACATTTAGAATCAAATGATGCAGTAATCATGACTAAATCACCTGAATAAACCAGCAGAACGGTACATTACAAAGATAAACCCACCCACTGCATTTCTACTACTGTAAAAAAACCCCAAGCAAACAGTAAAAATACTAGGGTTTGGCATTCACCTTTATAGGCCTAAAGCATGTCTTCAGGTGAAATGCAAAAAACAAGACAGGAAAAGGTTACTGAAGGATAAGAGAAGTCTTAACTGATGGCTCATTTTAAGTTAAAGGGGTAGGTTTTCTTTTCTTAGCGATGGAAAGAGAAACCCAAATCACGATGCAATTTACAGTTCAGGCACAGACAAACTTACAGAAAGACACTTTCAGTTTTGGAACGGCAGAAGTATACTGTCAGAAACTTCTGAGGAAGCACTCTAGTTATGATTCAAAAACATCCCAGAACCCATCAAACGTGGTTCAAATTACCATTTCTTGGAACATGGATATTCATGTTTGGAACTCTTCAGGATTTGAATCATGATTCATACTTCAGCAAGGGGAAAAAGAAAGAAACCTATGCGCTTTAAGAATATCTTAAAAGTAGCATTTGATAAGCGTGACAGAGCTGCTTAAAAACTTAGAGGGGTCAAAATACAACCTAACACACAAGTCTTTGAATCGCCTTGTTTGTAACAAAGGTGCTCCTTTTTCCCCAGTTACGTGACAACTTATCATTTAAGAGACCGATTCAGAGGTCTGAAATTTTACAGGAGTCTCCTCAGAGCTGTCCTCAGTTTAACTGTTAGCATGTTACTGCCGTACTTGAGCACAAAAACATTTCTCTGTATTAGACAACTAACCTAACTGATTGTTTACTACAGTCAAATGTATTAGATAAGCTTCCATCTTACATCACTATTCTTAAAGAATAACTACGAAGGAGAACTTTTGTCTTAGTTGAATTAACTGTTTCTCTGCTAAGATAGCTCATCTCTTTTTAGCTTGGTACCATCAAGAGCAGAGAAAAATATGCATACAGAGAAGGCACCATCCCACAAAGAGGCATGCAAATCTATTCAGGAAAATGAAATCGGATATCAAATCCAATTCGCTACGAAATACAGGCACAAAATCTAATCGTTAACTATTCCTCAAAAACACCCGTGGCATTAACCCACTGCACCAAAAGCCCGGAGAAGCAGACATCAGAAGCACAGACCTCACAGCGAGCTTCCCATGACAAGCTTCCCATTGAACGACCTGTAACTGGGCAAAAAGTTACTTCTTTGTGCGCTCAAAACCGGCCGGGCCCGTCCTCACGCCTCAACCCTACCCCACAGGAACCTCGCGCCTCACGGAGCTGCCGCAAGAGCTTCCCGGGCGCACCGGCGAGCCCCGACACCGGCTGGGGGAAGGCGCTACGACGATTCCACTCCGCCGGGCCCTCTAAGACTCACCCCTCTCCGCCGAGAAGCCCCTCACGGCCCAACGGTCGCTACCAGGCACCGCGCAGACTCCCGCCGCCTTCCTCGCACCGCCGGCGTTTGAACCGCGCAACCCGGCTGAGGCGGCCGCGCCCGCCCGGCCCGCCCCCGCGGCCGGCAGACAGCCAATCCGCGCTCAGCGGGACAAGCCGTCTGCGCGGCGATTGGTGGAGCGCCCTCTGAGGGGGGAGAGCGCCCCCTGTCGCCTGCCCTCGCCCCTGGGGGCGGTGCGGGCTCGGCGGCGGAGGCGAGAGGGAACAGCAGGTGCTACCGATGCCACCGCCGCCTCGCCCGGCCCAGCCCCTTTGTGCCAAGTACAGGGGGCGCCGCCGACGTGGCCACGACGCGCTCCCGCTCTTCTGCCTCCCTTCTCTGGCGGTGCTGGGAGCCACGGCCTCGCAGAGGCGGACCGACTGCGTCTGGAACGGCGGCAGGAAAACCATTTTGTTTGGCAGCTCTCTAGAGAGCTGCCGGTTCGGGGGAGATTGCATCGGTAGCATCTCCCGATCAAAGGGCTTGTGCTTCATCTAAACGCTGTAACTAGGCTTATTGGTTTACGTGTGCCGCCTGCAGAGAAACCTGCCACAGCTGTGACAAAACCTGGCTACATTTACAGCAGCGACTGTCCCAACTGATGCTTTTTGTTTCTGACAGCCTGCACAGTCTCAGGCAACCCTGTTCCTCTCTAGGTCCAGCTAAAAACCAAACTGGTACACCAGTTCTCACTGGTATTTGCATATGCACGTTCACAACGGGACAGAACCTGCTTTTTATTACTCTTACACAAGTACATATCTCACACGGAGCCTGTCTGCCAATCTGTCTCAGGGCAACAGGGTCTTTTCAGAACCTCTTGCTTTAAGAAGCCCCAAGGGAAAAAAAAAGTTAAAAGACTAACTTGTGGTTTCAAAGACCATTTTAAAGGCTATAAAACAGCCTAAAGTACACTAGAGAAAGAAGTTGAAATTAAAGTTCTAAAACAGCTGCAGTTTGTTTTCAAGACTGATTTCCCTGGGAAGCAATCCAACCAGCTGCCCTAGAAATGGGCAAACATCTATTTTATAACAGATTTGCCATAAAAGCAATACTAACAATGTAGCCTAGGAGATTAAGAGTTAGAAAGCTAATTTCAGCAGTGCACCATTAGGGTCACTGGGTTCATTTTGTTCATGCCATGGAACTGCCAGGGAAATCGGTGACTGCCCTCTGCACAGTGAGTACACAGCCTAACTCTGCCATGCTTACATTAACTTAAGTCATACTAATGAAAATGAGACACAGTATCCCTGAAGACTTCACAATGTGTTATACCATGCAACTGTCACATGAACATATGCTTACTCAGAACTAGAGCTGCTTTTCAACTTGGAAATCCTGCTCACTTGACTTTCCATCTAGATGGCTACCGTTTTAAGCTGTAGATATTTTTAACGAAGTCCAAAACCTTTCCTCTCTCCCACAGGATTCCACCATCTCTGCAGACTTCCTGACTATCTCCTTTCTTCCTTCTAACAGGATTCCAAACACATCTGCCAAACGAAAACACAACATGTAGAAACAGTTGGTTTTGTCGAGAAGAGTTCTTTGAGCAGTAGGAGAAGCAAGCAGCATTCCACACATGCCAGATGACCCACAGGAGTAAAATTAAATGACGACTACAATTAAGATGTTTTTAGGTTATTACAGCACATGGTGCCAAGAAGTAAATGACAGTGCCTATGTTTGTCTCTTTATCTGTTGGTATCTCTTTACCCATCCTTCTCAAGGCCAGGATTTGCTCTACTCTCCCTTTTAAGTTCTGAAAACCAAGTCAATACTAAAAACGCTTCATGACATGCATGTTATTGTTGTCTTGGTTATCTGTTTATACAATGCCATAGAAGCATGTATGGCACTTAGAGAAGGGTATAATTGGCTGGACTCCACCCTGAGGACTTTGGAATTTTACTTAGATACACCACCACAGAGTATCAAAACAAAGGGTGGAGAAGGGCGATGGTAGGCTGAAGGTCACAACAGTACAGCATTATGACCTGTGCTTATTACTTATGTATACATCTGGTTATTAATTGCTATTTGTTAATTAGTCCACAGGTGTTAGCTTCATAATTCCTGCTCTTAGTAACTTCTTGTCTTGGTTTCCCTCATTATCTATTACAAAGCTGGCTTTTTACAGTCCTTAGAAGCTTTCAGGACAAGAACTACCTGATCAGTTCTGACCAAGAACTTCCCAGTCAGCTGCCCATTTGGCAAAGCTGTGACATGGTCCTCAGGTTGATCAGAGCAATAGGGGGTTTAGGAAGCTAACCATGTGGAAAAAGCTCAGTTACCTCAGAAGTGCTGATTTCGACTCAAAGCTGTCACGGGGTTGATGTAGTTCGCACTGAAGAGACAGCAACCTGCACTTCTCAGCAGGTAACTGCATCACTACAGTGGGGAACAAGTGCACAACATTAAGAGCTTCTTAAATGGAAGCCTGTAAGGTCTGAGCTGCCTTCTCCAGCTCATTTGGGGTACACTCCTGTACTTACTGACACTCATGGTGGTGTCTCTCCCACTGCAGGGATAAAATAAGCACCACCACTCCCAAACCCCTAAAAAACACCATCCTCTAGAGACAACTCATGCCCCAAACACCTACAAGAGCACTATTAGCTGAGGCACAACCCCTCTGATACCAAATGCCAACCTAAACGTTGAAATGTTCAAAGCGTGGCCTGATGTTTTGCTACAGGCCCCTCAGAATCAGCGTTATCTGCAATAGTCAGTTCTGAAAGTGAGCTAATCACAACCTCCTCAGCCAAAACGATCTATCATGTTTGTATTTAATACAGGTTATTTAAAAAAGATCTTTTTCATTACCCATGGAAAAAGCTCTGCAGGAATCCCACCACCTTTGTACCAAGTAACAGAAGACAATCCTCAGGGCAAAGGGGCAAAGTCTCTCCATGTTCCACCCAGTCGCTGCTCACTGACAGTTGCCACAGAGTCACCCAGCAGGAGCCTCGTGCAAACTCCAGTCTTTACACTGAGGGAGAAATGAGCAATTGCTTAATATATGGCATCAGGTATCAGGATGAGAATATCTTACGAGTCTAACATCCAAAATAATGAGAGAACACAGTCTGAAAGGGCCCGAGTCTCGAGGCCTCTTCTCCCACAGCAGCTCCCTCCCCTTCAGTGATTTAGCTTAGCCTGCACCACATTTCTGGTAGCAGCAAGGGAACACAAAACTACTTCCTTCCTTTTAAAATAATAGAACCATCGCTTCAGTATCAGACTCTACAGAGAGTTTTTGTTAATGCACAGAAGTAACAACTTGCCACTTACCCGTTCCAGAGCAAAGGCCTCTCCTTGGACTATCTCTCACTGTGGGGGAACCCTTGCCTAAGTGCTGAAGGAGGACCAGCATCTCTTACTGGAATTAGCATTATCTGTTAAAAATGTAGAAGGAAATCTTTGGCAGGGGCCAATGGCTTCTGTTAAAGACAGAAAAATATATTTTCACCCAAAGATATCTCCCTGAGACAATCCAGTGCTTCTCTGTGTTACCTCCACTGTTGTGAAGAATGTCATGGCCAGCTCTGATGCCATGTTCCAAGCAGAGCCTCTTGGGTGAGGTCTGGGCCTCCCCAACACCTTGACTGCAGTACCGCTCCTTTGTTAAACTTCCATCCATTTTGTTTCACATGTAGTTCTTGTTCAAATGATGTTGTGTAGGGCTGCAGAATCCTTACTTTCTCCACTTCCAATGTGATGATTTGGAATATGCCAGACTCCACAGGTCACCAGAAGTCACAGAGAAAAGGTCATGCGAGTAAGAGCACCTTGTGCTTTCTCTAAAGGTTTTAAAATGCTGCGGAGGACACAGAACACTCTGGAGAGAACAGGGACTCATTTCAAAAATGATGTTCCAACACATTCAGAGGCATCATGAAAAAGAGCTGATTTCCGAAGTGGATTTTGTAAGAAGATTTATTTTAAGTGATTTCATGATGAAACATGGTCTTAAACAAAATAGAGAGCAGTATGAAAATAAAACTGTACACAGAAAAATCTTTTCCCCAAATGTCTTTGAGTAACAGGAAATACACCACTACAGTCTTGTATTCAACTGAGTAGATAGAAGATGTAGATCTGTGAGCAGTCAAACATTACAGTACACTTCTTGAAGCCAAGCACCACGAAAACACACTCAACACTTTATCTGCTCTCTCTGCCTCCAAGAACAAAAAGTGAAATGTGATGGAGTGTGAATGGAGAAAGGGACGCAGACCATCTTAATGCTTGGAGCAGGTATCCCCCACTTAGTGTTTTGTGAAAGACAGATACCAAATTCAGATGAAACTTAAACTGGCTTGTAGAAAGACAGAAAAACTTGGTCTTTGATACACAGTCTTGTGAAAACTTCACTGAAAAGCATGGAGAGGATTAAAACAAGACGCCTTCTACTTAAAGCTTAGAAATAAACACACACTCTGTGTTCCCAGTGCCTGAAATTCTTTAGAAACAAAGAACCTGGTACAAAATTACATCAAGTAATTGTCAGAAATGAGGGAGATGCACCTGTTTACCTGTTAGGCCCTGGATGCCTGCATCCCCGCTACAAATACTTGTAAAACTAGACATGCTTTCAAACATGCTGAACAACCCAAACCGTGGCTTGGCAAGGACAGGAACACCACTGCGTTGGGAGTACCAGGATTCCACACCACACCCCTCCTTACCTCCTCCTTCTCTGAAGTCTTCCCCTTCTGTTCTGTACCAGCCCTTTCAAGTGTCCAGGCAGTTACACAAAACACAGCCAGAGGTGGCCTCGTGGCTCTGTCATTCCAAGGGCAAAGAGAGTACACAAAGGAAAAACATCCTCCTAAGGTGATTTCTGCACCTCATACTACAACAATTCTTCCTCCTCCCCACGATGCTGATAATAAACAGCAATGTCCTGAGTGGTGCAGACTCACTACAAACGTCCTGCTCTCTGCAACTACTGAACCATTATGGTCCAAGCTACTAGTTATCTTCTCATGTAGGACTTAAAAGTCTATCTAAAGCTCTTAGCACCTCAGATACTACATTGAAGAGGAACTTGCAAGGAATTCTTCTTTTGATTCTTATCCTGACTTATTCAACGGTTTTGGCTTTTAGATAAAGAACCAGGTGACTTCTGGGTAGGGAACCAGACCCTGAAATCTTCCAACCCTCTTAGCCAGTATTTTTCCTGATAATGCCATTAGAGTGTGAATGAAGTCAAGACTCCCATCAGCTTGGCCAAAAAGCTAACTAGACCACTGAGAATACTTTAATTACCTTAAACAAGCTTTAGAAACATCATATTAATCCCTCTCTTCGTGGAAGCTTATGGTTCTTACACAACCATAACAGAAGGCCCAACCATCTTAAAAAAACAAAGAAAATTCCCCATTTTCACACATCTGAATATGAGGGATCTTACCCATCACATTGAAAATGAAAGTCATCTTCAGTACTGATGATTTAACTTCTTATCACATGCCATTTCTCTTGCCAAATGCAGCTAGCAATAAACACAGTAATTAGTTGTATGAACAGTAACAGAAACAAGGATTTCCAGGCACCACCCTTATTTGATTCAGAAGCCTTAATTTTCCTGAGAGTCATCCAAATAATAAAACAAAACCCAAAACACAACCAAACAACCCAGAACCAATACAAAAAAAGTTTTCTGATTGTGTACTTTAGATTTTCAAAACTTAATCATTAGGTACAATACATCTTGCAGTTGCAGTAACACAGATGTATTTCAGGATCAACACTCATTGCTCCTGGGGACACTACCAGAGCAAAACACGATTTCGAGCAAAACCTATCCCCCTTCTGGGTACCTAGTCCTCAGCACAGCCCAGTGTCCTGCCCACCGCTCGCAAAGTGGGGTCCTTTCAGACTTGCCTTCACTCTAGCACTGTCCTATGATTGCATTTGGGATGCTGTAGCCGTTGTGTGGAGCTGCCTTATCTTATCACTACAGCACCTACAATTACATTCCTTCCTTAGCATTATTTATGAGGCTTCAGAGATGTATTTGCTTACTCATACACTAATCCATTTTAAAATTGCTCAGCTCCAGTGCCTGACTGCAGTCAGCAGGATAACCAAATATGACTGATGTCTCAGCAAAATCCTACCAACCCGATTTGTGCTGCTAGATGAGGATTGCCAAGGACAGAAATCGTCATTCTCATTTAGCATGAGAGATGCCGAAGAGGCAGCGGAGCACGTCCGGAGCTGTTGCTGTGGCAGTTAGCAGGCAATGCCGGCAGGAACGAGCTCTTGGAAGAAATCTCACCTCTTTTTTCTTCCACTGCTCACATCTAGATGTCTACCAGGGATCCTATCACCTCTCTGGACTGAAAGGAGCCGCTCTTGTTGCAAAGGAGACTGCTTTAGTTCTTGACGCTGTAATACACAAGCCCACCATCTCGCTCTGCTGCCGTAGCTGCAGTCAGCGTAGGTGGCCAGCTCCTGCCTCTGGGTGACTGTAGGATTAGTGCAATTAGAAGGGAGAGGCTGGCTGGCCTTTGGGAGGCAGCCCAGAACGAGGGAGAGCAGACTCCTGTGGCCTTCTGTAAGTCTGGACAGCTAAAAGCTGATTATGTTGATGTCAGCACAAAACTATGTTAAATTAGTGGAACAATATTACCTCCTGAGCACTTAGCAAAAGCCCTCTAAGGAGACAAGGCTTTCTTCTAGCAGGGACTGGGGGAGAAGTTTCTGAAAGCTCTAAGAAAGAAACAAGTGAAAAAAAACAAATACACTTTGCATTATTCAGAATGTTTCTAAAGAGAGGAAGGATTGAAAGCAGCAGAGCTCAGCTCCTCCTGCACTCACCACAGCCCTAAGAGATCTGCCAGAACACTTCTGTTGTTAAATTATTATTACTATTATTCTGCCACGTAATCTTACTGCATTTGGTACCCAGAGGGAACAAATTTGTAATTCCATGATTCAGAAGGGGGTTAATCAATGAATGAGCTGATCCAGTATTACATACAGTCCTCAGGAGGGATTTCAATCATGTTTTCAATACACAGAGATACAAAAATGGATTATAACCATTCCAGAAATTCTTGACTGTCCTCCCTTTACCTACAGTCAGGAGGAGCCTAAGCAGTGACCAGGTCATTATAAAGTCACTCATATTAAACAGAACTCTCAAATTAATCATGAGTTCACCTATCACTTTCAGCATAACATGGCTCTAAGCAAAGCCTCCGAAGTTGAGCCCCAAACAAAGCTTCAACCTGCACAACACACCTTTCTTTAGAGTAAAATGATTTTAGAAAATGCTAAAAATGTTTGAATAAAAAAACCTTCCTAGCAATGAATGCTCCAAGCAGCAGTAATCTAGTGCTGAACCAGTCAGTCCGAAACTGACCAGAAGCAGTCTGAAGCTTACTGTCTATTTGACAACATAACCCAACAAACACCGTGAAAACTCTATGTTTCTGTGGTCAATTTCGACTTTCACTCACTACTAACAAGAACAGGTTGTCAAAAGGCTTCTCCCCTGGGGTTTACCTAGTGTACATTTCTTTTTCCAGCAAACAAGCAATTTCAAATACAACCTTCCAAACTCTCTTCTATTGTCAAATATTTAGGCAAGAAGTTAGACAAGCCTAACAGCAGGCACTGTGATCAAGCTTATTAAATGGTAAAGGATTTTTTTTACTTGCAACTGGTGAGTTAGTCAATGCATGCCATTTCAGCAGTTCTGTTCTGTACACACAGCTGAGCCGAAATGCAGACAGTTCAAGAAGCCAGGCTTCAGTAATTCCTCTGAGATTTTGCTGGGAGGTCAGTCTGCTTGCCCAGGGAGGAAAGGATGAGAAGGACAAGAGCGGTAATGCCTAATACTGTCAGGTTAACAGTAATGCTAAATCTGTTATCTTACCACTGGAAGCCAAACTTGTGCTCCATTCCCAGTAGTGCTACCAGGAAATTACTCCTCCACATAAAAACAGTGGCAAGAAAAACACAACTACTACTATAAGCTAAAACAAGCAGGTTTCAGTTGCTAAAAAGAATTAACTTGCCTTATGCTACAGGACGTGAACTTGTACTGGTTACTGACACAGCAGATTCCCCTCCTGGGAAGAGGAATCCCCTCACTCCAGACACAGTGTCCTTGCAAGGATCTCAGTGCAACTCTGCAGCTTTCTGCTGAAGTTCACTGAACATCTGCCAGTAATACTCCTGAGATGACATTTAGCAACCAGATGATGCCACTGCAAATACTCCAGAAAGAAGTTTTATGGGGTTTTTTTAAACTTAAAAAAGGATTAAAAATATATAAAGATCCACAAAACTCTCTTCTTTCCTATAATTTTAAACTAAGCAAACTACTAGCCCAGTGCTCTGCCACTTTAACTGATGCCAAATGCTTTGTCTGATGTCCTGCCAGCATGCTGCTGCCTAGCTCTTCAGTTTCCCTGAAGATTACACATATCCAGCAGACCCTGGATGACCTGAGGTTAACCACTTCAATGTGGTGTTGGTGTGGTGCCCAGCAGGGCTGTGTACACAGATGGATTTCACCCCAGACACTCACTCTACACCACATTAACACCTTTTTATGGTGGGTTCACTGCAAAGATAATGAAAATCATGCTTAAAAGAAAAAAAGAAAGGTAATTATTTCATGAATGCTAAGGGAAAACAGCAGGTGGGTGTTGGGAGGGAAAGGTTTGCTTATGGTCAGCAGGATTGCATGTGAAACTGTATTTTTGTTAGGGGTGAGAGAAAGCTTTCCCCTGCAAGTGCTGCTAACAGGGTGACAGAGGTAGCAGATGGTAGTCTCCTTAGCAGGGTTATGGTTAAAGTTACTGCTTGCAGTGCCATCCCCAGGTGAGCACAGAGCACCTCTGCTTGGCTGAGATGCTGGGACCTGGGAAGAGGTGGGACAGACCCTGGGGCCGTGCTGCCAGCCCAGCCAGGAAGGCTTCGAGGACCTGCTAGTTACTTTTGGGCTAACGATGCATGGCTCTCCTTCCCTGCAGAGCAAGGAAACGTGGGCACCTCACCTCAGCTCTTGTTGGGGACCTCTCCAGCCAGAGTCTTGCTGATGGAGGTGTTGCAGGTTAAGCTAGTCCAAGATGTTATCACGCTGTAGCCCAAGGGAATCTTTTGTCTGCTTCAGGTTGACTGCCTCTTTTTTTTTCCACCCTCCTTAAATGCAAAGCTCCTTAGCACTGTCTGGAAAAGCTCTGAGGACACACAGAGCTTTCAGAAAGGCTTCTCAGTCTCTCTGCCTGAACCTTTGTGCCTGCCACAGCACATCAGAAGCAAAAGCTCCGTGGTCACCTCTTGCAGTCATCTGCAGGACATGAAAGCTGGCCTTCACTTGGGACATGCTTCATGGGAACAGCTGCCCACACCGAAGGGAGAACGTTCCAAGCAGCAGCCAGGAGAAATGAGCATTTCAGAAAGCTCAAGCTGCCTTCTTAGACTCCCTTCCCTGCTAACCTCTTGCTTGTATCGCCCCAAAGAGCCAGCAGCCAAGCACTCCAGGAAACACAGGCAGACACATCTGGGCAGCTAACTTCTCATCACTTTAAAAAGCATTTTTCTAGAGTCCCTCAGGTGATGTTAGCAGCAAAGGAGCAAGCAGCAGCTTCTCCTTGGTCTCGCTTGGTCTTGATGCTACATGGATTCTGGATTTTTTTTAATGTATCTTTTTGGTTTAACTGCCAGCCTGCCCCAGCTGATGACCCTGTCACATCCTGACAGGATACCAGCTCAATACGTAACTGAGTTTGGTTATGTTTACAGGGATCAATACAGAACACATGTGGGCAGTAGAGATATGTAAATAAAAACTGACAAGATGCATTTATTGTTTTAGTTTTGTACAAAAACATAACTTAAAAGGCAGACTAGTAGAAACTTCCTTTGTGCCAAATATTTAAACTTCTCATTCCAAAGAGTTTCTGGTTCAGAACTTGTAGATACAGTTTCCACCTAGGAAATCAAATCTCCTTTTTTTTTTTTAGATCACAGATAACACGGCATCGTAAAATCAAAATTCTGCAGTCCTTCAATCAACTGGAAGTGGCATCCTGCTTTGGAGTTCCAGAGTTTTAGCTACTCAGTGAATGGATCACATGAAACATGAGCCATGCTGGAGTGACCTGATGAAAAGTCAGTTTGCCTACTGCTCATTCATGTGCTGGGAGAAGATGTGCGTTAGGATCTGTGACATGCAATCTTTAGCACAGACTGATCAATACATGTGTAAAAACAGGCTGATGGGTCTGCATTTTTCTTTGCTACTCCATAGCAGCCAGAAGTAGCCTAAGAAAAGCTACGTTACGGAAGCGAGTCCAGATGTCGTGCAGAAGCTAGATCATTCCTGAAACAAAAGAATGCTTTTGCTCTGGGGTTGGTTTGTTTGTTTTTTTTTTTTGCAAGTGGATTTTCTTTTGCACAGGTTAACATTTTCTTAGTAAGCCTGAAAGGTTTTCTCAGTCTTTGCTCACCACCACAGCTGCACCTGCCTTCTGACCTGGAAGCTGGAGCAGCAGTCTTTGCTGAAGATATCTCCAGAGATGTTCACCACTGCTGTTAAAACCTCCCCTCCACCCCCCAAGAACAAGCATGATACCTCCCCGAGATGCCCCTTTCAGGAGCTGCCAAAGCAAGAACATTCCTTCAAAAGCTACTCTTTTCACAGAAAGGGGTTCGCTGCGCTTCGGTGCTATACCAAGAGGACCAGCCCGAAGCTCGATTCACTTTCTTGTCATCCAGCATCCAAATGCAACTTCCTGGAATTGTAAAGGGTGGTGGACACACTGCCTGTCAGCAGCTGTGCAAGGCATGGTGCACAGCTGCACAAGCCTTTTCCACAGGACCATCTGGAGGAAAAGGACCAGAAATAGATGCGAGCAAGCCTCATGTATTTCAGCAAAACGAAGAGCAAAGAAATCGGTGTCCATGCAGTGTTTGATATGCCATGAAAACTCTTTCAAGTAACTTTGGATAAGAAAACTACTTATCAGTGAAAATGCAAGCGTGGACACTCCCAACAGTTTACATCTTTGTAGGTGTTCACAGATATGGGATGGTGGCATGGTGACCAGTGGCTCACCTTAAGGGAGGTTACCAAGGGGTTTCCAAAGGAGCTAGTGTTTGATGGTGCTGTACAAATAAAAAGCGGTGGGGAGTGTAAGAAATATCTGTATTAAACTCCGCTGCATTCAGTTATCCAATGCATGAAAAAAATGACCCAGATGCATTTAAAATAAATGCATATTACAATATCACATACAGTATTAGAAAATTATTACTTATGTGCACAGTCCTGGTATCTATAGACATGGCACCGTGAAGAAAGCCTGGTTCCTATAGCGGTTGTAGAGATACTTGAGAGTGATGCAAGTTTGCTATCAGACAGATCACAATGTCCCTTCAACTTTGGTACATTCAGTGCAAAATACTTGGGGGAGTTTTTTTTACTCTTATAAAAATAAAAGGCATTTTTTTCCCTTGAGAGTGCTTGAAGAATTAAACACTAGCAGAATGTCTGTTCAAGCATGGAAAGTGACAAAAACAGAAAGAACAGTTTAGTTTCCTTGTTTCCTGTTTACACTCTAAGAAACATAATAGAATGAACCTATAAAAATAAACAGAAGTCACTGTGTTAGGGTTTGGATTTTTTTTTTCCTGATATGCTGTGATAAATTGCTAGTTTCTTCTTAAAATAGTTTCCATGCAGTATAAAGCATAAAATCAGTCTTATGAAGTTCTTAAGTTCATGATTAACAGCTCATCTTTTGTCACACACCCCACTGGCAAACACAGTTCCACAAACCTCCTTTGTGCAAGCCATTGTTGGTTAAGATCCTTTGTTGCTGACTTCCCTTCCAGCTCACTTCTGCCCCGGGAACTCTGCACACTGTGCAGGCACTCGGAATCTTAGGTACAAGAAGTATTGGATATGCTTCTATAAGGTGGGGCATTGAGGAATGTACCTTCATGAATTTCAAAGAAAAAAAGAATTAAAAAGATCTACTGTATGATTTTTTTCTGATGATTCACAGGGTAGGTAAGGGGCTGACTGATTTCACATTTTGACTTGGATTTTCTATTCGACAACTCTGGTGGAATCCAGCTCTGGGCTACAGGTCAGTTCTGCAGTAGCCAGGTGGATCACAACATGGGATCACGCTTCTCCTTCCCTCAGAACATCAGCTTCACAAATTTGGCTGTCTTAAAAAGACACGTATTGCAAGACCTGGTGGTTTTCCCTGCACATCAGGCACAGGCTAGGACTGCTGCAGAGAATTCTGCCACTACCAAAATGCTCTATAATTGCTTCACAAGCACTTTCATGGAACCTCATTAGTTCAACTGCTCCGTCAAACGTTTGTCCTCCAGGAAATCCACACCAAATGTTCGTTCGCTCCTCGAGAAGACAGACCCACAAAAGTCCAATGAGCTGGGCACCGTGGTTTGTGTATCACTCGAGTCCAAAGGTACTTGTCTCTTCAACTGCTGTCAACAGTTTTTCATATAACATAGAGAATGAGGGATAAGGGGGAAGGTCCAGACGATTGAAACAAGTGTGAGCCCTGAGGAGGAAAAAAGAGAGAGGAGGTGAAGAAGGACATTAGTTAAGGAGTTCAAAAGAAAACACACAGACTGGTATGTGCCTGAGAAGAGATGGGCAGATAGTAGTCTTTCAGAAGACTTTGTTCTGTCAAATGATGTTTTTCCAATTGAACAGGGAGTGAGGTTTCACCTACATTCTTCTAACTAAAACAAGTAAGAAGCTTTTATGAAGGTCTTTAGAAAAACACTGAGAGCCCAAAAGGCACAAGACAGATTTTATCCACTGAAGGTGCACGAGAAAAGGCTGAAGGATGCCCAGAGAGGTTGTGGAAGCCCCATTCCTGGAACCTTTTAAGACAAGGCTTGATGGGGCTTTAGGCAACCTGATCTAGTGGATGGTGTCCCTGCCAGGCAGGGGGGTTGGAACTGGATGATCTTTAAGGTCTCTTCCAACTCTGGCAATTCTATGATTAAAAGAACGCTGTAGCGTGGTACAACTCGTGTCTGTTCTGAAATCTTGCCTTTAAGTACATCTTCCGAGTGGCAGCATTTTTTCTGTACTCATGACACCTGAATACTGTATTTGTGATGATAAACAAAGTATTTCAGTACATTGAACATGCATAAGATAACTGATTTGATGAAATATTTAGAAATACTCCAGATATACAGTTAATAACAGTCCCACTGTGGTAAAGGACAGACAGATTCTCTTCCTTCGACATTTTCAGGGCACGTGGATCGTGTTCTTGGGAGGTCACTGCCCGTGCTGATCTCTGTGTGCAAGCCAACGACCTTTAGAATAATACTTCTTGTAAACACACCAAACTGTGTGTGTACCTGTAGCACCCCACCCTGCTTTCTTCAGAGGACAACCACGGGAGTTATTTCTCAGTTTCCAAAGCCTCTCTAACTCAGCTTTTTGACAGGCTTGGAACTGACTCTCAAGAACTCTTTTTGGAGGATAAGAAAGGTTTCTTGTCATAGCAGAATAATGAATACCGTTGCCTAACCTCAGGATAACACTTTCTACAAGACCAGCCTGGCTGAGCCTGCTCTAGTGAAACAGCCTAACTCTTAAGGCAATGGGTTCTGGAGAAAGAAATGATGCCAAGAGAAGCTGCAGGAAGCATCTTTTCTACTCTGAAGCTTTGTACCAAAGCCTGCCTTTAGACTGGTTTCAGAGGCTGAAAAGCTTTTTGTATTTTGGCAGGTTTCTGTTTACAAATGCTTTATCCTTTTGCAATGAAACACAGCACAGAGCTATTTAAATACAATCCAGCTGAAACACAAACTTTTCCTGCCATGACCTGCCCTGCAGCAGTATGATCTGTATTAACTGTCAATGTGTAACATCACATCAGTGGAAGGACTGAACAAGTTCCCTTCCTACTCCTCATTTAACCTAATCACTCCCAGAAATCAGTGTCTACAACAGACCCGTACTCAGCCTTCTCAGAGCCACAAGTGCTGCTTTCCAGGGGAGCAAAGTCATTAATTCTTTCAAGTGGCTCTCAGCTCCCAACTACAGGGATGGAACACAAAGTGAAGTGGGTTAATCTTGCTTGTTACAAAGGAGGAGTCCATTACAGACCCTCACCGAGGCTGGAGCACTTTCTTTCCTTCAGCCTGGTATTTTTATGCTGCCATAAGGCTGTAACAATGTACACACACTACAAAAAGTACACACTATTATTATAAACACAGGCCAAACATCAAATAGGCAATCACTTCAGAAAGCACCGAATTTTGCACCCTCCCCAACCAAATGCAGCATGCTTGGAAGCACACTGCTGGCTCCTGCTGTGTGTAGCAGCGAGAGCGTCTCCCACCCTCTGCTCCAGAAGCATGCTGAAATTTCTCCGCCCAGCCAACCCTCTAGGGCTCCTGGAGGAAAGCTGGCTTTGTACTCATTTGCTTTCCCAAAAACCTTACCAAATAATGCCTGTGATGTAGATTAAATTCCTGCATTTCCTGCAGAGTACTTGACAAAAAGTAAAAGTAACAACATTTCCCCTTCTTGAAGAAAGAGGCTGACTTAGACCCAGCAGCAAATGGGCAACTGGAGCTCAGTGATCCCTCTACTTCAGGGAGAGCATGGAAGAGTCTTAGGCAATTAAGAGTCTAACCACATGCTTCTGCTGCACGGGGCTGACAGCCACTCATTAGAACTATGGATCATGGTGTGTGGGCTGCAAAACCACAGATTATAAAAGACATAGGATATAATTAGCAAGGGATTCATTACTAACTGGTTTAATAGGAAGCCGGCATCTTGTTTACATTTATTAAGAGAGCTGACTTTTATCTTAATTTGGAGGGCAATTTTGAAATGCAACCATCAACTCTGGAAAACCAAGTCATTAAAAGAGACCAGAAGTTAAGATCTCTGCCTTCTGAGGGAATGCTTTTCTCAGCCTCACAAGCAGCTCTGTAAGTCTTTGAGAAGAAAGTTGGGTTTTCTTCCCTCTGGATAGTGTTTTCCCATTGCAACACTTCAAACCACGGGGGCATTAACTATTCATCTTCCCAGGCTCCCATTTTTAGGGCAACATGAGAAACCATCTCGGTTCCTGAAGCCTGGATTCCCAATTAATCTCCCCTTCAATTTGATTACAGTAGTAAAATAGAGTGATTACAGGTTAAAAATCCAGCAGCCAGGCACAAATACTATTTGCACACAAATCATCAACGTGCACCTACATATAACAGACAACAATGAACCTGGGACCAACTTCTCAGCATGTGAGTGACCTCAAAGAGTTAACAGTCCCTCTGCTGATTTAGTACCATCTACGCCACGGTGGGAAAGAAGGAAGTAGAAGTGGCATCAGGGATAGCAAGGGTTAAATTAAATCCATAACAATCAATCTTTTCAAGGCCTTTTAGATGCAGACTTATTAGTGTAAAGGACAGTGACAGAAGCTAGGGAACCTTTCCTGCCCCTCAGAGAAACCTCACCACTTTGCTTCAGCAGAACTGGTTACTCAGCAGCCAGAAGAGTGGGAACAAGGGAAACAGCTAGTGAATACTTCTGTGTTTACACTCACAGCTGCTTAGACCACAATCGCATACCTAACTATATTAGTTGCCTTCTTTGTCTCCAGATCAGGAAGAAGAGATGGGGACAGGTATTTTTATGTGCTCTCAGCAATGCAGTGGTGTCTTTAGAAACAGAGGAAGAAAAAGTCCATTGACAATGCTGCCGAGTCCTAACTTTGCCCCCCCCACTGCAACCAAAAGGGTAATTTGCAAAGTGTAACACTGCTAGAAGTGAGTGAGGGAGCCTTAACACAAATGCTTTAGTTATCTGAGAACCAGTACAGGTAACAGAGTCCCAGGGCAGCATTCTCACCCACCCAGCCACGTGTTTACACAGGCAGGGCTTGTTTGGGAACCTCTCTCAGCAGTTTGCTCCTCAGGGTCATTGCTAACCACGTCTTACCTTCAAGCCAGGTACTATTTGGTGTTTGCACAGCAAGTCTTTGAAGCTGGTGAGAGCCAGGCCGAAGCCACACTGCACACAGGAACCAGACATGCAAAAATGCCAATCCTGCTTTCTGCTTAGGGCTTAGCTCTTTTAAGCATAAACATGGAAGATGGCTTACCATCTAGGAGATCAAGGTTCCCCATGCCAGGAACTGACAGCTCATGACAACTAGAAATGTTGGCCACACACAGCTGCTTTTATCTTAACAAAGCAAGTGTGTTGTTGGTTTATTTTAATTCTCACACCTGCAGATTAAAAACCTCTCCACAGAGACAAAAATCAAATGTTTCCTAACCAAAGGAATCATAAATGAAAAGCCATTCTCTTAAAGGTGAAGAGTTTGCATTCCCCCCACCCAGTCTGAGCACCCTACGGTAGGCGAAGGCTCCCCACACGTTTCTCCACGATGCACTACAGGAAGCAGTTTTGCTCTGCAGTTCATTACCACCAGGGCTCTGAATAACCTTTTCAGAGGAAATTCTGAGCATCCTGTTCTGGCATGTCCCGACCTTTTCCATGCTGCAAGCTGTGCTTGTTGGCACCAGGAATTCCAGTACTAGAAAATGTATGGAAAAACTCCCACCACCTCTTCTCTTGCTTAACAGAAAATCTTGTATTTTGAAGTCAGAAATGATTTTGAAAACAATCAAAGGCTTTTCTTTTTAAACAGACCCAAACCTAGTTCATAGGTCAATCATAATCAAACTATAATGCAGACTACCAGGCTACAGGGTATTACTAGGCCTTCAAAAGCCATCAGAGTAGTTGATTTGACTTAGCAACCTCCAGAATTTGCTCCTTGTTAGCCCTCAGCTGCCTGGCTCTTCTCTGTACTGCCAACTGGGAAGATGGCTTTGTTTAAAGGCTACCTGCTGTGCCTTTGGATTTCACAGTGTCACTTCTGCTTCCTTGACTTTCTCTGTGTGCTTCCAAAGGCAAGAGCCAACCCAAACGACATCTCTGAGGTTACGCCGGAGGGAAAAGCTAAGAGCTGTTGGTCAGAGAACCTCTCTGTGTGCCTGGCAGCCACCCTGTGTCTAAAAAGAGACCCTGAATGTAAGTTATTCCTGAGGAATCTTGTTTACAAAAAAATGGGCTATGATTAGGGCTGAATTTCCTCCATGGACTGGCTAAGCCCAAAGCAACCACTGCAGGCTACGAGAAGCACACTACTGAAGCTGAGATCTAGTCACGTACAGTTAGTTCACCCACACCCCACACACTAAGCTGTGTCTAATCACTGATAAGCCAATCTAGAGGCTACAGAATGATAGAACTGGCCAAAAGGAAACCTTCCAGAAACACATCAGCCTGAACACAACATAGGAAAGACCAGAACTCGTCGTGTTTTGTCAATGCAGTGCCTGTGCTAGAAGAGGCTTCTCACATTGCTTGTGTTACTAGTGTGGTCCCAGTATTGCTACCATGGAGCTTTGAGAACAACTCTTTTTCCTCTCTTTACAAAATGGAAAATTTAGAAAAACAACTTCCTTTTCTTTTTCACCTTCCGATCCTACTCCTCCTAACCTGCCATTTCCCAAATTAAATGCTGCCTCTTGTCTGCAAAAGACTGCAGAACTCCACTCCTGCCTTCAGATCTTGGGCTCTCAGAGCATTCCTTTACCCTCCTCACATACTTCAGTTGACCCTAATTGGAAATCTTCACCTTCTCTTGCCCCTCTGATGCCTCTTAAGGCAAATGATGCCCTCCTCAAAATAAACCTCTTCTGCAGTACGTAACTCACCCCTTCAAATTTGTTAACACTCCTGGCATCAGAGAGACCATAAAAACTACATCCCTGAACTGTGCTGAAACAGAGGGTGTGTGTGTCTAATGCAAAAGGTTTGACACTAAAGCTTTCACTCACCGTCACAAGTGCTATTTAATTTGAATTCATATGAATTTCTGCTCCTAAGTGTTGAACTGCCTGTTCAGTAAGGGAATCCCTGCACATTTAATCATGTAACAATATCAAACTCAGAAGCAGTTATCTTTCTAATTTTCCATGACCAGAGCACTGCAATATGGATGGCAGCCACAGTCACACTGCCTTCTCCATCTTAGGAGAGCAAAACTGAGCTCAGAGAAAAGTAGATGCTAAAACACTGGAACAAGGGGGATGGAAACTTTCACATAAGGCACAGGATTTCTGCATAATCAGTGAAAACTTGTTTATGTTCCTCAAACAGTTTATCTGTTACCTTGGTAAGTGACATTCTCAAGTACCTCTAGCATTAACACCCCCACAGCTGTACCTTGGAAGAGCAGTGATCTTCCCCCACTTCTCCACGCAGAACCTTCTGGGACCGTTGCTCCCCCGTAGCGAGGCAAACCCTTCGTAAGGTATGCTGGATGTGCCTGTAACAAACTGCCAGAGCAAGCAGAACATCACCAAGAGTGGACACTGGAGTCCAAATGCTCAGGGAAAAGCACTTGCAAAATAAGGAAACCTTTAAGGCACAGGAGATAAATGCTACTTCTAACGGAGGATAAAGGAAACCAGACCACTTCCTGATAGGGCTTGAGAAGAGGCAATTATCAGATTAACTTCCTTCTAAGGTTTCTCTTTGGAAGAGCAATCACGCCACATAAATACCATAGCATAAAACCCTATGAACATCAGGTTACTTAAACTTAGGCCTAAGTGAGGAGTTCTCCTCTTTATTCTGTATTAAGAGGAACTAATAAAAGTAATCATGTATGAGAATGGCTTCAAATTGTGCCTGTCTACATGGATTTCAGTATTTTCATAAACAACTCTTGAATACTACATTTAGCAACAGAGTATTACTGAAATGCAACATACATATACACTGCTATATAACAATCTAGTATTACCAACACTGGCTGAAATGCTGTCTGTTGAGCAGGTTTAGTTATAAACCTGTCATGAACAGCTCAAACATGGGTTTGGATAGATCAGAGGCTAATTAATTCTTAATGATCCAGATGTGATAAAAACTTTTGACTAACAGATGTGACAGGAAGATACAAGCAGACAGATCTGGCTCTCCATCAAATGAGATGTCCCACATTGTTTTTTTACAGACCTTTTCTAAGGAGGTATCCCTCATTGTCCTCATTTAAGTAACTCAGTGATCAGAAGCAAACTGTAATTTGTTCAAACCAGTGGATTTCATAAGAGGTCAAAACCATGGTGTTGTTTGGGGTGGGGGTTTCTCTGTTTCTTTACAGATGTGACAGACATAACCTGAATTTAAAGAATTTAACTCAACAGTAAACCCACATGTGTAAGTAGTCCTCTGTTGAGAGGCTTAGTGAAAATGGCACTGGACCCATTTTCAGGTTTTCATCCTTATTCTCTCATTTAAGACACTCTCACATCCAGCTAAGCTTTCTCCTTCCTGAGCTGTACAAACAGCATTAACATTTCTACCTAATGACATCACCAATGACAGTTTTCTCCTCCTATCTTTACTAGTCTTCAGGTACTTTTAATCAAACAGTAGTAAAGGACTAGCATGAGGTGCTTTATCTTAAAAGGTACTTTTTAACTTAGAAATCTATAAAAATAGCAGTGAGCTTCAGTCACTCACAATGATTACAGTTGGCCTCTGAGGACTGTCAAGTTCCTGCCACCATCATGTTCCAGCATCACCGTCAGGTCTGGATACAATAAACCTGGAGGAGACCTAGTCTAGCATCTGATTTTAATGATGAATTCTATTTCTGCAGAGATAAGATTTCCCACCTGTAAAAGTCTCAGTCGTTGTTCATTGTTGAACCTCTCCACAGCAGCCCAGAACCACCGAATGACTATGTGATTGTCATGATAACCTGTTCAAACAAGAAGAGCCTTTATATTTTCAGGTGCCACCAAGTGGGTGAGGGAATAGTTATTAAATTGTCCTAGTTCAGCCCTAGTCACAGTAATACCCTATTTCTTACCCAGTTGCAGCAAAAAGACAGGAGGTTAGAGGAGAAAATGCTCCCAAATGCTTGAAAACCTTCAAGACAGAGAATTCATTTGCTCTGACAAAAAGGAGTGAAATTTCCTTTGCAACCATTTCTTCCACTAATCCATCACTAACAAGAAAGCCAATTCTAAAAATACTCCAGTGCTGTGCTTTTTTAGACATCTAAAGCTACAAATAACGCTGCAACCACCTCTCAAAGCAGCTCCCAGATATCCCCTTGTTCTCACATGATCTCAACTGCCAGCCTCCACTCACTGGGATCACTTCCAGTTTCAGTTTCAATCATTCCAATTTCTTCCTTGAGAGTGGGAAAAGAGGCAGATCCTCCTAAGGAGGATTACCATTTCCACTTGCCTCCAGGGGCAGGGTGGATCTCGACTGGTGGGGAGCGCAGTGCTCTGTTATGCTGTCCAGACCAGAACAGGAAGTGAAGAGCTAGGTCGGGAAGCCACAAGGCAAACTAAAACGGACAAATGATCTTCTCCTAGCACAATCTTAAGTTCAGGAGACACTCAAGATGCAACTTATGGGATGGTTCTGTAGTGTCACAGAAAGTGGGCAATCCTAGGCCCCCAACTCTGTCAGTAAACCCTTCAAAATTGAGATTACCTCCTCTGTATTCTGTGTTATTTCTCCAGTCGCTCAAGTCAATTTCTGCTGTTCCAGCTATAACCAGTTCCAGTTCTCTGGCATCAAATACAGACACCAGTCTGGCATCCACCACCTGGGAAAGGAAAGGAAAGGAAAGAAAGAAATGTTTCTTATCCATTTCATTGGGGTTTGCCTCCCCATAAAAGGCTTGCCTGCTCCTAAATGTTTACCAGGTAACATTCACAAACTGAAAGAATTAAGGTTTCTTTCTTTTAAAAGGCAAGGAAATGGACTACTTCTTACACTGCAACTCCATTCACTTTCATCAGAGGATGACACTGATTGGGAGAGAATTTTGTTGGCAAATAAGACCAAATAATTTCAGGACAAATTAAGTTCAACACATGGACTTTAACTGTCCACTGTAAAACAGGTAAGAGAAATACCTAGAAATGCACTCAGTCTGCTGTGTAACACTGAGTAACAGACCCAAAACCTCAAACGCCCCAGGAAGAAGCAGAGCACTCTGTCTGTACAATGATATATGTATCTGCTTTCTGGGACTCTATATTTGGGAAATGCAGGAGAAAAGTATTTTGGAAGGAGAAAGGGAGAAAGTGAATTCAGTTTTGGCCCTTTTTACCTCATAGAAACCACGAACTAGACTTTCTGTTTGCTGTACAACTCCCCTCTCAATTCTCCACTTCACCATTCTCTCTATATATTCTTTCTTGTTCTTCTCAGTGACTGGAATGTTGGCACCTCCTGGTTTCAGTTCCCGTTCTGTGATCTTAGGGGGAAAAAGAAAATGGCCAAGTGTCAACATAATCCTACAAAGGCAAAAGCAAGAACTGCAATAATGTGAGTTTTTAATTGAACTAATTCCTCAAAAGCACTAGCCAAGACTGGCTTTAGAAAGCTGGGATACATGACATAAGACAACCCTTTTTATTGCATAAAATCATCTTTAAAATGCCATTTAGCCTGAAGAATCTTCACATTTAGTAAGAGGACTAAGCTGAGAAACAGCAGTCTCTACAGCAACTGAAGTACTGAAGTCTTCTGAGTAACACTGTAACAAAGATAACAGCAATACCTCTGAATTCTAACTCTGCTGCAGTTAAATTCATGTAAACTACCTCCAGCAGAACAATCCAAAACGTTGCTATTTCAGATAGTCTCCAGAAAATCTCCTTAACCAGACAGACACGTTTGGCCAGTTACAAAGCGTGATTCCTCCTTAGATGTCACCATTGTTTTCATCAACCACAACTTTATAAAAACAAGTTCAAATCAGCATGGAATTACAACCATTATTCTATCCAAATAAATGTTTATCTAGCAGCAGAAGACTCAAAAATTAAGAAGCTTGCATACCTGCCCAAAAACTTCCTCGTTGACAGTAAAGGTGAGATCTAGGATATCATGGATATCATTGTCTTTCATCCACTGCAAACTCTGGTGAAACTCCTCATCGAGATATTCCAGGTCACTCAGGTCACAGAGTCTACCATAAACAAGAAGAAAACAAGCCAGTACAGATGAGGGCAGCAGCATGTGCTCAGTACCTGAACTAAGCTAGGACAGTCCTGAAAAACAGACTCAGAATGGGAGCCAAGAGTAAAGCTGGGAGAATGAAGAAATCATTGCCTAGTACTACAGTTACTGTGGAACACAAGATAACCTGGTTAACACACAAAACTCCAGGAGTTACTAATTTGAAGACATGCTGCTTTTTAAGCTTCTGGTGAGTCTGTTCCAGGTTTCCTTTGAGGAATATTCTACAGTTATGAAAATACATAGATCAAAGAGACAAACAAACCAAATCATTAAAGAAATAGTAAGGTTTTCTAACAAGCAACGACTATCTTACTTGCTTATGCGACTACACTGCTACCTCCCTCATCTCTTCATTCTGCAGAGGGGTCTGGTCAGGTACCCTGCTTACCCTGTTTCTCCTGAGCTGCTCCTTCTTTTACAAATCCAACCCAGGAGCCAGTTGACCCTTGCTATCTCTAGCAGGTACTACTCTAAAGCTTTCAACAGGTCACCTGTTCTCCTCAAATATACGTGCAATAGGACTGGATGCATTACTCCACGCTACTGAAATGCATGATGTTTTATACCCAAAACATCCCTCCAAAAACAGCTTTCAAATGGAGGACAAAGAGCGAAGCACTTCAAGTTAATTAGGTCTTAAATTCTGACATGCTGAGCAAGTGCAGCTCTTGTTGTTTCAGCCAGAACAGGAGCAGTAGTTCTGAAAACAAAGCCTGAAGTGTATCAGGGTAAAGCTCCTCAAAATGGAGACTGCCAACCTCTGAGAATGGCTCTCGCAGTCTAAGTTACCAAGTGATTCATATCCTATCCTGTGAGTCATTGCAAGACAAAGGAATAAGAACTCTATTAATACCAGGAATAAAACCACTGCACCTCACTGCAGAATTTCACATGTAAGATTTTACAGAGGAAAGCTGCTACATGGCTAAAAGAAAACATGAGGCTTTCATACTGATCAGAAAGAACATTCAGAGTCATGAGGTAACTAGCTAATGACCCTAAGCAGAAACAAACATTTAAAAGTCCTGGGCTGGATTGAAATGAAATGATGAAACGACCAATAATGACCTGTCATCTTTGACAATCAAACATCATGATTTATCCAGACACAAAGTGATATTGTCCAAAAAAAAAAGAGAAAGAAGAACTCTACTCACATTCGGAGGAGGGCTTTATAAAAGGGTCGTGTAAAAAAGGCATCCAGCAAATACTGATGGATCAGAGCAAGACCAAGAATTCGACCACTAAACCTGAACCTGGAAGAGAAAGAGTTACAGGCATGACGCTGAAACTGCGGTTTGGGCACTGCTCTGTCATCAAAACTCACACACGTTTCCAAACAGCATTTTTAAATCAGATAGCTAGGTCTAAATTGTGGTGTGTTTATTTATTTTCTTTTTCCTCCTGCCTCCTTTTACATTCTTAGTAAAGCAAAGAAAAAATGCAGCTCTGCAGGGTGTGGAAATTCCCTCAGATACCCAAGCTGCAACTTCTGAAGAATGTCCAAGCCCTGTTAACCCATCGCCCCCTGCCAGACCAGCCTCTTTCTAAAAGCTTATCTTCCGGCAGGACAGCCACTGTCAATTTCTTTACACATCCTCACAGGAGGATTACCTTGTTTTCATGTTACTGGGAGGCCAAAGGCTTTCCTGCCCTTTCCCAACCTGACAGTTCTTGCTGTCTTGTCTGCTCTGCTTACAGGGGCTCCTTGCTCCCTCTTCTGACTGGCGATTATGGAGACCTGTATAGATTTTCACAAACAGTGCCTGGAAGCTTTTGTTAATGTGTGACAGTGCTCTCCAGCCCTGTGTCGAGAGAATCTAAATGATCTCCTCCTCTGCTCTTCCTCTCTTATCAGGGGAGTCTGACAGTCCTGAGACCAGACTTTTGAACTAGCAGGGTCTTTGCAGCTTGTCCCCTGAAAAAAGAGATTTGTATCTCTGGAGCTACATTTAAGTTTAGTGTTCTTTTTCCAAGGAAAACAACGTTTCTTAATCTTTCTGGTTACACATCTTCAGCAACAGTTTCCTTTGACAGATGACTGTACCAGCCAGGACAGAGAGTTTGGAAGACAAGGATGTGACATGCAGAACCTTCTATCCATAACTGCTTGTCCCAGCTGCATTTTCTGAACTCTCCCTGAGGCTGTACAAGAGCAGTGCTGTCACCAGAAATAGAAGGGTCACTCCTCCCTCACCCCCCCTGGGGGCTCTGGCCCAGCACTGCGGAAGCCAGGGATGAATACAAAGCACTGGCAGAAGCTGCACAGCCTGTCGGGGTCTTTTCCTCTCCTTTTGGCCAGACTGTTCTGCTTTGCCAACACAGCATATGCCATTTGTTGTTGCAGTATTGGGAGTTCCATTAAAGGCAGTAATCAAATTCCTTTCTGATATTCTCTCTTTGTAACTGGCTTCCAGTAAGTAAGGCCCCGGTACACATCTCTCTTACAGAGATGAGCAGTTGTCATTCCACTGCTACTGCAATCTAGCTACCTGCACAACAGAACTCACAGCACAGCTGTACAGCCTCATGATGATGCCACAGTGTACATTAACTGAGGGTGATTTGAACTGGCTTATCACTGTGAAAATGGGATTATGTAGAAATCCTTCGTAGCTGTGTTAGAAGACTATTTATTTGGATGGACTTTGTCTAAGAGCTACATCAGCAGCAGTCTTCCTCCTGCCCCCAATTCAGATACCTCCATGGATTTCCTCCCAATAGACATGCTGGTTTTTTTCCCCACTGAGGAGACCTCTGTGCTCTCTAGGAAGACTCAACCAAACTGCATACAGTAATATTTGTTTGACATCTCCCTTAATCTCCTTAGCTGACAAAAAGCCAATATTTCATTCTTTTTTTGCAATGCACAAGAGGCTAATATTGCTTTCATGAAGTGACTGATAATGGACAAGAAAGGCAGAGAACTGTGCTGTGAAACAATCCCACAGTCCACGTCCCAAATCACAGATCTGCTGACCTTGTGAGAAATCAGATCATTTCAAACCACAAGAGAAAACAAACTCAGGAAAGCCTAAAGAAACACAGTTATTTTGCTGCTGGTTAAGAAGATCAGATTCTGTGTTTTATGGCTGTTGTGAGCAGTTGTCTACAAGTGGGAACAACAGAAAGCATATCTGAAACACAAAAAGGAAAATAACTCTTACCACTCATGGTGATTGTCTACAAAAGCAGACATGGGACTGATTTGTACTGTATAGGTATCGTTGGCTGAATATTCAAACAAACCATAATATGGATTGAAGAGCTCTCTAGACACCAGGAAAAAAAACTCCCTTGAAGGTCCACTGTAGTCCAAGCTGTAAAGAGAAACCTGACATTACTATCAAGTGTTTGTTGTGTGCACAGAAACACTTTGTTTGCAGCTACATTCCTTATGCTGTATTTTAATTCAGATTTCTTAAAACTTTGACCAGAATCCTTATCCTGCAGATTGCTTAGTGCCAAGGTATGTGAAGCCCTCACAGGGCTCTTCTGAAAGCGGTGGCTCAGAGGACTGGAATGAAGGGCTTGATGCGGGCTGCTCGCAGAAAAAATGTTGGCTCCAGCTGTGATGGCCTCTTTGCCACAGGAATATAACCAAATAATTGGGAGTAGGAGGGGAGGAGAAAACATGGAAAGAGCCAACATTAGCCCTATCTGCATCTGAGAAATTAAAGATGACAATGAACAATGCTCATATTTTGGATTTCTCTTTCTCTGTCACCCAAATTTCAGTGCATTTATCTGTCTTTTGGAGAGTGCACTTCCTTTGGTGTTTTCTTTTGCTATTTCAAGATTTCAGTACTAATGAACAAGGAATCTAAACAACCTCTTCTTCCTGAATTATAAACAAGCTCATTGCTGACAAAGCACTGAGACTGGATTTTGCCAGTATGCTGCAGGTCACCAGTCAAATGAGTTAAGTATGAGGTTAATGCTCTGTTAAAGATGGAAACCAGAAAACTAGGAATTTTCCTCTGGGGAACAGAGACAATAATAATCCTAACAAATAAATACAAAGACATATCTTCTAGAGATGGAAGATTCCAAACCTGACTTTTAAGAAGGTCTTGTTTTAGCACTAAGACAATGCCCAGCCAGAAGTATCAGGAGGAAGATTAGCTTTCACATGGGACTTCTGCTACTAACATTTTGGCTCAGGAGCCTTTACAGAAAGCAAACACAGATGAGAGTTGTTTTTGAGGATGAAGTTGTTGGGAAAGTAAAAGCCAGGCACCATTATCAAGTTGAGGACAAAGCCTCTTTCCTCTGTCGAAGGAAAAACATCCTCCCTTCAGTCCTTGGGAAGCACTTTGCTTCTGTTAAGCTTCAGAGTTGAAGTACAGAAACAGATCCTTACCCTGGCAAGACAGGCAAATTCCATCCTCAGATTGCAGGAGAAAACCAAAATGGTTTGATATGCTGGACAACTGTTCGATCTTTATCTTGGCACAAATGCCAGGATCAAATAAAGGGTCATCTGGAAGACTCTTGTGACCTTCTTGGATAATTAGACTCACATGAAATCTTTATAGATAGACACTGTGTGCTTGACTACTAACCATTTCATACAGCTCCTTTTGTTCACAGAGTTACTGTGAGTCATGTGAAATAAATCAATCACGAAAGTCCTGCACTGCCAGTCACATTTATCCCACAATTAAAGGCTTGGCACAAGGGTGAGAAAACTTCATACAAGAGGTATGCAACCACACAACAGCTGCAACTGTGGGGCATTTGGGTGTTCGGGAGGAGAGCAGTGTGTTGTTGGCAACATGACTCGTGTCTCCTAGGAAGCACCATTCATACTTCAGGTTAACCACTCTCAAAAGCAAAGCAGCTTCTGCTATTAGTCAGAAGAACTGAGGGAAAATGACTTTAAGGAACCATATTCTTTGCACCAAAACTTTCCTCATTCATCACCACATGAAGTATGAATGTAAAAACATTAAACTAGCATCACAGTTGCACGACTGTAGAAACTGGAGGTCCAAGGAAGACAGCCAACATGATGAGAGTCATGATAAAAACCATATTAACAGCAGTAACTGTGTCTGAGTTGCTCCACTTGCTAATAAATCAAGTGTTACTAACGTGTTTTCATTTGTGAGGATTTCATTACTCACTACTTCAAGACCTACACCTCTCTACCAAGAGGAAAAGAAATGCAAGAGCAAACTCCCACTTAAAAACTTCAGAAAGGAAAAGGAGGAGCAAATAGGAAACAATTAACTTTCAGTATTCCTCCTTCCCATCCTCCTCCCTGACCTGCCTGTCTACACCTAGCCAAAAGAATCGTTTGATGTGATACGGCTCCTTACACCATCTCTGATGACACAATGCTGTTTGCACACATCCTTTCTTCATTCAAAACAGATTTGTAAATACAGAACTGATGTCATTTTAATTTGACTTGCTCTTAATTAACTCATTCTTTTCCATTAAGAAGACTGTCTTGTATGCAGGATATAATGGGGACAGGATTTGTCATCCCCATATCCAGGTCACTCTTCACCTTGCCTGATGTCTGATGAAAGGAGGCTGTCTACCTGGATCCACCTGTCTCACATTGGATATTAAACTGTTCCCTCTCAGTTTTCACTCCAAGTCGAGGTTGCAGCAGTGAAAGTAAAGGCTGCTCTGGCTGTGTAAGAGAGGTCTGGCTCCTCTATCCCCACCCTGCTCTCTCAATGGAGTGTGTGCTCTCACCCTGCACCAGGCCTCACCGGTCCAGTTCTGAGCTTCTCCTCAGACAGCACCGTGACATTAATTACGTGAACAAGTCCACACTTGGCTCTCGGCTGTCAACGTTTTGTAGTTTAAGACTTGAGTGAGTCCTTACCAACACTAAGCACTGCAGGGTGAACTTTAAACAAACAGGATTTAGGAGTTTTCAAAGACAGATTAAATTTTATCTAAACTTGTAGGAGATGTTTCTTCTACAACTTGGCTATTGTCAAGACTCACACATCACACGGCAAAAAGGCACACAACAGCATTTCAGAAGCTGTGTGCTGCAGTTTCCTAAATATCAAGGAAGAAACTTTTGAATGTATTTACAAATGCATTCATGAAATACCTCAGTACAAATATCTGTGCCCAAGGCAGTCACCTTCATGGTCTGACAAAGGGAGCACAAGTCAAGAGATTAAAGAGGTAAATCCCATATTGTTCCAGTTGCACTTGCACAGAAAAATCTAACCATGAGAAAAGGGGCGATTGGTTTCACACTAAAAGACAGAGATTCAGACTAGATGTAAGGAAGAAATGTTTTACAATGAGCGTGGTGAAACACTGGCCCAGAGACGTAGGAGATGCCCCATCCCTGGAAACATTCCAGGTCAGGTTGTACCCCACTGCTCTGAGGAACCTGATCCAGTTGAAGATATCCTTGCTTACTGCAGCGGAATTGGACTAGATGACCTTGAGAGGTCCCTTCCAACCTAAACCATTCTATGAATCCATGATCTTGCTTTACTTGTAATACATTAGACTTTCACTAGATACACATGGAGTATCCTCTGAAATGACTTTTGAAACATCAGGAGTATCTGTGTTCACTGGACAACCAGGGACAGCCTAGTTGATTTATCTGTGATGCAGCCCTTGGCCCGGAGAGGCACTGAGCACCTCCTGTAGCACTGAGGGCTTTCAGCTTCCATCGCCTCAGACGGGAGCTGAATTAAGGATTGAGCCTCTAGCCTACTCCTGAAGCACCCTGCCTCCAACAAATGGCAGCTGTCTTTCAACAACAAGCACTGGAGATACCATGTCAGCACTGACAGAACAGAAATATGAATAACATGAGAAAGTTGTTTGTTTGTTCTTTGCTTTCCCAACATTCTGAAATGCACATCAACTCCTGTGACAATTCACATAAACACACGTTGCTTCTGCAAGGACAGGACATGTTGCGTTTCACAGTGCCTAAAAAAAGTCATCTTGAACACCTGTATGTTCTAGGCTTATGTATGTGGCATTTCCTGACTGTAATCCTTCCTCTTTTCACTCTAGGCCACCAGAAGTTTGGTCGACCAGCAGCTGCAAGACACACGGAGTTCTGAGATCACGTTTACTTCCCTGTTCTACTCACCCTTCTTCCCCAACAAACGTGACATAGAGCTTGTTTCTCTGCAGGTCTTTTCTTGAGTAGCCCATGATCTGGTTAAAGGCATCTTCTAGCAAGTGATCTCTCCTGATGATTAACCTGAAGAGCAAAATGATTTTTAAACAGGAATACATGAACAAGAACCACAGTTGGAGACATCTATTTACACTGCAAGTAGCAGGGTGACTTCACAGAGGTAACACATTTCTGGATAATTTGATCCAGAGCAGGATTCTGTCTGTTAGTCTGTCTCCCTCAAGCATCTACTTTAGACTTCAAGAAAATGTCTCTGGTGCAAAGATGTGTAGTTTTATTTTTCCTACCCTGATTCTTCCTTAAAGTAAAAGCCTCCACGGGAAAGGTCCTGAAGTGAGTGGTGTCATTTGCTTTGAAGCCCTTTTGTAAGGCTGGGCCTCTAAATCAGTCTTACTGTAAGCAAGAATCTAATCTTTTATATCAAAATCTCTCTCTTAACAAGGCCAAAGATAAACCTGGAGGAAGTCACTGAGCAGTAACTTCTGAGTCACACATCCCTACATCACCTCCAGTGTTAAGTGTGATGGGACACACAGTCTAGAGGGAACAACAGTAAAAGAGGACTGTGACACCAATACAGGCAATGATAGACAAGAGACAAGCCTCTCTATGTTTTCCAATGGAAAAAGAGATGAGGACATGTAACTGTTTATATCACAGCAACTGCTATAAAGGAGGAATTCAGATGCCTCCTGTTCCACATGCCTCTTCCCCAAGCGCTTCTTGGCACCGTATTGTTTGTATGATGATACAGTTGAAGGAAATACTGAAAAGACATGCTCAGAACTTGCTGTATCCTCTGCTATGAATCTCACAGCACTAAGTCTTTTATGACAGGCTTTGTATTTCCAGAAGCACATGGGCAACCATAACATCTGCATTCCTTCTAACGGGAAGGAGCCTGCGGACGTGCGAGGCGAGGCAGGCTGCCTGAAAAACAAATCCCATTTCATGGGATTCTTCCACATACTTCAATTTCCCTGGGCCTTGTCCATATCCTTTAGTCTCCAACTTCCTGTAAAAGTTCCTCAGCTTGGCTTCAAAATCTCTTTTGTAAGGAGCTGGAGCTCGGGCGTTGGCACGCTGAGTACCTGCAGGAAGCAATAAGCAAAGAATGAGCTGCAGTGAGATGAACTGATTCATGTCCCATGCTCTGCTGAAAAGACTCCCTAATCACATGGCATGTGTTTGGTTTAGTCACCTCCACTAAGAGTACAAGCAGCATCTCTACAAAACTGCTCTGCATCCAAGACATTTTGGTTGCTCATTCCCAATGGTATCATCTTACTAAAATAAGTCTTAAAAGAGCAAACCCAGGTCAACACAAAAAATGGATTAACAAAAGAGAACAATCAACTGGAAAGACTTAACTTTAGTTTGTCAAACACACTTGATGCCTAACCTTTAAAACAGCTCATACAATAAATGTTCTGCTCTGTCCTGGTTTTAATATTATCAGGGAAAACAAGCACTCAGAAATGAAGCATAAACAGAGTGTACTCTGCTGTGTCCCTGTTGAATACATCAAGCTGGAGAAGATAGACTTTTGGAAATTCCCTAGCAGAAGTTTTTCCTTGGGGAAGTCCAAAGAAGACAAATATCTGAAGAATGGACACCACCACCAAATTTAAGTCTCCAGAACATTTCACATGTGACTGCAGGAACATCTATGACACTCACCTAGATGACTTGGCTTTGAAAAATTGCTTTTGAGGGTCAGTTTCTTAAAAGGAGGGAGAGATGAGATCTGTCAGCCTACAAAATGGCAAACCCCCACCCACACCTGAGCGTACAGGCCTACTGCATACAAATCAGGTGTTTAGTCTGATCCATTCTGGGTATCACAACCCTCAGAGCTTCCACCATCTCCCTAGATAAATTACTTGGGCTGATTTGACTGCAAGAGAGCGTGCCAAAGAGGCAGTTAATTCTAACCCTTCTGAGTGCATCTTCTCACCCCTGCCTTTTCTAACATTAAGTCCACCTCTGCGTGGCCGAGTAGACAGGTCCCCCCCCCCAAAATCCTCAGAGGACATTGACCATTTCTCAGGCCCTACAGCGCACATAGGTTGCCAACTAATTATCTGCAACAGGCGGTCATCTAGCAGGCCCACAGAGAAATACAACTGGAAGCATGTACATGTAGAGTTCTGCCTTTTAAGTGACAATCAGTTCCTTAGGTGAGTTTTCTTTTAGCTCCCAGCACGAAACTAAGCCGAGAGAGAACAGCTGCTCGCTACGGTGGGTGAAGGCGTGAGAAGGTAGCGTTTCACAGCGAGAACATGTATCAGCTCAGCCTGTGGGCAGGGAGCAGGGGAATGGGGAGCTGCTTGCTTAGAGCAGCTTGCTTAGCCACAGAGCACGTGGCTGCAGCGGAAAAGGTGACGAGCACGTCCTGCGGAAGTGGCTGCTGGAAGCTGCTGCAGAGTCCATGTCTCTGCAGAGATCAGCCAGCCAACAAGCCACAGCACGAGGAACGCTGCACGCTATTCACAGATCTTTAAAAGACCTGTCTGACCAGAAAGACACTTGCCACTTGTTCCAGGGTTAGGAGCCATACCTGGGAGGAACAAAAAGGGAACAAATCCTGAGAGCTCCCAAGGGAACAAGTATGACACCTTTCTGGAAAAAAAAAATCATGGCCACTGATGAAGCTATCCTGTTATCCTCTGTATTGAGAGTACCAAGAGATTCTAGTGGTAGACTCAGCTGAATTCTCCAGAAAGCTTACTGTAACTTGAAACCATAAACAGTCTTTAATTACTGGCCTTTCCCTCTACTTTGTTTATTTCCCTTTGGGTCAAAGTGGATACAAAAATGGAGCCACCCAAAAAAGGCAGCAAAAGCATATTGTAATCTTAACCCCTGAGGATGGTTTTGCTGGGAAATACCACACAACAGAGATCTGGTATTACATTAATTCAGGGTTCAGAAATCAGCAGTGTATTACTCTGTCAGCACATGACAAGTCCTCACTGTAAATCAGATGCATATGCCAAGAAATTCCTGGGCAATTACAGTGATTACTTCCGCCTTGGGAACAAAAGATGTTAATGGAGGAGCTAAAAAACCCCAGGGATGTGATAATCATATTTGATTTTCAAAGAGGTTATATTCTCCAGCAGATAGAAAGAGTAGCCTCATGACTATTCATCCTTCCCTAAAGAGAATCTCCAACTGATGCTGACTGAGCTGAACAATGGATCCTCGCCAGCCAACCTCGTGCAGTCTGGCTGGGGGCAGAAGACAGAGCCCCCACACAAACCCTGGCTATTTACAATTCCTCTTCTAAAAAGCCATTTGTACACCAACGCAAACATGCAGACTGCAGACCGACGGGGAGACTCAATGGGCTCTCTATATTTTCCCGTAACACAGAATAGAGCTTACAGTTTTAAGGAGAACAGGACCAAGAACCATTCCTGTTCACCCATTGCCTTTCATTCTTCCCTTTTTTTTTCCCTCCTTCTCCCCAAAGGGAAACAGTTCTATCTAAACCATGTACCTATAGAAAATATCAATACATGTGAATGTTAGCTTTTGCTGCTTTGCAGAACGCCCTAAGATCACTAAGGGTCTTTGGATAGTTTCTTCAAATAGGTCCTATAGAGGTCTTCCATGCAGCAGCAGGAAAAGCCACCACTCAGGACATGTTTATGAATGGGTTTTCTCCAGGTTTCTTGAAAAGGCAAAGCTCTTTACAATTGTGGACTGGGAAATGCCCATAAAAATCATAGTGGTTTATCTCTCTGATAGAGTTTTCTTGCTGTCTGGAACTCCCTAGAGTGGCTACCTCCCAAATGCTCTCTGTTTATCTTTACTTTTGTTCTCACATCTGTAGAAAACCCTTTAAGCCACTTCTGATGTACTGCAGTGATTTTTATGTTCCTTACCTATCACCTTCTTGAGAAAACTAAGAACAGTGACACCTACAAACTTCAAACTGTTGCACTTAGCCTGCAGAGGTCAAATGGAACTTCTTGTATTTGAAGTCATTTCGTTCTGATCCACAACTTCATTAATACATGAAATATCAATTTCACTCCCTTCTGACGTGGGTATTTCCAGACAGCTGCAGTGTGTTATCTTCTGACACTGTCACTAAGAGACAACCATCTGGCTTTACATGAAATTGTCACTCATTGCCCCACAGCCCTATTAACACTGGCATCTTAAGGTACAGTTATTAGATCTCATCTTTCTAATTCTCTAGGCAGCAGGACCCTGCCACAAGCAGTCACTGAGTTGTTGCACATTGGTGAAAAACAAGTTTGCATGTTTTACAAGTCAGAACAAAATCACAGCCTCTGAAGTTGTAATACGCTAGTCTTTTCTGCTGGCAAAACATCTTGTGAGCCCAAGGCAAAGGTTCAAGTTTGACAGTCAAATGCAATCACATTTGTTGACTTTGCTCAAAAACAGGCCTACACCTTTGCTGTTGCTGGAGCAACAGAACTTGGATCTTCAGAAAGGTAGAAAGTTATTACAGGCAGTATAACGTAAACTAAATTACAGGACTAGCTCTACTGCAGTGTCTTTCAGATACCTTCATAACGAAAGCACTGCAGTGATATGCTCACTGACCACTCGGAAAGTGCTTCAGCTCATGGAACCTTTCCCATCTAAGTGCCGGGAACCACAAAGGGGAACAGGTTAGAGTTTCCAAATAATAGGTTCTTGGCTGTAGGCTGCCGTGAAGTTCAATTCAGAACGCAAACGAAAAATCATAGAGGAAACCATTTTTCTACTGGTTTAACTTTCTGACTTCTGGAAGGCAGCAGGAGTGTCCTACTGCCTGTACTGAACTGCAACTGGTCCTTACCAAGTATAGAGCCCCAGCAGAAGCCATGCCTGAGCAGCTTACCTGGAGAGTTCTGGGGTGAAGACACCGGCGAGCCTCTCGGGGACTGGCAATAACTGGGATGAAGTAAGGCATGTGGCGGCACATAGGACATGATCTCCTCCTCAAACAAGCTGGTGAAAAGGAGGAAATAAGAAAGAACACTTGTAGTTGAATGAATGGCATTTTTCATTCTCTAGGAACCAATCTCTAGTTGCTGCACTCTTTGGCAGTCACTTGCCTGCTTCTGCTATGGACGCTTAGAGCTACAAAATATTTTACTGCCATTCATCACTCAGGTCTTGGCAGTACTGGAGAGAGCAATAATTACTGCTCTTGGGGGACACCACTAGACATCATGTGCTGTTTGTTTTCAAGGATAAAACATATTTAAGCAGCCTTTAAAATCTGCCCTTTTGTTTTGGCTCCCCCCTGAGTGTCCTCCCCCCCGCTCCGAACTTGTGTTCTCATTACAAAGAGGTCAACAACCTCAGTCACACCTTCTGGACAAAGACCTGCAATGCTGCACAAAGAGCAGAAAGAGAGACAAACCTTCTAAGGCTCCAGGATTAAGAATCACATCTGGACTTGTTGAGTGCACTGAACAGCAAGTTTGTTGGCATGAGTTATTTATTTTATCTTTAAAGCTAATGCTGTTGATGAAACAGGGATCACTTCTAGTCCGTTCAGGTTGAGTTATTTCATGCCTCATCTACTATTGCTACACAACTTTAAGAGAACAGCAGCAAACATTTTGCAGTCTGATCACTGCATCTGCCAACATAGAGCTTGGATATATACTTAAGCTTCAGTCTTTTCCCAAAACTGGCAAAAGCAAATCCCAAAAGAGACAGAATATCTAATACAAGAATGGATCTGATACCAAAGCCTATGCTGGATGTTGACACAGAGGAGAATCAACTGCTGAGATAACATGTAAAAAGCATTTTAAGAAATGGAGCTACAGGAACAAAATGGGAAGAATATCCTCAAGCAGTGCTTTTCAGTTAGCTTAAAAAAACAGACATGAAAAATAAAATCTGGAGAATATATATATCTAGAGAGAAAGATATATAAATATGTATATTCTATATATAATACATCAAGAATAAAGTTATTCTAGGGAGGCACTGGCTACTACTTTTCTCTTAAAAATTAGTTCTACTGGTTATTGCTTTTCTACAAAAGAAAGACTGCAAACAGAATTCTGAGTTTGCTTTATCTCCACTACAAGATTTTTTGGCAGTCTTTGCTCTTTAAAAGCTTCAACATGGCTTTAAAATGAGATTTATTTCTTATAGCTGTAATTAATTCAGAGATTGAGGGACCAGAAAGGATTATCATTATGCAACTTGACCTCAAAATAGTACTACTAAAGCCAATCCTATTTTACTAGTTTCAGCCTATTTTACTAGTTTCAGTCTGAAATGAATTTCTTGATGGACTTTTATAGCAGAATACAACATCAAGACACAAGTGCTGAATTCCAGCAAAAAAATGTGCCTAATTTCAGCATAGCAAAGAGGCAGCAGGACATGAAGTCATAAAAAACACATCTCAAGTATGAATGTTCACAAACAGGGACTTCCCAAAGCACAGAACTAAACAGATGCCTTCTTAAAGCAGCAGAAGGCACATTCTTGCCAACAGCTCTGAGCTGCACCACTCATCTGTCAGAGCCAGATGCAACAGAAGATGGTCTGAGCAAAGCTGTATCGATCACAAGCACAGATCCTTTGCACTCCTCTTCCCTCAGACAGAATACCACATTCCACCACTCCTCTCCCAACACCTGTGACCTCCAAGTACCATCTAGAAACTGAACACGATGAAAATAAAACGTAAATCTGACCCTTGGAACTGTAGCTCTCCCAGCTGCCAAGTCCAAGCACTGAGGAGGAAATGACCAGGTCACTAAACTGGCAGACACTGCTCAGTGCAAGGCTCCTCAGCAGCTGCCCCAGCATATTCCCCAGGTGGAAGCAGCAGTGCCTACCTGAGTAACATGACAAGGTCTGCATCGCTGGATAAACGAACCAAGCCAGGTGTCCCCTCTGTCCGGATGAACTGGATCTTCTCCCTGTGCAAGCAAAAAAAGACTTCCAAAATATCTTTTGCAAATAAGGCACCAATGTAGACCAGAGCAACAAGGAAAAGTACAGGGTAGATCATAAAAACCTCCGGGTTATGTGTCTGCATTTCAGAAAACAGTTTTTTCCTGCTGCACCACATCCATGTGAGCAGCAAGATATTACAGCCAAAAAGCTCATTTGCTCTGAAGAATGATTCCCCTGTTGCCCTCCTTTCTCCAGGGCTCAGGCTGCTTCAAGGTAGTTCAGCCATCCAACCAGTAACAAAAAAAGATAATCCTTCAAGTTCACGCTAGCTGTGTCCCTGAATTCCAAGTAGGAGGCTGAGCCCTGCAGAAGGACATTGCTATTCTGAAGGTGAGCTGTTTCAAGAGGTACTGTCTTCTGTGAACCTTGGTACAAACACAAGCCCTACATTACAATGTACGGTTCAGACTTTAAAAGCAGGGTTTGCATCACATTGCATTTAACAGATCTTCCAGAAAAATCCTTCTACTATTTCTCCCCTTCCACCTCACTCAGGCAAACACCCCTCCTCCCACACCCAGTTCAGCCACTTATGGAATTGATGCACCCTAAACTCTGAGCATGGCAACACACAGATTTTTAGGGAAAAGGAATAATAAAACTAGTAACAGTCAGAAATTGTTTGTATGCTATTTCCCGACAGATTTATTTCCTCACATTTCAGACCAAGCCTGGTGGGACTAACATGTCTGTAGCGACACTGGTGCAGCCTAGGAAATGTTCTGACAGGCTGAGAACTGTAGGGTTTTCTTTTCCTCCTTTTCTTTATGTTCTCTGGAGAAAGCATCTGCTGCTAGTCCATCATTTCAAGTTTGTCAGCCAGGATTTATTTAGAGGGTAGACCAAATCTCTACCACAGAAGCCTCACCACACAACTTGTTAGAACACAATGCTTTGGGAAACTGCAAAACAGGGCAGCTTGTTGAATTTGGGGTACTTGAAGGGACATGGAAGGAAAGGGATCAATAAGTAACACTATGAGAATGGAAGAAAATGAAACTTGGTGCTGGCTGCTATGGCAGGCAGCATGGATGGGCATCTGGAACACAGTGCTGCACTGGCAGATCTCTGCACAGGAGAGACCAGAACCATCAAACCAGCACTTGTTAGGTTTAGTGCCTAAGGAACTACCTGTAGAGTCATAGTTGGTAGTGATTCCATCTCTTACACTCAAGCATCTTAGTGTGGTCTTTAAGATTAGAGATCTTGACACTTTCTGAACTGGACTTTTTATCCTTCCTACTCTAAGCATACGAGGGGTTTTAACAACCAGCTAACGATCCAAGATCACCCTTCACCAGACCTCACTGGACTGTGTAAAAACCTGTTAAGATGCCCATTTTGTAAATTCTGGGGAAACACTAAAAATCCTGATTGATAGAAGATTACTTCCAAGGTCATTAGGTCAGGAAGGCCTTTCTGTAAATACGTGTTGAGCAAATCAGAGCAAAACCACATGTCATTCTGCCCGACACTCCCAAGCCTTACAGACACTCACATGAATGGGCACATTTGCTGTGCCATCCCAGCTGTCATGCCACATTCCAGAGATCAGCAAATCTGTTACACCAGTTGTTCTCAACAGTTTGTTGTAGATACTTTTATTTGGTAACAGCACATTAGCTCTGTTCTCCTAAACCTTATTTAGGGAGTTACACAGGAATACAGTACAGAACTATTTCCCATGGCTTTATGAATACATTTGAATGGGCCAAAAGTCTACAATCTGTTATCTTCCACAGCTAATGTGAATGAAACAAACCAATTCTAATGCACCTTTTTGTAGTGAAATGGGAACAGCAAAGGCCACTGATTTCATTACCTGAGTGAGTGATTCCTGGTGAGGTCCGGCTGACGCTCTTGCAGAATTTCGAAGATATTAGGCTGCCGCAAAAACGCAACAATCTTGTCATTGTAAGCTGAAAACACCAACAAAAACATCATGCTGAAACAACGAGATACTAAAAGACAGGAGTGCATTCCCTCTGAGTTCTCAACCGTAATGACAGCAGACTTCACCTTCACAACTTTAAGTTTAGCAGTGTTGTACTAACACTTTACTACTAACACTTTTTCAGCCTAAGGCTACCCATTCTACAGTCATTAGGGAACATGTTTCCTGATTACAAGCCGAATCTCATCGTGACAGATTCCTCCCACCATGAGCACCTCTACTTCTGGTAGCAATGTTTTATCACTCACATTCTTGGTTGAGGTCAAACTAGAATATTTACTGCTAGAATCAAATTGCAGGGACCTTGGTTTTCACTGCACTGAAATCCATTCTCAAACATTAAATTGGAAACGCCCACATCAGATCCTCAGCAAGCACCGAGCCTGCAGTGCACTCAAACCAAGTCCATGGCAGGGGAGGGAGTTAAATTAGAGAGATTTTCAGCTAAACACACCAGAGTACAACGAGCCACTTAGAGCCAATCGGATTAATTTCTCTTGATTTAGCACAATGTGACAGCTGTTAGCTTCAATAAGCTGAATTCTGTTCTTGGTGGCACAGAAGCCAATAACTTTGTGTCTATGTAACTGAGCACAGAAGTTAAGCTAATGACTAATTCCAAGCTGATTAACTCTTTCTGGAATCCTGCCCGAATCGATGCTCAGAAGTTGTATGAAAATCACTGGGAATACAGCGAGTCCACTTAGGACAGCACTTGGCTCCCTGGATTCAACTCCTCCTGTCACAGCACAGAGCAGGCAAGCTGGGAAGGGAGCAGCTTTATATTGGCCATTTGGTTCTGCACAGACAATTTTCAGTCTTATTTCTGCAGGTTGCAACTGAAGCACCGGGAAATGCTAGTGGACAGAGGTAATCACAACAAAGGCTAACTTTCACCCACCCCAACCAAGACCCCGCAGTGCACGTGGACATGACACGCTCGGTCATGGAGAACTTCTCTGACATACCCACTGGAACCACGTCCTGGTACTGAGCTCTGCTGACTGTGTTAAAGGTGCTAGATGGTCTTGGCAATACTGGTGGTCCTGAGTGTCGAGAGTCCTCTCCGACCTGGAAATGTGCAAGTAACCACAATGAGTGTCTCTGTGGCGGCACAGGAAAGGGAGAACTCATCTGGCTCTACCTAAGGTGAAGGTTCAAAACTGACTGAAAGTTTATTGCCATTGTTAAATAATAGTCCCATTCTGAAAAGGGACTAAAAAATTCCAACTGGGATTCTTTCCTAGGGTCTTTTGTACTTTACAGAGATATTTATCCCTCTCAGAGGTTCTGAAAAATCAAATTCTGTTCCTTCAGTAGCACTTCTGTTACCTCTGTGCATTACTGGAGGTTCCCTAAATTTAAGCTGGAAATAAGCCTGTGGCTGAAGCAGGAGGATAAAGAAGAAAGTTCCCATTCAGGCAAGGCAAACAAGCCCAAAAGCTGGTACAAATAAAAGTTTCCTATAATGATTCAGCAAAATGGTTCTGATTCTTTTCTGTTTACCATCTGGGATTAAAGAATTGTTGAACATCTGCATTGTAGAACCACAATGTAAAGTTGTTCCTGGTAGCATGTGTCACATCAGGGCAACTTAGGCAGTCTTCTGTGTGCTGAGGTCATTTCTACAGTACCAGTATTTTGCATTTTCTATGTAAAATATTTTAACCTCTTTTTCATCCTGCTGGACCTTTACAGTTACTTGTCAGTTCCTCTGCCTGCATGTAACAGTTATCATTTGAACTACACTTCCAAGCCCCAGAGAGCTCCAAAAGATCTGACTAGAAAACAGCAACTAATTACAGAGGTGTTTTTTAAATGCTGTCTCTGAAATCACAAAGAAGCACAAGCCCTGAGATATCTTCCAAGATCTTTGTGCTCCCTGATAAGACTCAGTCAGAAAAATGAAAAATTATTTCCTGAAGGCACAGTGTTGGAAAAGGAATGCCACGATTATTAGCTCCAGCTTCACAATGCAGTTCAGCTTTAGCTGAAAAAGCATTCCTTACGCTGGTTCATGTTTGCTTTAGAGCATCTCCTTGTGAAAACTGGGTCAGGGCCTTCAAAACTTCAAAGCTCATGGCAAGGCAAATCCAAAGAAAGTATCCTGAGATTTTTTTTCATGAGGTATTCATTGTCTGCAACTATCTACAATTCCTTGCTGCAATAGTTTAAAAACAGGGGGGGAAAAAGCTGCAGATTTGCAATACTGAAGTCCTAAGTGCAGAAGCAAGAGATTCCTGTGCATGTGTACAAATGAACATGATTGCATCATCAATCCCAGAGTGGGAACACTCTCTTGCTATGCTTGAGCTTCCTAGCTGGAATTACACTTCCAGTTGCAGTGATAACAGTATCAAGGAAATACTTCTAAAACTACATGGAGAAACACGGTTTGAGGAATTTTACATCTCTAAATGAAGTGGGAAATTTTGTCAGGGACTCAGGACAGTAGACATGCAGTCTATATGATGACTTCCTGCAGGTTAAAACAGACTTATTTTGCAGTATTGACAAATACAGCAGCACAGCTGATGCAAATCTGTTTTAAGAGCAGAGCTTCTGCACACTGCTTAAAGAAAGATAATTTCAGGGCGTATTTGGTAAAGGTAAGGAAAAAAGTCTGCTCTGTTATGAATCAATCACAACAGAAATACTTGCTTTACCCTACTGAAGATCAAAACAGCATATGGAGACACTTCTACCTTCCTTACCTGGTGTAAGAGATCACCACCTCTGTCACCTCACCAAACTGATGGCAAATGTTATTTACAACCATTTGTGAAACATACCTTAGGTGGAGGATGGGGGGTGGAAAGTATTGTGGGTGACTGAACCATGTCACACAGGATGTGAGGAAGATAGGCAGCCGGTGGCTGGAGGCCCTGCTAGGGAAGTGGCAGAGAAGATTCATGCTTGCTCTGACACAGAGTTTTGGCAGAACTTCATCTGCCACAAGACTGAGCTATAAAAAGGATAATCAGAGCATTTCTCTTGCCATTCCAGATTCCTGGCACAGAATAGCCCTCCCCTGAAAAGACAACTTGCAGCTAACTGTGTGGAGGTTAAATAAAGTACAGCTGAGGTCTAAGTGACTGAATATACACTTGCTCACAAGTAAAAAAAAGTTACAACAATATGGAGACTGCTGATGAAAATGGCCCACAGTGACAGATTAGCAAAACACTGTTTCCAAGTATTTCTGTGTAGAAAGCAGAGATGAAATGCATATGGCAATGCAGAGACCAGCGTGATAGGAATATATGTGGGAGGAGTTTGCTATACTTATTTGGGAAGCTGCACATCTAGATGTATACACACACATGCACTTTTTCCCCCCACTCTTATTTGCAGAGTCCTACCAGCATACTTGGCAGACACCAGGCTAGACAACAATGCATCTTTTGACAGTGAAAGACAGGCTACAGATTCTGGTACTCTGTCATCAGATGCTCTCCTGTGGTTAAACGAGGTTACTGCCAATTACAACGAAGAGAAACTCCTGTCTGATGTTTTCCCTCTGAAGCCACACATGTCACTGGCCAGCAAATAAACTGAGAGATCTTTATGGATGAGTTCTGTACCCTTACAGAAGAATCATGCTCCTCACAAGATGGAATCATGAACGGAGCGATGGGAAAGAAGAGGATGACCCCACCAAGCCAGCAGTACCCAAAGAGAAGGGGCAGGCCCAGCTTACCTCACCAGCACTGTGGCTGCGCTGTCGGGTCAAGTGCTGCCGATGGACCAGCGCGCTAGTGGGTCTGCTGCTCTGCAAGGGGAGCCGGGGGTCAATGAATGTGGTCGTGCGGGAGTTGTGGTCAACGAAGAATGCCTGCAGGAGGAGAAAGAAAAAAGAATTTATAGCAGATACTTACAGAATCACAGAATTATCAAGGTTGGAAGAGACTCCCAAGATCACCAAGTCCAACCATCAAGCTATTACCATCGTCTAAAACCATGTCCCTAAGACTATACCGAGTCCCTAAGTACTACATCTAGATGCTTTTTAAGCACCTCCAGGGACTGTGACTCCACCACCCCCCTGGGCAGCCTGTGCCAATGGCTAGCAACTCTTTCAGTGAAGAAATTTTTCCTGATATCTAGTCTAAGCCTTCCCTGGGGCAACCTGAGGCCATACTTCTCTGGTAACGTGTCAGGGGTTTATGTCTAGCCAGGATCTAGTCCTGTTCACTGACGTGAGGCTTTGGAATATCTTCCTCACACTACTGTGCCCTGTGTTTCCCTTTGGCAGCAGAGGGATAGCAGCTTCCCATCTCACAGAGGGGACAAATTCTTTAATGCTTTACTTCATTTGTGTCTACAAAGCCCTTTGAAATTCTCACCTGAGAAGCATCAGAAGTCAGAAGCTTTATAATGACTGTCAAGAAGCAAAGTCTTAAACGTTTAATGACAGTAACCCTGGTGTATTCTCCTGTTTGTTCCCTTATAAGCATCTAAAAAGTTGCCATTAGGTGGCAAAACCATTCCCTTTTCTGTACTATTTACCATATAATTATGAACACAGCTGGGAGTATATATGTCAAGTGTATGATTGCATCCTGAACTACAATTACAGGCTAATAGGCATTTTTGCCAGCTGTTTTATTTTCTCTAACCTTCAGATAAACCCCAAGGTCTGTCAGGGGCATAAAGATGACGGGAACAAACATTTAACCTAGTACCACATATTGGCCAGTCAGCCATTTGCTGAAAGCAAGGTCACAGGAGCATGTATCCAGGAAAATGAAAACCACCTCTGATTCTGTCCAATTTGAACCATAAAGGTTTCTAAGCCCTGCAATTTAAGCTTTTCCCATGTTAGTATTGCACTTGGCAACCAGCACTGTTCTATTTCAACGCACTTCGCTTTCCCGGGTCACAATGCTGGAAACCTGTGGAAGTGGCAAAAAAAAAAAAAAATCCTGTTTTGAGCAGGAGAGTTTCAGGAAAGTGACATCTGGTTTGAGGAACCAAGGAATCTGGACCAGCAGAGAGGTGGTCAGGGACTGTGGGAGCTGTTTCTGTGTTTGGATACCCATGAGGTACTTTGACCACAGTTTCATAAACAATTCAGTCCTGCAGGGTCAGCAAAAGAAACATCCTCATCTTTCCCTATCCTGACCACTTGTTCCATCCCTTGCCTGTCCTTCCTGCCCTGGGCTGGCACAAGTGTTTGTGTAGACACACAGTGAACCCAGCTGGGGAGCTGGTCAGCCTAAAATGATTCTCTTTTTGTCCCTCTAACCTGGGTCAGCCCACCAGGGAGGAGAGGAGAGTAGAACTGGTTCTTCTGGCAGCAACACCAGATATTCATAAAAATCATTGTTTCAGTCTGCTTGGGACAGTCAGAGCAGGGAAAATGCAGTTCTTCTGACTGCTGTGAAGGCAGCTGGACAAACCAATGTGGCATGCTACACACCAACTAAATACCGTTATGGATCATGGTGGGAGAAAATGTTCATACTGCCACTCCCTGAGGAAGGAGAACCCTGCAAACCCTTAGAATAAAATTGTTCTTGACTGATAGGTTTATTTCACTTATTATCAAGTGCTTGCTGTAGGTGTTTTATTAAAGTCCCTCTGTCTACTATCTTGTCTAGTCTGGTCTATCTGTATTTGTAAGCTGTGAAGCACTTTTATCAAAGCAAAGGTTGATTTCATTAAATCAACATTACACTGTAAGATCACTTAGAAACAAGGTACTGATTCACCATAGGAGAAAGTGCTACCTAGAGTTACACTACACAGTTAATGCAGCAAAACTAACATTGCATGTAGTGTTCTCTAATATGACATTTACATAAACAGTTCAGTTTAAACATTAACTTAAAGACAATAGTGCCTTGTTAAATATGAATGCTTGCAGGCCGGGCTAGTAGCAGCCCACCTTAAAACAAAGCATAAATCACAGCTTTTGTGAAGGTAATTGTTGGAGCATCAAGGCTTTTTGCTTATCTGGACATTGGCACTCAGCTCAAAATAATGTGTGGCTCATGGTCTCCTTTTAGAAAATACTCTTCTCCTAACTCCTGTCTAGCTATAATCCATAAGTCTATCATGCTTGAAGAGACAGACACAAGATAGGTAGTGCCAAAACTACATTTAGCTCTTTAAGCACGGACAGTTGCCCAACTTATCTTTCCAATTCCAGTCTATTAAGCTTGCTAAAATACCTTTTCTTCCTACTGAAGACACCAGTCGTCACTCACAATGGATTCTTTCATTGCAGAAAGTAAAACAAACAAACAAAAGAAACCAAAAAATAAACATCCTCCAATAACTTGTGTATTGGTAGATCTGGCAGAGAACTCATTCAAAAGTACATACATTTACATCTGACTTTAAAATAGGACTATGTGCTCGGAGGTACTGCACAAATGCTTATCTGAGCAAGACATGTGAGTGCACAGACATATGCAGCCACGGAGAATTTCAAAGTTATGAGACTGAGTTCAGCCCAGGGACCTCTCTGGCCTATATGATGCTTCCTGCTAGCACCTTTTCCAATGGTCTTCTGCCTCCCTGTGGTCAGTGACTGATAAAGGTTCATCTGTAATGCCAATCAGAAACTCTATCCTAGCTATTCCAGACATTGGAGAGAGAGCTATATGCCAAGTGGATGTTATCTTCCCCAGGAGACACATGGAGAAGTCAAGAGGAGTGGGCAATCAGGCTTTTTCACTTCCAGCTTTGAAGGGAGTTCAGAGGGAGACAGTCCCCTGCTGACCTGGGAGGACAGCCTCCAAGCACAAGCAACCAGGTCTGCACTGACACTGGGGAGTGAGAACTACCACTCAGCGTACAGAAGGGTCAGAATGATAACCATGCCTGGTGAGCAACAGCACCAAGCCTCTTACCATCATATACTTGGAAAAACACAGGAAAACTTCCTCTCAGCAGCCAGGAAAAGGAAACTTAATTAGGTATGGTGGCATGGCTAATTTCTACTTGCTTCTCTTTAGCTTTATACTTCAATAAAGGCAGGCCCAGTTTCACTTTGGTCTCACCAAGCGTGGCCTCATCATGTACTGGCCATCATCACTCTCGAGTGCTGAATAGGCTTTTCTGCTGGCCACAAGTGACAAAGGCAATTCAACATCATGAAAATGAACAATACTGAGCCTAATTCAAAGTGAAGAAATCCCATTTTAGATTTATGCAGTGCTTCCTCCTGTTGATTGCTGTTGTGGTAGCGTCACTGTTACCAAACACCACACCAGAAGTCCAAAGATCTAATTCTCTCTCTGGAGCCTATTAAAGTCAATTGAAAATTGCTGTGTTCTTCAAGAGAAAACTGGCTTCTGAAGAACTGAGGAGAAAAAGAATTACTGAAAACAGAAAAGACTGAGGGAGGCAGAGGACAAGGTCATTATGATTGCACATTTCTAATTGTGTTTCTAATGAAAAAAACCCAAAGCTTTCCAGAGTTGTTAAAACTTGGGAAGACAAAAGCCCTCCAGTGCTTCTTGTTTAGCATCTGCCTGTCATCTTTTCAGGCATCGAGATCTTCACTTACATGGATCCTTACAGCTAACCACCATACCAAGACCAATAAACAGAAGAACTCAGAAACTTAATATGCTTATAGCCCTAATTAGGACTTCCCACATAAACTGAGAGGCCTTATCACTTCCCCACATGCTAATCACGTTCTATTTTAACCCTTCTATCTTCTGCAAAGAAACTCTTATTCTAGATATAACATACATAACCAATAGAGCAATCATCCCCAGAGCTATGTCAGTCTTAAGTGCATCCTCATTACCTCAGCAACTGATGAACACTACGCCTACTTAGTATTTGGGCAGAGGACTCACCTAGGAAAACTGTTAGCTGCTGAAGAAAACAAGTGCAAATAATGCATGCTAACAAATCCCACTCAAGATTTTGAGGTTGAAGGGGGAGAAAAAACCTCAAGAAAACAAGAGTCCTAAGGAAAAGCTTGACAGCTAAATGAGAATAAATCAATACAAATGGTACAACAATAACTAAATGTAGCAGTGTGGATAATGAATTCATTTAACCTGTAAACTATCTTATGAGTATGCAGGCAAAATGCCGGAGAACTTCACTGAACTGCCTGTATTTACACAGTAGATAATTCTTTTGAGAAGATGTTTTAAAGGCAACCTAAGTGACTGACTTCACCCTAAAAAGGCTACAAATTCTCTGGCTACTTTCCTTGCAATAATTCCTATCTGCTTATCAGTCTCCTTCTCCTTTCAGAGAACACTTTGTCAGCACAGATGAGAAACTCCAACATCCTTTTGGCAAAAGCAGAAGAGGACCTGCACCTTTTACACTGCCTACAGCACTATGCCCATGCGTGCTCTCATGGAGAGCAACCAACCGAGTCTGGACATTGCACCAGCCAAAACCAAGTGCTCCACAGAGCCAGGTGTGCGTTGCAGTTACCTTGCCCTGATGGTCATGTTTCATCTCCCAACCTCTGGGTAGCTCCAGCTGTTTGTTGGCAAACATGTTGAGGAAGCTCACCAAGTCCCGGTTATGCTGGTAGCGCTCGAAATGGTGAGTGTCCCGCCGGACTTTGGTGATCATGTGCTTCAAACAGGTGTTGTTTGTAAACATGCGGTAGGCACTCTGAAACATACACCACATCAGGAAGTGCTTTTCAGGAAAGAGAACAGCTCTTCTTAACCACTGTTAAGAAATCATCCCATCATCTAAAAAACCTTAAAATCTATCTCCAACTAAGCCACAACTGTATGAAAAAAATGGTCTTTTTTTGTCCTCTGGAGGTTTTGTTTGATGCTCCTAATTTTGCTTGAAATACACAAAGTTTTGTAACTGACTCACTTCAGCCAAGTGCGAAATCTATTACAGATTCATCTACCACACTTGTCCCTGGAACTGGCAAGAATCCTGGAAGATTAAAATGGCTTTAAAAGGAGAAATTTCACAGCTACTGTCAAAGTTCTGGAGCAATGGGTCAAATGCTGCCACAGAATACACCTGGTAAGGTCTTCTGCAGGACAGAGATAACAGAAGCTTGTCCAATGTAACACAAATTGACATTAAAAAAAATAAATGGAAAGTTAAACAAGATCAAGGTTGGATTTGAGGATCTTAAAGGTCTTTTTCAACCTCAATGATTGTATGATTCCATAAATGTTGTTTCCACCTACTGAGTTTTCAAAAATACCCTATCACTGCACGCCCATCTGGAATTTACATAATACCATTTAAGAGAGTGAAAAGAATACTTGGAGTATAAGGGGTAAGAGAAACAGTTAACACCTTTCCCTCCAGAAAAAAAACAGCAAAAAGAAACAGGGCCTTGTCTTGGGATCAGCAACAGACAGGAGCCCAAACGCATGCCCTGCCATTGCACTGCTGCTACCTGAATCACACTTCTCCCCCTGGCCTGAGGTCTTGTCAACCTCAGTCCTATTCCATACATTGCATGTAGTCAAGATAAAGCTATGCATGCTGAGGGGAATTATTCAGAGACAAACATACATATATCAAAACCAAAGTAACACTGACTACTGATTCTAAAAACACTGAATTATTAACAAATGTAGACAAATTCTTAATTCCATTACTTCCGTTTACACTGCAAATCCAAGTACACAAGGGAAGAGACACATTAAAAAGCCCCCTAAGAAGCAGCACTGAAGAAGAGGCAAACCAGAAAAAGTATATTAAGGTGCTTTTTTCCCAGTGTGACCTGTAAATAGTGGTAAATATATTAACACATCCTATTGATGTTTGTGGTGTACATGTTAATATTTTGATATAAACCAGGCAACCTGAGGGAAACAAATCATCCCATAAGCAAAGCAATCTTAAACAATACACATCATTTTCATTCTCAGAATGAAGCCCATTTTCACCCTCTGCAAAGCACAGTGAGAAACCTATTGCTTTGATAAACAAGTGAGTTTTCTACCATTTGCATCATGATAAGAAAGATGAAGAATTGAGCAACACCAACTGTAGAAGCCCTAATGCTGACTCTGACAGCCCCATCAACTGTAAGGAATGATGCTGAGCTTTTCAGTTTATCCAGCATCCCTCTGTACTACTAACATCCTTGCATCAAACACTGAGCAGTATCTTTGTGCACCAGACAATTCTATTAATAAGCATGCAATTAAGAAAGTCTTTCAGCTGTAGATGCTATACTCACAGGGTTAGAATGCAGCACTGTAAAGAACTCTGGGCTGATAAGGAATTTCACAGGGGGAGACTGGAGCAATAGAGTAAGTCTGGATCTGGAGGTAGAGTGAGGCAGCACATTCTCTCTTCGAAAATCTGACAGTAAAGCGAACAAAGACTTCCAGTAATAATCATTACCAAAACATCACTGCAAATAACTCTATCCCTGGGAATCACACAAGCAGGAAAAGCAGTAGGTAGGATACAGCTATGCCAGATTGAAGTCTTCTCTGCAGCAGCGTACCTGAATTTCTTTGAATGTAACACCAATGTTCCTGAATGCATCACAGTTTTAGCTAAGTAACTCTTACTTGTTGCTTTTGGTGAACAGCGATTAAAACAAAAAACAACCCCAAAACATGTCCAGTTCTTTGGGTTACCACACATGTGCCTGTGTATAAGATGCAAAAAGGTTCCTGTGGCAAGACTCGATTGCTGTGCTCTAGCTGCATGCAGGTAAGGTGGTTTTTAAACTCTCACAGATGGACAGAGAAGTCATTGTACACTTAAAACCATTTCGTTCCTCCAGTTTAGCACTGAAAAAACAAACCACTGCCCTTAACACAGCCCTAATCCTGACACAGCAGTTAAGCAGCTTATGTAAGTAAGAAACAGGTTGCCAAGGAAGCACCTCTCATTTTCACTTGGACTTTCAGGGTGCAGAAGTTAGGTTCTGCTTTATTTCACTCTCATTAAAATATCTGTGAAATAAGAGCTCCCTTTAGAGGGGGGGAGAAAAGAAAAAAATCTTTTGATTTTTAACCTGCGTTAGAATGGTGAAAGTCAGTTTCTTCTCCAGCTCCATCCACGGCGTTTGCATGCTCTTCAGGCCTGTCACTAGTCATGGTTCTTCGGATGCTCTGGTACCTAGGGTTAGAAAACTGGACTTCATTTATAGCATATGGTAACTCTGATCCAACTCTGCCTCCAAGGGAGCTTGCTTGGTTTTATTCCCATGGAGGTCTGTATACACTGACCTCTAATTTCTCCATTAATAGCCTTTTGAATTTCTGAAAACCATTCTCAGATCTTTCTTTTGAGCCCCATAGCTCCTGAACACAGGTGGGATACAAAGCCCTAGAAACCCATAAAATAAAAGGGATAGCCACATAAAAATAAATACAGCTGGCCAGCTGCTGTAGCAAGGGTGACCCTGTCTTCATCCTCCGTCAGTCTTACGGCGGTGGCTGTGGTTCCGCAGCACACAGTTCACACGGGACCAGGGGAACTCTTACCGGCGGTTCAGCTGCTCCATCTGCTGTATGGAGTTGGACCTCTGGAGAATCTGGGGGGCTGGGGGGGCCGTGGGTCGCTGCCACGTTGTCGTCCTGTTCACGTGGTCCACGTAAAAAATCCGTCCGTGGCTGTCAATTCGAGCCTCCCAGTCTAGGCAGCAATAAAAGAGAGTGAACTAGGGAGGGCTGGGGTTGATCACAGTATCTGCTATCCAAAAAAGAACACATTTGAAAGCAATTAAAACTCCCCAATTTCTGTTTCAAAAAAGCAAAGATTCTGAGATTTCAGAGTGCTTGAGAGCTGCCCACCCAAGAGCCTCACACAGCTTACCATCTCACCTCTCTGCCCACGTGCACTGCACACTGGAAAGGCAGCACAGGGCCCTCCTACTTCCCTGCCAGTGACACTTAGTAAATCTGCATACAGCAGGTCTGGTTATCACAACACTTCCTGAAGGTTTGCTGCCTGAGCACAATGCCTTGGACAAAACAGCACTAGACTTCACCATCTCCACTCCTCACTTAGAACTTCTCAGCTGTTCATTTGCAGTTCTCACATGTAAAAATGAAATGAGACACCCAGGCAGCCTATCCCACCCCATTAAAGCATGAGGAACCTCACTTGGTGGTAGAGCCTCATCCACTCTCTGGTACCGGCTAACATCCTGACGTACTGAAGGCAGTGATCTCAAGGGCTGGTGGCCATTAGCTTGAGCACCTAGAATCAAAATGCCCACAAATTATTTTTCCAGTCAACGTGGGGAAGCCCTAGAGTTGCCTCTGAAGTGAACAAGACATGCTAAAGCTTCTGCAGGACTAGACTATGGTATTTTAGGATACATCTAATAGTCACCTATTCTGGGGGGCAAAAGAAGTTACATCTATAGCTGTAGGTAAACGATTTCTCTGGGATATGCTGCAGTCCTGGTCCTGAAAATGTCATCTCTTGGGATGTGCTGCGTCTACCTGTGACCAGCAGAAGTCATGGCATAGAAACAAAAGTGTGTGGCTGAGCCACATCCCAGCAAGGCACAAGGACAAAACTCCACCTGGACCCTGCAGAAACCTTGCTGCAAAGGCGGGAGGTGTAACTGTCCACCGACCTTCTGAGCTGCAGCCACGATATGCTGCAAAATATGGGGTAACCTGGCTCCTAACAAAATGAGAGTCCCAAATGTCCGGAAGATGCTGTACAATAAAGTATTGCCAGAATATGAAAGAAACCCAAAAAGCAAGGAGCTGTTGATAAAGAGAAGACATGGAACAGACCCCAAAACTTCCAAAACACTATCAAAAAGACACATTCAGAAACCCACGTGATTAGATCCACTTCAATTGCTGAAGACACTGAAGAGATAATCCAGTGTAAAATACGTTTGGAAGCAACCTGTTAGGGACCCATTTCTACCTTCAGTGCATTTAGTGAGACAAAAAACTCTCAACTTTTAAGAGAGCTTTACAATCGGTAAGAGTTTCACAGCATTCAACTTGAGCTCCTTTCCTCCCATGCTTCCAGCTGTGCCAGGATGTGTCTATACAGATAAGGAACTGGGAAAGGGAAGATAAAGAGCCTGAAGCATAACTAAAAACTGATGCTCTCTTTCTTCTTCACCTGTCTTTTGATAACCCTTATCTTTAATGGTAATATGCAAACAGGCAAAATAAAGTCCCAAATATACCATTCTAGTTTGCATTTCACACTTGAGGATTTTTACTGGCTGCAGAAAGGTCACTTCAGAAAGTGCCTCCTACAGTTGTTACCTCCAGTAGCTCCTTCAACCTCTGCTGTGGCACCCTCACAGGCTGCTTGGGCTCCTTCAGTTACTTCGTCCTGAGAGTGGCTGTCGGCTGCTGCCGCCTGCTGGCTTCTTCTCTGCCAGATTTCTTCTGTTTCCTCTTGGTCTTGTAATTCTCCTGCCTCAGCCTCCTGTACCTGCTCTTGAGGTAACTGTACCGCAGGCAGAGAACCGGAAGCACTCGCAGAGTCCTGTGTCTCAGCACCTGCCTCATTTCTAACTGCATCAGCGACACAGGCTCCCTCCTCCTCCTCCTGGGATGAAGAGGCTGGGGTCTCGGGAAACCTGGCACTTTCAAAGGAAGAACACCGCATTTCCACCGAGGAACGTCGCACTGTCGTGCTCTCGTTGCAAGAGCTGTCTGCCCCTTCCACGTCGCTCTCCCCTTCTGGCCGGGTACTAGCCTCACTGACGCTTTCTGTGCGAGCAGGATCGCTCTGCTCGGTTTCTGATGACATCTGGGAAGGTTCAGACCCTTGGTCAATGGATTCTGTTTCACTGACTCCCCTTCTGCTCCCGACAGCGGCATCGCCAGCTCCTGCATCCGCACCACTAGGAGCTCGCTCTGCTTCCTGGGTGGCACACGACTCACCATCGGCCTGGGCTGCTGGGGCTTCACTTTGAGAACCTTGCTGGCTTTCACCTCCTGCCGATTGTGAGGGTGGAAGCTCTGGGAGAGTCTCTTGCTGGTCATCAGTTGATGGCAAAGGAGCGTCGGAGGCTACAACACTTTCATTCTCTGCAGGCCCCTGCACTACCTGATCTGATGAGTAACTTGCACCATTTCTTTCAACGTTTCTCGTAGCACCGTTAAGCATTACTAAACCACCATCATCTTCCAAGGAAGATGGAAAACCCAGGTCTTGATGCAGCTCATGCTCCTCTTCGTCTGAGTCAATGTGAAGCATAGCATTAAGTCTCGTGTCAGTAGGGAAGCTGCTCCTCAGTTTTGGGGAGGCTCCACGTGGACGCTCGCTGCAGGCAGAGGTCCCAGGTCTGGGATGATTACTGTGTTCTATTGCATCCAGATAGTCATTTAATGAGTCCTGGCGACCTCGCGTAGGTGATGATCTTGAAGCACCAGCGGTCAGCTCATCCTGGTCCGTTTCCAAAGCTGTACTAGTCCTTAAAGGGTGTCTGAAGGTTGCTTCTCCAGAAGATTCCTCAAGGAGTGGACCATTGGAGCATACTGTGGATGTATCGTGATGTCCTGCTGGCATGTCCTCGTCATCGGAGGGGCTCCCCAGGTCTCCATTTACAGAGTTCACTCCTAGCAAAGTACCAACTGTCTCTGGTGAAGCATCTGCAGAGACACAAAGGCTGAGTGTGAAACACAAGGCAGCAGCCAGATCACTCTACTCTGTCTGCATCACAGAAAGGCTATAAAAACACACAGCTTTCAAGATGTTTGCTTATTTCAATCAGACAACTAAGGGAAGAAAACAATTCAAACAAGAGAGGCATCTACAGTGCTCTAACAGCAATAACAATTTTATCTGCTTAAGTCTATACTATCTTGTAGGATCTGGAAAATTTAAGAGGTGTGAGGTATGACTTCAAAGGACTCTCCATTTCCTTTCAAAGGACAGAGCATTGCCAAGCATCTTGCCAAACTGTCAGGAAAACCAGCCTCACAACCAGCAAACCGGTTCCCTACAGCATCTCTCTCATCTCCAAAGGCAGGATCTGCACAAAGCCAGACACTGACACCAGCTCTCATTACAACCTCCTCAGCAAGCAAACCAACATCTGAGATCACAAGAGGAAGCACAAATTGGGTAGGATAGCCAATTCTAAAGACAACAATTACTTTGAGTCAATTTGTAGGACTTTCCACTATAAAGAATGTAGGTAAGTACAGTTCATGAGATACTAGGGATGCTGTGGGAACAGATAAAAAAGGGAAATGAATGCAAGCCACCTCATTTGAGAGATGAGATGGTGACTTCTGAGATGGAAATTAAACAAGCTCAGCTACAGGTACCTGTACACAACTGGAGGAAACCTGACAGTGAGGTCAGTGAGCTCGAGTGTCTGGCAACAAACAGGACTAAAGATAGAAGCATTCTTTTAAGGGTGACAGAGCGAAAATACGAATGAGATACTGCATGGCTACAAGAAGAGGAAGAAGGTTGTATGAAGTTAAAAGACAGAGCAGTATCTCACTACCAAAGAGAGGACAACAAGCCTAATGAAGGAGAACCTAAGATGACAAACATCTAAATGGAAACACATATGAGGTGATAAAAGTGTAACTGTACCAGCTGTCTTCTGCTAGTTGCCTTCAGAACAGGAAAAAAAGGGAAATAAGAGAATTGCCTAAGGGAAGCACACATTCTCATAACTGTAACAGATACTCTTGGTTCTAAGCAGGACAGAGCCCTGTGAGAGGGGGACAGGACAGAGTCATATGTTTGTACACTAGCATGGGAGGAGAACACAGTTGGAATCTAAGTTGTAACTGCTCATCTCAGACAAAGGTGTTACAGAGTGAAGATGATACAATGTGAAAAGAAACAGCAAATTTTATTACCCAATCCATCCCATAAAATGAGAATGGTAAGCAGATTCATCTCAAATATATCTAATGAAACAGGAGAACACCACGGTTAAGTGCTGGTGTTATGGAATTATCATCTCAGAGCAGTACCTGACATATCAAAACTTTGAACCCCAACAGAAAGATCCACAATAGAAGCAGTGTATACAGATGAGAAAGTTTATCACCACAGATAAATCCTGGAGAGAGAAACAGATAGAAATTCTCTCCATACGACTATCTAGAGGTGCAGGTCATCAATAAACGCTCACCTTCATGAACAGAAGATGTGATTTCCACTTTGAACTGGAGATAGCCACTTACATGATCAGCTGGGAGCCTTCTGCCAAGATTATAGCTGAGAACCTGGTCTCTGCAAAAAAAAATTTAACTGGTTCTACTCTCCCAATATTTCGTATCAGAGGCTCTTATCAGATAACAGCCAGCAAGACAGAAGGGAATTTGTTTTACACTCTTAAAATCAGCCTCATGCTCTGGCTTGCATGGAAAAGCACAAACACCAACAAGGGTGTAAAATACCCTAACAGATAACTGTTACCAGATAAGACAGACTAACAAACTACTCTTGATTACTTCCAAATACAGGTGGTGCTCCAGCAAGTCCTAAATGTCTTTCTTTAGTCCTAAAGAAATCAAGCTGCAAAAGATCCCTTTCCCCATACCTCCTCCCTTAACCCGAAGTATGTTTTATAATGGACAAAGGTTTAAAGTTTTCTGCCTCCTTGTGGCAGAAAAGCGAAAACACACCTTAAAAGTTTCTATGTGATACGTATCTTTATACCAGAACAGACAGCTACTAACACGGGCAGGAATTCTTTAAAACAGCCCAGCAGGTGAATTTTGAGTCCCAGCACAGTGCTAGTCATAGCAAAAGGCAGTTTTAATTGTGTTGCCACCAGCACTATGAAAAACAAGGAGTCACAGCCTTGCAGCTGAACAGGTATTAAATATCTGATTATTAAACTGACAACTAAAAATATCTGATCTGTAAAAGGAGCAAAAGACTAAAATTTCCTTCTTCAAAAAACTTAGCACACAGTTATGCTCTGTGCTGATAACGCCTTGCTTCTTGACTGGCTAGCCAGAGGGTAGCCTTTTTTGCAAGGGTAATATTTTTCCCACACAGAAATTAAGCTGCAAACAAATTCCAGACACATATATCCACAAGCATGGGTGCAGGCATTCAGAACAGGGCTAGAAACACCAATACCTTCCAGTCAGGCCACCTGGCTACTAAAATGCCTACTAAATTTCTTACTAGAGAGGCTGCAGAAATTTGCCAGGTTGCAGCAGCAAGCCAGAAAGGCTGCTTGGTGCCAGTACCCTAGATTCTGAGTCTCCCTGATGCAGGGAAGTTAACAACAGGAATGTATTCATTTACCCAATTGCATGTCTCTCCAGCAGTCTCTGGACTGGTATGGTTAACTTCCCAAGAAAGCGTTTGATGATCGGACGACTCTTGGCAAATTTGTCTTTAACCTCAATTTCCAGGACATCTGTTAGAAGTGCAACAAAAGAATATTTCTGGAAGGAAAGAACATATTTAACACCACATCAATACACCTTTATTCAGGAAGTATGTATGTAATTACTACTAGCGTGCAGGCAACTCCAAAAGCAATGGCTGGTGACAGCAGCTTCCGTAAGGCAAACCGATGTCAACATCAGTCACTTGGGCATATGCAATTAGCTCCTCAGGAAACCCAGGTCCTTCTCTTGATGCTACAAAGTAACTGCTCAGTAACAAACTGCAATGGATACAAGCACTTCCAAGGTCTGTGTCAAAAAGGGGAAAGCAATGTATCCTAATGCTTCTTTCAGTTTGGACAGTAGAAAGCTAAAAGAGAATGAATCCTGCTGTATTCTACCAGGCTGCAGAAGAGTAGCCAGGTCAATGCAGGAGGAAGGAGATAAAAGTCTCACTCTAGGTTGTGCTTAGCGAACTTCTCTTCCAACACCATGTTTGGCATTACTATTTTATATGCGTGACAGTCAAAAGGGCCATATGCAATACAGTATTTTCAGGGGCACTGCACCTACAGGAAGAGATTTTTGCCCCAGAGCTCACAAATCTTCTCAACAAGCTCTAACAGAACCTTTTTCTGCAGTTGGAGCCTTTAAACAACATGGTGCTAATTTACAGAACATTTCTTGATGTCTGCTAAGACTGTCCTTCTGCTTCTCCCTACGAGGGAACACTGTCACAGTAACACTCTTCAGCTTAGCATCAATTTTCATTCAGTTTATGAACACTTCCTTGTGGACTTCTGCACTGCTCCGTCAAGTCTGCATAAAGACAGCTGAGAGATTCCAAAGTGGGACAGGGCAAATATATGAGCAGGCACGTTGGCAGACACACACACACACACACACATGTGATAACAAATGCCCTTTGGAAAGCAAGCTTAGGAACTCAAGATTTCTGTTTTTCCTCCAGATTTTAAGATATTTTAAATAAATAAGCATGGTGTAACTTACTCAGAAAATCTGAGGTCATCTGGTTATCCTTTTGCTAACTGCCACCTTTAACAGACCCCTGAGCAAATCACAACCTGAGCACAATGTCCAATATGTATCTGGCTAGATAACTAGAGATGTACTGAGCAATGAATAACACAAGGAGCAACTATTCAGTTCAGCTGTAGACAGCAACTAAATATAGTCAAAACCAGTCATTAAATTGGGTCAGGAATAAAAACAGTTCCTCATGCTGGGCAACTGCTGGAGCTGGCTTCCTGTGGTAAACACAACTTCAAAATTTGTCATTCTCAGTATGCTAGAAATTGCAAATTGCTTTTCAGAAAGGAGAAGATGTAAACCAGGATCAATTCTGCAGCACTGGGGCACCATATGTAATAGGATCATGAGCTGCTGTCAGGGTATTGCTGTAGGGAAGATACAGCAGCTAAAGCAAGCTGAGACAACGCGTGCTGCAGTGACCATGAACACTTTTCTAATAACCTTCAAAAGCAAGGAGAACTGGAGGAGAAAGTGGGAAAAAATAAGAGTAATTTTCCTTCTAGCTGCTGGGTAGATGGATGGACAGACAGACAAATGAAGAACCAATTTAGAGTTTAAAATTCTGGGGGATTGTTTTGAAGATTTGAAGACTTATGCACCTCTACAGTCTTTCCCTCCACTGAAGAGCCCAGAGCAGTGCTAGTGCTGGCCCTGCTCTGTTCTGGTTACTGCTTGTTTGGTTGGATTATGATCTGTGGGAACACATTCCAAAGCCCCCTCAATTCTCCAGTCTTCCTGAAGAACACCTTCAGACTCAGACAAAGTACAGGTATGCGCTCATTACAAAGCAGGCACAGATGGGGAACACTGCTTGTTGGCCCTCAAAGGGTTATGGCCTTGGGTCAGTATTTTCACCTTCTTTTCCATATAAACATTTATCTTCAAAGGCACAACCTGGCTCTTCTGTGCTCAAAGACAGTTGTGGGACTGAGTTCCTTCTCTTGAGACCTGCACAGCTCACCCAACATAAACACAGCTGGAAAACCGGCTCCTGCCAAAGTGCCTTTTCCTCCCCCTTGCTGAGTGGTGCTTTCCTTCCTACAGCAGACCATGCAGAGGCTACACCAAAGAGCATCCATCCCCTCTGCCTGGCAGCAGGGAATGCCGGCCACCTGCAGCACACGATCAGAGTATCGTTTCCAAATCAAGAGTTGTTGCAATCGGCCAGCATAAATGCTCCCTTACTGTGCCTTTTCTTTAAGAGCCTTCTCACAACACATAACCCATTTTCATTCATGTGTTTTTTTCAATGTCAAGAAATCTACAGGGCTGTTGAGCCAGTTCAACTCTTGTTAGGGGAGAAAGGAATTAAACCCTCACGGCGGTGCAGCTTAAATACACAGCTGATAGCTGCTTCTGTCCAACAACAGGGTTCCTAAAATGACTACAATTTCTGTGTCACTCTAAATAACTAGCTGCAAAATAAGCTCAAAGCCTTCAGAGAGCAAGGACTAATGCATCAAGAGAAAACACAGGGCTGGTGCTCAGCATCAGCTGGCAGCCAGCTCTCAGAAGGGGTACATTACCTCTCTGTGCCAAACAGGGTTTGTGGTGTTACTGATGATGGTTGATCTTCTCTCCTGGCCATGATGAGCAAATGTAGGAAATGTACTTTTCTTGCCTGGCTGAATGGACATCTTTAGGTAAGGATCAGGGTTGAAGAACATGCCTTTTTTAAGTCCAACTGCTCTAATATCTATAAAGCCATAAAAAAGAAGGAAGGAAAAAGGAATTGAGGAAGTTAAAGATAGTTGACAAAGTAGCACATTCCTAAAAGATTACCCAAGAAATCGATTCACCATAAACTACTAAATGAAGCAACTTAAAATTCCTCCTACATTAACTGGATCAAGTGTACAGAAGACAGTTAAAGTAGGAAGTCAAATGTTTTCCCAAGGGAAGACAAGGAGGAAAGCTATCAACATCCTCATTTACATTTTAGCCTCCAGTCACTTGTAAAACAAAAAGCATGCACTTGCAAGCTCACCTACAAATGTTTTTCTCAGTGGGCAAGGTATTTCCAGTCTTACAAAGAAAAGCCATCACACAGCACCTGCTCTCTTTCTAGGGCAGGGGCTAAGACAGAAAACCTTACGGGAGGTAATGCAGTGAGATCACACCTAACCACAGCTGAGACTTTGATAAATGTCACTTCAAATACTCATTATCAAGGTTGCTCTGGACTATGCTGCACCTTTTCTCCTAACTTAGTAGGTAACCTATACTACATAAAAGGAAGGAAACCTCTCTGAAAATGCTTCTTTCTTCCTAGGGAAACCTCAGTCCTGCAGCCCTTGCAACAATAAATAATCGTTTCCTCAGGTGCACATTCTCATGCCTAAGGACTTAAATGACAGCACAAGCTTCAACGAAAACAAAAAGAAAGAGGTATTTTTTAAATGCAATATTAGATTTCTACCTGAACTCTCAAATATTTCTCTGTTTCAGTTTGCTGAAGCACAAGATTCTGTGTTTCTCCCCTTTAGATACTCCTAAGTCTTCCTGACTCTAATGCAACTGGCACGCACACGCTTAGATTTGTTGTTTATACATGCAGACAGAATTTACTGCACTAAAATAAAATGCCATGCCTGTGGATTTAGGAAAAAAACCAAAACAACCCAACACAACAAACCCTACCCATTGTTCCAAATGCAAGGCATACAGTAGAAATACCATGAAATAAACGACAATAGCCTTCAAAATTACCTTTGAATTCAGAAACTTATTATTTCTATAGTACTGTAGTACTTAAACAGCTCTGTGCCAGAGAACTGCTGAAAGACTACTTCAAAAAGCAGAGGGTTTTCTGCTCTGCCCCTACAATCCCTAGATGTTTCCATTGTCAGCTCTTCAAGATTCAGAAGCACATTTTTCTTCTGTCTTTTCTCAAGCTGAATATGCTATAGTCTCACACAAGACTTCCTGTGGAATAAAGTGCTAATCCAAACAAGCCAAGCTGGTAGACTGCAGCCCTACAGCTATTTTGCTGTAGTGACAGCTCAGCTCTGCTACAAGTAAATACTTCTTTTCCTTTCTAAGCCATCATTTGCAGCCACTGCTTTTTTACTACTTCAAAGTGATGGAACCAGCTTGCATTTTATCTAGAGGCTAAGTCTTCCACTCGTCAATCTGAGGGGAATTGGAAATTTTTCCTGATTTTTTAATGCTGAGGCCCATCGAATCCATTTCTTTCACTCCTGGAGATTCACCACTCTGGCTTGTTTTCAACAAACAGAAGTTCTACAGAAGTGACATCTTTCAAGCCACTAGAGTGTGCTCCTACAGAGGCAAATGTACAAAAGTGTTCCACCTCTGAGATTATTTAAAACAGCAATTTATTCTTTTATTTAACAAGAAATTATGAAACACAGAGTAGTGTTGGTTTTTACCTGATAGGGTAAAGCTGACTAACTTCCTAGAGTGCTGGGCTCCAGAAGCACCTTCATCTGTGCCTTCTACTCCCATCTGAAGAGGAGAGAAAGAAAAATGAAATAGATCGCAGAAGTTGCCATCTGCTTTGTACATGCTTGAGGATGAAAAGGCAATTGTGAGGTACTATGCAGGGGAAGAGTCTGACCAACTACTGCCTATTACCAGGGACAGGCAGAGCTACAGCACTTCTTTCTAGGACAGGATCTATGATTGATGCTACGCAGTGCTAATACACCAGGACTTGGAATCTTCCAAACAGAACATGTATAGGCTAATACACATGCAGACACTATTAACTGCAGCAAAGGAGACTATTTCCTTACAGGTTTCTCTTTTGTAAAATAAAATCAAGAGCAGGGACTGGGAATACATACCAAAGCACTGAGCTGGCCAGTGACAGCATGTGTAACTTTTGTCACTTTCCACAAATAGATAATTTACTGTGTGACAAAAAAAGCAAGAGAGATCAAAGAGAGACTAACCAAAGCCTTCAGATCTGTGAACAGCAGCTCCTTCTAAACAGAAAAGCACAGCAGATATCTAAATATGAAGATGGTCTAAAAGCCTGTGCTGCTTAGACTCTCAGGTTTGGTTACTACTGAAATGCCTTGTTAGGTAAAGCACTACTTGAAAATAAATAGTTTCTCATGTATAAATGTGTTATTAATGTCTGGCTCTTTCAGCTGGCAGAAGAGTTTGTCTTTCAAGACAGAGGTTTGCAATCAGCTGAATAATCTATCAGAACAACAGCAGTGGAGCTATCTCTTGAGCCAAATAGTTCTCCAAAAAGGCACCACACTCACTCCTGGGCAGGAGAGGGGACACAGCTTAATGGAACTGCTTCAGCTAAACATGGTGCTGGGGATTAACACTAGTTATAGAACAGGAAGTCATCTGATCTACTGAATGATAAACAAGCTGAATAAAAACTCACCCCCCTATGTGTGAAGGTGAAGCATGTAAAGCTCCTCATCCACAGATTCCCTGGAAGCAGCAAGGAGCATGTCCCCCCAGGGATGGTGACACTGCCCAGGCAAGGCCAGAGGAATGCTATGTATTCCAGTTTACTCTTTTGGGCTTATTCTAGCATGCTTTGTTTTCTTGTTACAAAACATTACTCATCCACAACGAGGCCCTCCTCATTCTGTACCTATTTTTTACCATTCTATCCCTTCCTCATGCTATACCTATTTTTTACCACTCTATACCTATCCCTTGCTCATGCTATACCTATTTTTTGCTGCTTCACTGACTGTTTGACCATTAATTGTTTACATTGTCAATCATTACTTTGTTTTACAGAGAACAGGCCCTGCATGCTCTCCAGCTACAAGAGAATGAACTGTAGCAGTGTTCCCTAACACTTCCTGGTTTTGCTATAGAACCTTTTTGCTACAGAATCAAATAGCAACAGCAATTTGCCTGTGCCCAATATAAGATTTCAGCCCTGCACAGATGCTCAGATCTCTGCACTACAAAGGCTAACTGACTGTTTGTGACACAGTGGTCCTGTATTTCCACTAGTTCAGAGAGCCACAGCAGAACTGTTAGGTGCCTGTCCAACAATAAGATGCACTGAAATGCTTGGTGCAATGTGCCATCAGCATCAGGGAAACCAGAAATGGGTCTGCCACTGAACCACGTGGAGTGGTCCAAGTAAAGAGGCCATCTACTGCAGCTTAAAAAGCCAGAGTGGGCATGCTATGGCTCTCTGACTGCTTCCCTGAGCAGCATCTCTGTAACAACAGAGAGGACCTGTGCCAAGAGAACAAAGTATTCTCTGGTGCACAGAGCACAACACCAAACCTGTGACAATGGTGTGAGGTACTAACACTTAACAACAGGAGCTGTTACTCAGAACTAACCCAACGTGGTATTTTTAGGATGCCTCATGTGAGCTATTATATGACACTCTCATCAGGGAACCAACAGCTCACTGCTCCTGGAAGTCTATACTGTTAGCAACAAACAAAAACACTGACATCAAACAACACCTTCTAGCAGGGGTATAAATCCTGAACAAACCCAGGACTCTGTGCTACCTCTCAAAGGAAAGAAATGCAAATAGCAACCACCAGCTAACCCTTCAAGACTGACCAAGGACCCTGAAAGACAGCTCTTCAGGTAGCTACCAGGTGAATAAATGCATATTTAAATACAAGAGTTCAGGTGTCCTTTTGTGCACTGAATCTCAAAAAAACACTGGTGGCTACTAGGACATGGTCAAGAAAAACACACGAGTTCCACTGGCTTCTCCCTCCAATATAACCATCCTGCTTCTCAGCAATGATACAGTGCAGCACACAGGCCATTTTAGTGGTCACCTGGAGATGCAGTTTTCCCTTTGTTCAAACTCAGGCTACCTTTCTGTCTTTAGTTTATCCACTGGTATCAAAGATAGTGGCTGTCAAGACCATTAAGTGTAACACATTCTCTTCTGTAAGGCACCAAGAGTTCACGTGCCCGCTGCGACACGATATTAGTCATAGTCAGATCTGACACAGATCTGACAATTAAATGATGCTAGCACCTACATCTGTAATTTTAAGTGTAAGAAAAACCATGTGGTATAAAGAGCTATAAAGTTTAGTATAGCCCATACAGTATCATATAGCCACAGCATGCACTTGTATAAAATATGCCATGCTGAAAAAGTGCAGGATCAGGATAAAAGCTACTCAGACTCAGCAACTTGTGCTCCATAGTACTTTCAACACTGCAGTGGTCAGGACACCATTCTGACAGATGTGATCTTCAATATTTGGCAGCTAGTATCACTGAATCAAAAGCACTGTGACACTCCACAGCAGCTGGAGAGCTAGTCTGTTAGACAAAAGTACTGCCAAGACAAGCACCTGGATACCTGTTTGGAAGGCTCTTCTTCCACTACTTACTGAAGCAGCTAAAGAAAACTCCTTTAAAACTTTTAGTGCTTCAAAAGAACAAGTCTCCTAATGAAAACATAGTTAAGACAACAATAATTCTGAATAGTCATGATGGGCCTCAACTGCAGAGGTCAGAAGGATAAACACACTCAATTCCAACGGTACATGAACACTTGAAAAATTCAGCAATTTTTGCAAGAGCGGAGTTTTGTCCAGTTCCATTTTTAACCTAACATTTGCTACCTCAGCAACATTTTCACTTTTAATATTAACAAACAGAAAGAAATGGAGACTTCTGGTTCAGGATTCAGCCTGAGTTACATAACCATTGTGAAAAGTTTCTCTTATGGTGTTAACTCCAAGCCTCCAAAGGGAAAGCAAGCAAAATCCAATCCTAAGCATCACAGATTTCAGTTAAGCTCAGCGACTTTTTATTGTTATTTTTATCAGGAACACCAGAGACCCAGGGAAAGCATTTTCCCATTTGGGTGTTCTTTGTCAGGCAATACATATTGTTTTGCAAAATGCATGCAATCAGTGGTGAAACTAAATATTGACAGGTTTGTCTGACAGTTTATATTATCATCTTACCCAGATACAAGGAACAAACAAGCTCAACTTACCCTCACAGCAGGGTTTTTCACAGTGATACACGGAGTAGTAGCCCGGAGTGCTCCACTAACACCATGGTAGTATTTAAAACAGATCTTTATTTCAGCTGAAATCAAAACAAAACAAAACAAACAAAAAAAAATCACATTAAGCCTTTTGTGACTGACCCTGGGCAAAAGAGACACACTGAAAGGAACATATGTGTACAGGCAGTCATAGTTCACTTGTGTTCAGGGAGTCTGAGTTCGGGCAGCTGATGGAGAGGTCTGCCTAACTGGAACTGAAATATATTCTCTCTCAACCTCTAGAAAGTTGGGAACCTGTCTCAAAAGAAAGCCTAAATAGAGTTTTTAGCTGGAGAGCTCCTAAATGCTGCCATATTGATTTATTTCTATTTTAACTAGATTTCTACTCAGTCAGTAAAAACCCAACAGCTCATTTTTGTCCCCAGTGGTTGCACTTAGATGTCCACGGTCACTATTGGTAAGAAAAATCTAAATAGTCACAAGCCACACTTCACATGAAGCCACTTTTGCATGTTTTGTATGGCTCCAAAGGGAAGGAAATGAGATCAGTATTGATTTCTGAAGACAAGTCCCATAATAGGGCTAAAGTGAATTACTCTTTTTCAGCACATTTGTAAGCTGCAAATCATAAAATAATTACAGGTTTGATTCTTAACTTATTTTACCATATGAAAATGGAGAGCTTTCTCCTCAGCCTTATGCTCAGAGGTGGACTTCAAACCACTGCTGAAAATGTTTAAAAGTACTGCATCTTGTATTAACTCCTAGAGATCCTGACAGATAACGTTTCCTTTGCATGTGACCTCTTAAACCTTTTACTATCAGTTAGTAGGTCAAACCAAAAATAGTCCTAATCCTGGGAAAATAAGAGAATCAACAGACACAACTTGGGGATGAGACAAAATACCATAAAACTCAAGCTCTTGAAGTTTGGACATTAGCCCTACAGACAGTCTGACATTCTGGTAGGAGCAGAGATGCAACTATGGCTGATCATGGTGGAATGTTATTCACATGCTGTTCAATGTACTCCTGAAAGCTCCTTCTGTGTGACTAGGACCCATCACTCAGTGATCTCTCTCCAGAAATACTTGAACAGGAAATCAAGAATAGAGAAGCTGGTTATCTCCATGTGTTGGGTCCTTCTGCTACTTAGCAGACAAAAAAAAGTAACTTGCCTAATTCTGCAGCTTGTATTTCTGCTACTACTTCAATATAATCAGCTATAAAAAGGCTTACTGAGACCTTTGCTACTTAGGATGATTCTTGTTGGGCTCAGGAAGAAGTTGCCTGACATACCTGAAGGAAGCCTGAAGCACTTTATGATGGAACACAGGAAAAGTAAAGGTTGCACCATGTTTCTGGTCCCACTGGATAAAGCAGTGTTTGCTGAAGTGCTTCTACTGCAACCAACAGAGTATTACATCTAACTGAAGCTTGACCTGCACTGTTGTTCCTCTGCACTCTTCCAAGCCAGCAGAACAGCTATAATTATGGTTGCCCTTGATCCTCTGGGATTTTCTCTAACTAGAACAAGGTCTCTGTTTTCCTTCTCCATTGGGATAACTCTTTTGCGCAAGGTTGATGAAGGTTTACCTCTGGCTACGGCAACAGGCACAGGCACTAGAAATTACAGCAGCCAGTCAAGAGACCAGAGGAAAGCACCAAAAGCCTTGGCCGTTGAGTTCCTCTGAGCTGCTTTAATAACACGTTGATAGTCCTAAAGTACAAAACTGCAGCGTTGCTATAAGGTTTTGAGACACACGTGGCACGATTCCTTGAGGGCTGAGGCACTTTGCCACTGCAAGACAAAATAGCCACTTATCCCTTCTCAGAAGGATCAGAAACCCATCCTGCAAGCCTGCTCAGCCAAGAAGGATTGCTTATTTATTTATTTTTAAATTTGCTGCTGTTAGAGGTCAACATTTATTTACTATCTTCCTCCCAAAACAAAGAGGAGACACCTCAGAACTACCCTTCAAAGAAAAGTGTCTGGCTGACAGTGCCTCCAGGGACTTCTGAGGTGGAGGAGCTGCTGATCCCACTTCCTCCTCCTCACAGCTGAGTTCACACACGCAGTCAAAACATGCTCTATTTACCACAAGCTTTACAGCAGAATTCAAAATGCAGACAGGATTTCTAATCACCTGGAAATGTTTATCAGACACATGCCCCATTGCCATTCCTCCAGACATAACACAGACACTAAACAATTCCTTCTTCATTTAAAAATAAGGCAAAAATGAATTTCTGTGATTCTTTAAAAGCTATCACACAGTCACATAAAGAGTGACATATATGTTAATTAATCTGAACACTCTGTACAACCATAATTGCCTCCTTTAAAAGCCAATAGCTGTTATCATTTTGTAACTGCAGTTTTATAACTCAGGCCCATTACATAAAAATGTTGGAATTAACAGAGGTTTCTGGGACTCAAACATCAACATTTCAATTTCAAAAGCACTCCTGCATGAAATTACAGCATTCTGCTTCCCTCTGTGGACCATCCAAGACTTGGCTCTTCAGTAACAAAGAGATCAGCTCACACCAAACAAGAGCTTGCTTTAAAACATCACTTATGCCCCAAAGTCTCCCCCTTTAACTACCTTTTTACTGCCTTTAATACTTCTAACATTGCTTATCCAAAAACTGCTTTAGGACAGAAAGAGACTCAGAATACATAAACTTGGAATACATAAAACACACAAACAATGTGGGTTGGGTTGGACGTTAGGAACAATTTCTTCCCACAAAGAGCAGTTAGACATTGGCCCAGGCTGCCCAGGGCAGTGGTGGAGGGCTTCAAAGAACAAGGTGATGTGCTGCTGAGGGACATGGTTTGGTGGCATTGGGGTGTAGGGTCAACAGTTGGACTTTAGATCTTAGAGGCCTTTCCGAACCTTAACAATTCTATAATTGTAGAAGAATGTTTCTTTCCAGGAGACTGACAATTCAGGAAAGCAAATGTGCTTGCTGTAAGAACATTTTGCTCCAGATACACTCTAGTCAAATGAAACACCTGTACTAGAGGTGGAACCATCCACACATCACTGAGAAGTGATGGGCAAAGACACCTCCAACAGGCCAAATCAAATCCTAGCTGAGTTATAACATTCTGTGGAGTAAACAGTGATCCCAAGTTACTGTATGGAAGCTGCACAGCAGCTAATCCTTCCTGGACATTGCAGCTAGGTGCCAGAGGTTACCTAGCTGAATTCATGGCTCTCTGCAGACAGAAACATGTGCCCTCCAACACTCAATGAGGAAAAAGCTGACATCACCTAAACTCATCTGAAAATAGGGGAACATGTGCCACAAAAGTTACTTAAAAAAACCTTTGTTACCAGAACAAATTGGGTCAGTCACATCCAGGCTTTGCAAAGCTATCAAGGGAGATGCAATCCAGAGAAAAGGCACCAGCTTGAACCCTGATTTTTCCCAGCTGAACCCAAACACCTCACAGACTAGTACAGGAATCTAGAAGTGCTCTGCAGATCCTGCCAGTTGAATATCTTTTCCTTAACGTGACAGTTCAGTGAACACCACGCTTTGATTTGGACAACTAGCATTCTGGCCTCTGCAGCACTTCAACCATGTGCCTTTCCAATCGCCCCCTGCTGGGAAGAGCAGAGCCTAGCAGCACAGTACCAGATCCCAAGGTGCAGAGCTGGCTGCCTCTGGGTACCTGGCATCTCTCTCAGCAGGTATCTCAGAAAATTTCTTTTATTTGAAATCATTCCTTCTGTAAAATAACAACAATGTGACTTAAGCAAACCTACAGAAAGCTTTTTAGATAAACTGGGATCAATAACATACAATGTTTACGTCCCAGTGGTCTCCCTTCATCCAACCTGCTTCAAAGGAAACTACTTGGGCAAATTGGTTGTGGAGATAACAGAACCTGCCCACCACTGCTAGTCCTGCTCACTTTGCTATCACTCTGAGACATCCTGATTTACAGACATGAGTAATTCCAGCTTGGCAAAGCACTGAATTATAATCTAACCTTTAAAACCAAACTCAGGGGCGGGGGGTTATCTGCTTAAGGAAATCATCAATGAGGCTTGCCACAAACGTAAAAAAATAGAAGGCCTGATCTTGTTTCAGTTATTTGTGATAACCACAAAAAGCTGTTAAAAGAGACACCAGCTATAAATAGCAGAGGAATAACAGAAGTGTTTCTAACTTAGAGAATGTGCTTATGAATAGGGTCTGGACAACACCTGTGAGTCCCCAGACAGACCACTGAAAGGTAATGACTGCAGGGTGCTACGTGGAGACATGTTCCAGGCTCAGAACAATTCCATGGGAGAAACCCATGCCCTCTAGAAAAGTTAATTGAAATGGACAAAAAAAGTAAAGACTGGACCAAAGTAATGAATTAAGAACACTCACTAACATTGACCATTTTGGTCAAAACCACTAAAAACATGACACTGTGCTCGTATCTCTAGTAACAACCACCCTTTAATACAGCAGCCCTTAAAAGCTAAAACTACATCAAGTTTAATAATGGAACTGAGACTTTTTTTTCCTCCTTCAACATCTGTTAGCTTTTATAGCAAAGAAGGGAGCTGGGAGTCCTCTCCAGTACCTACAAAGTATGGCAGTTTTTGTCTCAATACACTACTTTGGCAAAGGTTATAATTTCATGGCAATAGGGATTGAGTAGAGAGAACCCCTCACAAAACCTCACCTGGAGGATGACACCACTAACACACACACATCTGTCACCACATTTTCTGTATACATCTCATAGTCTACTCATGTCACAGATCCAAGGTTTTAAGCACAAAGCAGACAGCATCTGTGCAGTCGCCGCATCCAAGTACTGCAGTGTGGCACCAGAAGCAATTTAACCACAAACATCCCAAGGGTGATTTGGAAATGATTGATGTGACAAGACTGGCAGTCTCTGGCTGAATCCCCACAGCTGCCACGATGGATTACTGCTTCAAACATAAAGCCACAGCATCAGTAAAGAAAAGATAGGAAAATCAATACATTTCTCTGCTGCTCACAGTAATGACTAGGACACGGAACGTGTAATGTAGGTGAAGGGGTTTCTTGTGGACACTGTAATTAATACTTGTGAGACCAAGGCTGTAACTTACAGATACAAGTCCAATGGAATCTCAAAGGAGGCTCTTGGCCTAGACCTATACCAATAAACCAGGCAGGACCATAGTAGAGACTCAAGTGCATCCACAGGACCATCCATAGGGAATGGTGACTGGTGACCATGCATCCCTGACACAGGGAAAGGGCTGGCTGCACAGACATGAGCCACACTGTGTCACTTGCTCCCAGGAGCAGAAACTAGACCCTGATCTGTCTTACCTACAGCAACATGTACAGCTTTCAGTTTCTGGGGACTTGGCACACAGAAGGCCACAAGCACCAGTTACCTGTTGCACGACAGTGACTGTGCTATACTGAATCTCCCTCCTATGGCACCTCCAACATGACCTGACCTTCCCTACATCAGAGAAAACTGACCTCCAATCCACAGTAAATGAGCAGCAACTTTTATCAACTAGTCTTCATAAAAGCCAAGCTTCCTTCTACATGCTGCTTCTATCATCAGTCTTTCCATGGTTCAATTCATGCTTCTGCACCTCTGTTCTCCATAAGGAACACCACCACCTCTGTTCCACCAGGGATGGAACCCCCTGCCATCGCAAGCTTTGGGACAGACAAACGCTCTGCCAACTAAAACCACACCTGGGCCAATTGCAACCTCTCTTGTGCCAGAGACTAGAGGTCCTGAACAGCCTGATACCATGCTAAATACCAGATGACCATACCAAAGGCAAAAGCATTAGGCTGTGTTGCACCTTCACACTACTGCCACCTGCCCTGAATAATACTCCTTGAGCTTGTTCTTTTCTTTTACAAGGGAAGGATGAAAGATGTTTGTAGACCCGTGGCCACGTTCAGCAATCTTTCCATAGTGCACACAGCAAGCAACTTGAGGGAGCTGTCTAGTGAGTCACTGCTTTCCTTTCTCCACATTTTAGCAAGCCTCAGAGCAGGATGTTTGAAAGCCAGCTCTACTGTATGAGTAGGAAACAGCATCTCAGGGATCCTGGAGCCCAAATTCACCTTTTTCAATCTCTAAAATGACTGAGATCCCTTTTTATACTTACATGGCACTGCTGCTCCCTCCCCAGGGAAAAGAAAGAGCAGCACCTGTCCCCATACTGGTTGGCTCTGCAGTTCAGAGCCATTCACTGCCTCGAGGTGACAGGTTAAGGACACCAGCTGTTTGCAAGGGTGAGCTGGACTCTGCACTTTGCAAGTATTTCCCCTTCTCTGCATGCTCTTCCTTCCCTCCCCTTGCTCAGCAACTCCCCTCAGAGGCTGCTTCTTTCTAGAATACATTAAGTTAATTTCTCATTATCTCACTCTTGATTCCTTTGATTCCCCCTTCTCAGGGTAGAGTCTACAGAATTTTTTGTGTTGATTTTTGTCTAAATCAAGGGAGAGTTTTCTTTGATCCTCTTTGGTTTGCTAATTTTGGATGCTTTGGGGGAATTAATGTCTGTTTGTCAGACTTTTTCCTGCCTTTTTTTTCTGCAGGTTGCTTGAGCTGAATAGAGCAGATGGCAAACTATGCCTTTAGATGTTACTTCCTTGAGACATAGGAGCTGCTGAATCCAGAGGGAGGATTTTAAGGGGAATAAATGGAATAACTGGGAAATGGAGTTACAAGACTGTAGATACACAGCAATGTAAAAGTCAGAAAAACTGAAACATAAGCATAAATTCCACAGACTTCAGCGGAACTATTCCTAAGTTTACAACTATGCTCATGGAAAAACAGCTTCCCAAATTAAGGTCTCATTTTACCCTGTTAAAGCTTTATCTTGTTTTTGTTCAAGAAACAGGCTGCATAACACACTGAGTAACTTGGCAAGAGTCACTGATGAGTTCCAGAAGTGAAAAGTTTTCCTAATTAACTTTAGCAATAATTAACCCAATTCTTTACAGCGCAGGGTATACACTACACCTCTTGAAATACACTGATAACCCAGCAACACATGTACTGTAATGAAAATTTCTGCCAAGACCTACAGCTAGCAGCACTGCAGTGTGCAGTGAAGAAAGAGAGTGGGAATACTTACTTTCTTTTCTAAACTGACATTGCTGTGAGGCTAACCAGGTGGTAGAGAGCTCACAGCTCTTTTGGGACCGACTGCCACTTAGATGGTTGACCTGTCAGAGCAAGCTCAGTATCCTAGGATTAGGACATCAGTTTCTTTGGGGAAGCATATACCTTAAATGTTAAGAGAGCTCCTTGTCAGCAAAAAGCAAAAAAAATAAAGGGAAAAAAAAACTAAAACAAAGCACACGGCTTAAACAGTAGTTTAGCTTCCTACCAATCCTGGTCACCTGAGGCAGTGGCACAGTTTTCTGATCTCAACCTTGGCTACGAGCAGTCCTTAGGCAGTTTAACTGAAGACTTTTCCTTCCCCACTGTTTCAAAATGACCCAGTGGATTTCCCAGCATACCAAAACTTCAGCTGAGAAATGCTGATGCAACTGGACAGGAAGGTTGACACTTCTAGAGACAAACCTAACCTTCACACTAACAGTACTACAAGCTTAGCTGCTTTTCCTCTGTGGACATTTGCCATTAATGTTTGTCCAGCTGAAATTTAAAACTTCTTGGGAAAGTCCCTTCATCTTCCAACACATATATATAACACTGCACAAGGCAACTTCTTCCTCCCTTCAATTGAGCCACACTGCCTAAGAACATCCCTAGAACACCAATGGACAGCTAAGCTCAACTTCATTCTCATGGTGTCCAGCAAACACACTGGAAAACGTTGCTCCTTAGAGCAGTATGCTCAAACTCCTTTGCTCTGTCAGAGGCAATGACAAATTGGCTACCAGATGCCATCCTCTTGCCTTGACACAAAGGCACGCTGCCTTTGGACATGCATTGGCTAAACAGGTACTCACATTCCATGAAATAGGGGCCAGGTTCAATTCTCCATACAATCTGCCCTTTCTGGGTGCCTGTCACTCCTCGGTTCTTGGAATCCCAGAAGTTGGCTGGAGAGTTCTCATCTGAAAGAGGAAAGAAAAAAACATGACCAACACATTTGTCAAGTAGTATTTGTAAGAGTAGTTTTCTTGCTTTTCTGACACAAGAGACCCAGCTACAAAATATGACTTGTGTTAGAAACAAGTAAAATTAAAAATCAGACCTAACTGGCCAAAGATAAATGGCTTCACTTTCAGAGTTGAGAGATCAGTTAATGCAGTGAGCAGACATACATACAGCCAAGGGAAATCTAGGGTTTCCTGGAAGAGGTGACTGCAATTACAGGATTTGTTTTGGGCAGCTTTGACTTTCTTCTGAAACACATTTATTTGCCCCCCACACTTTTACAATGTTATTCACACAGCGGAAAAAAAATAACACTATTAATGTATATGGAAAAAATAACACCAAACTTCAGTTGATGGACTTGAAACTGAACAGTAAAAAGAATACCATGAAACATTAAATTACACAATACTGCCAAAATTTACTTAACAGTGCAATAAAATCCAGTTAAAGAGTGATAGTAACATTCAGCTTTGCAAAAAGATCTGAGTGTGAAAAGCAGCATCCTCTTCCCCCAAACATCCATCTATATGTACATGTGTATACACACACACACACTAGATATAGATATTCCATTGGGAACTTCACTCCTAAGATGTTCTAGTCTCCTTTTAGCACTTCATTGCTGCTGGTGGTAAAACTGGAAGCTGTTCCAGAATCTGGGCCAAAGAGTAGATATAAATATCCTTTCCCAGAACATAAAATATGCAACAAAATACTCTCTTGCTGCATTATCTTGCTCAGTGAGTCTACCCTTCTGAAAGAAATAAAGCCATGCAGGATGCAGTTTCTTTCTACCTCCAGTAACTCTTAGGCACAAAATATTACAGAAAGGAAATTATTTCTCAGACCTGCAACCCCTGCACAGCTCAGCCTCTGTGAGATGTTCTACAGTGAAAAGCGGGTAGTAATAAATCTATCCCTGTGTGGAACTTCACACTGACTAGTGCTCCTTGAAATCACTCAAAGGCTAACATCTTCTGAGTAATCATGTTTTCTTTAAGTGCCAAGTCATCAGCCAAACCTGGTATCAAGGACTGAACTCCTTTTTTTCCACTTCCAGGCTTCACCATGGTCGTTACCACATCCTTTAAGCTGAGTTAGGTAATCACAGCACCCGTAACATGCCCATTGCGCGCTCTCTGTGTCAGCACTGTAGTTCTCCACCCATGTCCACAGCTCTGCCCTGTCCTGCCAGGGAACAGGATGGAGCTCCCACGGTCCAGAAGTACTGGGTAAATGGACGAACAGTGCAAATGAAGAAGGTGCTGTTGTTCTTACAGGATGACTTTTCACCAGAATGTGATGACCATAAAAGGATAAGAGCCATAAGAAGCTCCTGTACGCCCATGCCTTTGCTGTACTGGGAGCCCAGAACCGGACCCAGTGCTCTGATGTGTCTCAACAGTGCTCAGCAGAGGGGAAGGATCACCTCCCTCAGTCTGCTGCCTAAAGCTCTTCCCAGAGTAGCCCAGGCACACTTTTTGCTCCTGTTCAACTTGCTGTCCACTGCAATCTCCGGGGCTTTTTCTGCAAAGCTGATTTCCAGAGGGTCAGCCTCTAACCTGTCCTGGTGTATGAGGTTAGTCCTTCCCAGGGACAGGACCTGGCATCTCCCTTTGAACTTCATGACATTCCTTGCTGCCCAGACAGTTTTCCAGCCTGTCTGAATGGCAAGCACCTGGTTCATCAACTGCTACTCCCAGTTTTGCATGAGGATGTTCTGGGAGTGCTGGAAGTCCTGCCAAGCCAGCATGTGATTATCAGGGCTCAGGAGCCTTCTGTGGAGCTTAGGTTCTGTTCTTTGGGTCTTACTTTACTATTTCTGTCTTAGCAAAATGGATAAACTACTTGAAATCCACCACCTTAAAACAATCTTTCACAGCTTAAATCAACATAGAAACAAAAACATGAGACACAGTCTGTTCTAAGACAGCTGAAAAACAAGAACTGCTACCAATTAATACCTGAAACAAGCCTAGTCTGTGCTACCTAGTGCACAGACTGGTCATGTATAAACCTATGCTCACCTTCTTTTCCCAGATTCTCTGGTCAGCAGTGTTAGGTTATGTGACAAAAGGCTTATCCCCATGAATACAAAGGATTTTAATTCTCCAAATACCAAAACATTATAGAAGTCACAAACTCCTAATGAGGAAGCATCACAGGTTGCTTACTGCATAGTTAAAAAAACCCACAGCCAAAACAATACAAAACCCCAGAGAAGTTCCCCACAGCAATCTAAGAGCTTCTAACTTTTGCATGCAGATCTCTTTTCTGTAACACATTTATAAAGATGCTTATTTGCAGAGTTCATAGAGAAAGTGATTCTTAACAGATCCCCACTGCCACTGAATGGTTTTAATAATACACAGTTTTACCATTTTCATCTTTCACTACCATATAGAGGTATTCTCATTCACAGCTCTTGAAAAACATGTGCAGCTTAGCTCAGAAAAGATCAACCACGTTGGTAACATCATTGTATCCCTGCATAATTCTCCTTTGGGATTTACATCCCAATCTCTGGCTTTTTTTTCATCCCTTTCTGGAAGATGTTTTCACAAAATCTTTGAAGTGCTTCTCTCATTTATTCTGAATTTAAAATGTTAAATTAAGCTCAGATTGTCAAAATGCTTCCTCTTGATTTTAGGTTCATTGTAATAAATTCTTGGGTGTTTGTACTCAGCCTGGGAAGGCTTATAAAGCATCAATCTAAATGTTATTTCTCTAACAGGTGTTCTCTTACAGCTGGTACCAAGAGGAGCTGGAAGGTTGGTAGATAGCAATGCTACATACACTTTTGTGTTGAGCTGAGGTTCGTCTATCTGTCACCACCGGTTTCTCCCACGAGCATACTCTTGAGAATGGTAACCCCCTCTCTATTTTATTCCATCATTTCACTCAGTCTTTAGAAGCAATAGCTTTGTAGTTAATCTCCCTCTGAGGACACTTCTGAACTGAACTCCAACCATCAGGAGGTCTCTAGGATGGCACTGCCGATGAAAAACAGCCATCTGATTTATATGCATTTTCTTGCACGGCTCCAAAACCTCAGTCCTGGTGCCACTAAATGCACTTGCTGTGTGGTGTGAGCACAGGCTCCCAGCAGCAAACAGGCTGTCACCACAACCTACCATGAGTAAGAACATTCCAAAGAGCATTTGCTTTGGAAGTGCTTTGGGCAACTGACTGGAAATGTTTGCAACGCTAAATTTTGGGCAGTGTTTCACTTTGATAACCTCTGAAAGTATTAATTCTAGAATTACTAAAGAAAAATAAATTAACAAAAGAACCCATGGGTACTCATTAAAGAACTAGCATAATGTTTACTGAACTCATGAACTAAATCCATTTCTCCTTTATATCCAAAATATGACTAAAATCAGCTGTGAATAGCATCAAGATACATTTAAAGAAGACAAATGTTATCACCTGAGGCCCCACTCCTTTTCTAGACAGCCAGGGCATAAATGAACAATTTCAAGGCAGAGCTTCCATTGCAAGCAATTATTATAATACAATACATTATGACAACCCCTTTTCAAATACAGTACAGATCAGTCACTACTGCAGAAACAAATCTTAACCCAGTACAGTTTATGCTCTGTGACTTGCAGAATTCCCCATCCATCTCAGTCTGTGAATGGTTCCCAGGCTTTCTGGTGAAACCAAATCATTCCTCACAGAAGACAGCGCTTGTATATGCAGCACATACCTGGAATTAAAGAGCAACCCTGAGTTGCAGCTTTTAGCCTTACCTGGCCATTCCAAGGGATGTCTGCAGATCCTAAACTGCATTCCTCCATCTGAGCCCAAGGAACAAACTGAAGAGTATAAAAAAGTCACGCTTTACAGGATGGATCCTGAAAACAGCATCCCTGTTCCCAATCACAAACCGTACTTCCTGCTAAAGTTGCCTTCTGGTCCCAGCCTGCGCAGCTCAAGTTTGGAAGCTTTAGCTCTGCATTAGCCCTGTTGCATAATCTCGGCTCCACAAGGCTCATCTGCCCTCTGCCTTCCTCTTGTCACTTGAAGGAAAGGGTTTTAGAAGGATGTTCTCAAAGTCCCTGGAGGTTCCTAGCAGTTACACACCACCGTCTGCCTCCTCTCCTTCAATCAAGGGTCTCTCCAGGTTTCAACAGCTCATGTTAAAACACCTCAAATGTAACGTCCTTCAGGCTCAGCTATTTGCGGCCACTCCCCTCCGAAGGGTACAGGATGCTGAAGCCCCATCCTCCCTCCACTTCCTTCCTTGCCTTGTCCAAGGGAGGATTCCTAAGCAATGCGGGGAGGGCTGATGGCAACAGGAGAAGCGTTAAATCCTAGCAGTGACAGCAAGGCAGCCCCAGTGACGGGCACAGCAGGAGCTCATGGCAAGTGCTGTCTTTTGTTTCCTCAGGATTTTGCTCTCCCGCGTGATTTCCCCCCAAATCCATTTACTCAAGAGAAGGCTGTTCCATGGCGTTTGGCTGGGATGAAGCTGCCTTTAACCCGGGATAACGCTGCACTGGACACTCCTGCTCAGGAGAATAAGCAGGTGGTAGAGAGCTGCTACCACTACCTCTCCTCTCCCAGGCTGGTAAATGCCTCCTCAGCACAGAGGCTCCGTTTTGCCAAATGCTCTGACTGCTCACAAGCCTCCTGGGGGACGCTGGCAGCTGACCTACAACTCCCCCGGCTTACAGCAAAGACCCAAACCGTGCCAAAATAGCCCCAATACCACAGGAACAGAAAGGGTACTTAAAGGTATCTCTGCCATCTGATCTGTGGTCCACAAATCCAGTCCTTCACAGCACACATTTTATGACACTGTCGACCACTAGGTTCAAACTCTCTAAGCAGACCCTCATTTTCCTAGTAATAAACAAATAACAAAAAACAGGGGAAAAACAACAACAACAAAAACCTCTTACAGGAATATTTATACACACTTGGCTTGAAAAGGTTCCAAAAATCCCTCCAGTCATGTGATCACAGATCACTTTACACTTCACAAGGTCTGGGAAAACTTGGATAGTAATGAAAATATAAGGCACAATGCTGCTGCTGCTAAAAGCAAAGTCAGAAAAGAGGCAGAGAAAGGCACAACAGACTCCCAGATTTGCCTTCCCTTGGGTGCCCTCTGCAAACCCTACACACCACACACATTACATTGCTGATGTTTATTGCCCTCTGTTACTGTTCACAGAAGAAACAATTGCCCATTCGTCTATCTGTGACTGACAGGATGCTCAGCAATAAGCTGTATTTCTGCAACATTTCACTCCTCCTTCAGCTGCAGAGCAAAGGTAGAAGCCATACCTTATACCTCACCCACTAAACAGTGAAATCTTTTTGCTGCTCCAGTTGCAATTAATTGAGTTACAAGATCCTTGCTCACATTTTCATACACAGCCTTTTTTCTGACACTGGCCATAAATGGACTATTTCATTCTCTTTCAGAAATCATACTACATTTGGGTTCCTTCTATATGTACATTAACACCTCCAACACAGGTGATCAGAGCATCTCCACATGACAGGGGAGGTTTAGGTTGAAGATTAGGAACAATTTCTTCCCCAAAAGGGTTGTCAAACCCCAACACAAGCTGCCCAGGGCAGTCAGTGGTGGAGTCACTGTTCTGGAGGGATTGAAAAGACATGGATACGTGGTGCTGAGGGACCTAAGGTTTAGTGGTGCCCTGACAGTGCTGCTTAGCTGTTGGACTCAAAGGTCTGAAAGGTCTCTTCCAACCAAAACGATTCTGGGATCCTGTGTGCCCTCCCACAAGGTGATGTTTCAAGGCACCGCAGCAGCTCAAGGGATTAGTTAACCTAACAGAACGCAGAACAATGATGTTGTTAAAAAAAAAGTAGAAGTCATATTTTCAGAGCTATGGCACAGCACAATGGCAGGAATGAAGTGGAATTCCACTTCTCCGTATTCAAAGACATCACTGAAATTCAAAGCATTCAAAGACAAAAATAAATCCTTTCACCCATCTCACTGGCAAAAAATCAAAAGCAGTAACAATAGGAAGGAAATGACCTCAAGCTTAACCTCTTTCCTGAAAATCTTATTAATCCTCCTCCATAAAACGATGTGGATTTCTTTCCCATCTACGCTGCATATGTTTCAGAGCTGTGCCAGCCCCATGGCACAAGCAACCTTCTGACCAGGTGTAGAGGGTCGAGGCTGGGCCGACCACCAACCCTGTGACAGACATCCCCTGTTATCCACTCTTCCCCCCTCCCATGGGAAGGGAAAGGGGATAAGAGAAAGAGAAAAACGTGTGGATTGGAAAATAAAACTAAAACTACTTTATAATAATCATGATGATAAATGAAATATATACAAATATGTACAGAACCCAATACTGAACCCAAACCCCCTTGATGGTAACTACATCGCCACTGATACTGCGGCAGTAGGCCTCAGCAGCAGATGAGTCAGGCTCAGGGGCTGGATCCTGGTATTGGATGCAGGTACTTAGGCATCACCAAAGTGCAGGAGAAAAGGAAGACCAGAAAGGAAGAATAATCTAGCAACTCAGCAACCTAGCAAGGGGAAGCTGACCCCCAGTTTATATATCGAATATGACGTATATGGGATGGAATACGTAGTTAGTCAGTTTAGGGTCACTTGTCCTGTCTGCTCCTCCCTGAAGGTGCAGCCTTTACCCTGCACTCCCCAATGTGAGACACAAGATTCAGCAGTGACTCTGCTCTGCATACCAATCTCTGTCAGTAAATCTAAACATTAGGCCTTATCACTGCTAGAAGCTGGCAGTGTCTATGAAAACATGCTGTTAGTTTCAGAAAGTGCAGTTTCTCAGAGGAGCTTTAACTGAAAAGTAAAATCTCTGAACAGAATTTAGTTCTGTTCTAACCCAAACCAGACACCAGGCTCACCTGGAAGCCACATCTCCTACACGACACACGGACACAACTCTTGGGTGTTTCTGCAATGCAACACAACAGACCAGGCACTACTAGAAAGGCACAATGTTAAGACACAAAATTAAGCTAGAGAACACCACTGAATAAACTATGACAGAAGGTACAGCATGCCCTTAGCCATAAAGACCATTAGATACTTGATCATGGTGTGAGAAAGTCCCTCCATCTTTGCAAAACACTAACAAATCACCTGCCAGTTAGTTCTCTGAGGTCCAGCCGGCTGTTTCTGGGGATAAATAATGTGGAGGGGGATGCTTGCACCTCCTCCTGAAGCAAGAGCTACACCACCTCTCATTTCAACTTAAATAGTCTCAGCTGCTGATGGGCGGGGGAAGTGACACCTGCAGAAGAGGGAGACAGCTTGATTTCTCTGGAGAAAGCCAAAGGCAGGGGCCACCAGGCAGGGAACAGCCTGGAAATTGAGATTTAGGCCACCAGTCACTACCAAACTTGGATTTAATGTACTAGACTAACCCAGTGGGCTATCATANAGCCACCAGTCACTACCAAACTTGGACTACACTTAGGATTTAATGTACTAGACTAACCCAGTGGGCTATCATATTTTAAAGGTTAGAGAATAGGAGGATAGCAAAGTTGCTTACACTGAGAAAAAGGAAAGCCTGTCTCTCTCCTGTAGCAGCATTACCCTTGACACTTTCAGAAATCTTCTGGTTTCCTTTCTTCCCAGCACTTTGCTGTGTCTCACACTCGGTCAAACGCTGACACAATCCCACCTTCACAACCATAATTCCTTCTCAATACACTCCTCCCTGAGGTGTCCAGTTCCCCACCATCTCCCAAACACATCCCAACACTCCCACAACCTCATAGCTTACAGGTGATTATCTCCTGCTTTTAATGGTAGCAAGCCCAAGAAGAACAAGAAACCTCTGTGTGTACAAGAATCCTAGAGGTCTGTTATCCTGGGGCAGGATTGTATGGCACATCTAGGAACACAAGCCTTTTCCTTTTTGTAGTAAGTTGTAAATGGTCATTTTGGGAGTAAGCACTGCACTGGAGCTAAACTGAAAGAAAGCAAGCTTTATCTAAGTCTTTCTGCCTCACAGTTAATCTGCCAGTCTTAAGTTTATTGTGGAATGGTTTTCATCATTTTCCTTCTGGATTGCAACCTTATATGGTGTCAGATAAGCACTTGTTTGCTGGCAGTGCATGAGCTGCTGAGCTTGCTGGAAACAGACACAGAACCGGATCGCAGCTTCCACAAATAAAGGGCACACACTGGGACCACCTTCTCATCACAAGTCTTGGCTAGAAAAACTAGAAAATATCAAGTATTCCTGCTGTGGAAGACATGATACCAGCAGAGCTGTGCTGTGTCAACACAGCCCATCCTGCCCCCGGATAAGTTCTGTTGGTAAGTAAACATTACCAACAAAAGCAGAGTTTTCTAGTGCAGCTGCACTTACAGGAGGGCTTCTCTCTGGGGTGGCTCTCTCAAGAGGAAAAAAGCCAGGGGGCATTTATTTCACGGTCTTCATGGACCAGCAGCATCTGGTCCTGTGTGCAGATACTCAGTGCAGAAAGAGAAACTGAGGGATTGCTTTGAGTTTGGTTGGTTGGTTTGTTTTTTTCTGGTCAAACATTTCCAAAGTGGAAACAGTGGAAATGTCTTCAGGAAGGGCCAGGTGGTTACAGCAACCCTGTCGAGTCTCCGTTTGGGGTCAGAAACCCCATCCCTCTGCCTCCTTCACAGCCTCCTAGTGTACTTTTTCCACTCTATCATTCAGTCTGCTGCTGCCCTCTGACCACAGCACACATTTACTTCTCTTGAGAACTGCAGCACTCAGGCTAGCTACAAGTTGGGACAGTATTGAGTGGCCCATGATGTACAGCAAAGCAGACTGGGGAACACAATGATTTCTGCTGGGTTTAACTGCACTAGAATTTAGGCTCATTTGAGAAGACTACTAGCTCATAAGCTAACCTTAAGTATGCTTCACTCCACATGTAATTCCCCTGTAACTGACTTACCCTTCACAAAGAGGTTCTTCTGGTGGAATTGTCAACTGAGGGGTCTTAAAATAGAGCCAAAACGACTGTGTGGTATTTTTACTTTTCTGTTGTTGTTGTTGTTTGCAGATCTAAAAATAGAAGAGCATTCTGAACCCTTATGAAATGTACATCTGCTCTTCAAACATCACATGCACCGCAGAAAAGCACACGAGGAAAAAGCAGACCAGGCTAAAAGAGACTTTTCAAACATGCCCATGTTACTTGAAATCTCTATTTTGAAAGTGCTGCAAGAGGCTTTTGTTCTATTTATGACATTTTAAAATCAGATACCAGCAAAGAAGTACTTGGCAATTGTCCACCCAAATTTACAGGAACATGAAGCTTGAGTAGCCACCTTTTTCTCCAGATTACATTATCCCTCATGTTGCAGGGTAAAGTTTATTACCAGCATGTTTGCCATTACTGATCTATAGGTTTGCACAGAACAGTTTCTAGGTTCCTCCTTCCTTTCTGTCCACCCTGCTGCTCCCTTTCCCTTTGTCCTCCATGTGCTCACAAAGCAGAAGAAACTACCCCACTTTAGATGGGACTTGCAGTAGTACTGGTACACTACTATCAGAACCCCTGCCAAAGGTAACATAGGAGCCCTAAGAAGTATCTAAAGCACCTGTAGAATATACTACCTGTATAATAAACTTCAAAACTTCCTGCCCAAATTACCAGGAGCAGTTCCAGCCCTAATTACTGGCAGCCATCCTACTTCCCATGCCCTTCAACTTAATAACAATATACAAGGTACTTAAAAAATCCACATAAATTTTGCAAACACTTTTTGCCAAGTACTGTGCTTATTTCATTTTTTCATCCTCTGCTTCCAAAACTGAGATGAGGATATATTGTACAAAACTATCATTTATTAACCAAGTTTTCAGGTGAATAAATTTATCAAGTCAAAACACTCACCTGACAGATGACCCTCAAAATTACTGGAAAGCTAGAACTGGTTAATGATCACAGTAAGCAGCAGTAATTTTTAAAGCCCCATTCAAGTGGCACAAATTGCTCAATTTCTGCAATTATCTTCTACAGAACCTGACCTGAATTCACTGGTGCATTACCCACTTGATGTGCTTTTCTTTTCCATTCATATTCTAACAGACATCTTCCCGGCAGAAATATTTACATTTTAGCAAGTGTTAGAAAATACTCATAAAGCACAAAGGGTGAGTTCAAACACTTCAGATCTGGAACTGTCACCCATTGTAAGGGCAACACCTTGACCAACAAGACCTTCCAAGCACTGCAGATACACAATCACCAACCAACCAAAAGGGTACCTTCAGTAAAGAGAATTCTTTCCTAGAACTCAACAAATACTATGCAATTCAGAAGAAAGTACAAGAGAGAAAAGGTAGGTATTTGTCCTGACATCCCCATCAAGGATCCTAATGAGCTGAAATCTCACTTGTGGGGAGCTCTGAGGGATGTCAGGGGAAGGAAGTGCTCCCTTGCCAAATGGCATGCTCTGCTGATGGCCACGGAGGAGTGAGACCACAAAAACTACTGCCCACACACATACCCTCCACCAGCTAGGAGAAACAGCTTTTTGTGCAGGTCAGTTTCAACTACAATCACTGATGGTCTGCTGTTAGATTTTTATTTTAAACCACAACCAAACTAAACTAAATCAAAGAATGCATCATTAACAAGGGTGTAAAACACAGAGCACAAAACATTCTGAGCCACAGAGCCAGCATCATCCAAAGAGCTGCCCCAGCCTTGGCACGCCGTCACCCATCAGCTGCTTTTATGGCCAACTTATGAGTGGGTTTAGTTTGCTTTTGCTAGCATCTTCAGGTTTCCCAAAGCTCTATTTAGCTCTATTTTCTTTCCTGGAATGAAACAGCAAGGAGCCAAGTCAAGGCCAGAGGCATTCCCCCCAGGGTCCTCTGAAGGCTCATTTAACCACTCAACCACTCCTGCATTTTCAGCTCTTGTTTTACTTCCTGTTTTATTTGGCCATTTTTAGTTACTTTTTTTTTTTCTAATGGGTGTGTGAGAAAGTGTTATTTATTGCTAGGGACAAAGGGCTAAAACAAGAAGCCCTAGATGCAGTATACCCACAGAACAGATCAAATACCCAGAGAAAGGAGTTTTCCTACATACAGCAGCTGACATCCAGAGATCCAGGAGGTTAGTTCAGGTTTTGCCTTCTGAAATGGTTGATGGTTTCAACTGTGAACTATTGAGGTGGCACCAATCCTCTGGATTTCCAACAACGTGGCATCCTTCAGCACTGGGTGGAGAAAACTGATTCATCACTGAAAGGCAAAACTGCCTCCAAATTCCTCAGCTTCACTTTTGATTCCACTTGATGATTGCCTGCAGTTTCTGACACTGTCTAATCAATATTCTTCATCTGTTGCAGGCTTTTGTCAGCCCCAACATCAGCTTGCATTTTATGCTGTGCTCCAGTCCATTCCCATGTCTAATACAGAAACATTTCTAAAAATGGTTTTCTCCTTGCCAGTTCCAAGTGATTACTCACTGTCTTCTAGCAAGTCCTGTAGTCTCTACAAGCTGTCAATAAAACACATCTCTGCAGCATACATCTCTTAAGGATCCTGTGGGATGTAACTCTCCTTTAGCAGCTGTTGTTTCTTAAAGTTTTTCTTCAATATTAGCAGCTGTTTAAGCAGGAGTGCAAACTAATCTATTGTTGTCATCTGACAGTAATAGGTTTCTTAGGGAATTTAACAAAGTCAGAGATTGCTGCTTTGGAATACAGAAGAATATTTATATTTAAATAAGACACTTTTGTCATACTTCAGCTTTTCAATTATCTAAACCAAATGTAAGACCCACTAACAAAGAGAAGAAACAGCCGAAGAACACTGATTCTAAGCCAAGGTATCAATGCCCCTATTTAAGAGTGAGCCCATTAACTTAGATACTGTGGCTATCTCTGCAGAAGCAATTTCTCTCTTTCCTTTCTCCAAACCACATAACCTCTAGCTTAAGTAAACAGTAGCATCCTCCTCTTTTGCTTATGTATGCCTACATTTGCTAAGGCATCCAAGCAGCTGCTACATAACACCGCGGGAAACATACAGCTCGAGTGGAGCAATAGATAGCACAAAGACAGCCCACCCATGCAAGCACTGCCCTGAGGAAAGCTATTAAAGGAACATGCTGAATCACAAGCCTTCACTACCTTTGTCACCTTTATCACTTCCCCAGCCAGCTAGCTACACTTCCACCTCCCCCTCAGTGCCTCCTGATCTAATGGCGGATTCCTCATCTGGTAGGTTTTCCACCCCGAAAAGCTCTTCCAGGCTCTTTACACTCTCTTCACCTGAAATGAGTTTATTCCAAATAACTTAGTTCTGAACTGGAAGAAAAGGAAACCTAAACAATAGAACGTTTAAAAAATTTATCAATGAGGCCATTGCTATTATTTGAGCTCAAATATGCTGAGATGCTTCATGACTGTGAGAACTACTTCATACCCTTAGCTCTGACCAGGTTCCTCCTTCTACCTGCCTCCTGCTTTTGATGTAAGGATTCAGGATTCACTTTAAATTTGATATGGCTATTAACAGTTATAAGTTAGCAGAATGCATACATTACATAGGACAATCTGAGTTCATGATGAAGCCCAGAAAAGCTGCAAGATGTGAAACATCATCTCTGAGCATTTACTACTGACATTGTACCTCAAATAAAGCATCTTAAGTGTTGCCAAAGACATGCATTATTCCCTTACTTGTAGAATACAACTGCCAGCCCTACTCAAGGTGATAACATATATCCAAGCAGCAGGCACAGAATATACAAAAAACCCCTAAACCAAACCACAAACCAAAAAAATACACCAACAAAAAAGAAACTTATGTCTTTAAAATACTTTTTTAAACAAAAAGAAGCCCTGTTCAGGTTGGTTACCCTACACCTAACTATGCACAAATCCATACAGTGAGCTCTGAACTTGAAAACTTTTTTAATACAATTTGTGAACTAAGTCCCTGAGGCATAGTTTTCAGCTAAGCTGTGATTCTGCATGATTTTATGTTGTGTGTCATGGACTACTTGAAACCCAGAGTCCCAACCCCACGTTGGGACCTGGCACCAGCATACTGACACTGCATGATTTAATGCCACAATTAAGGGAACACTCTGGACACCAGGAGAAGGAGGTTTTGGATGAGCATATGACTGAAGGCTGACCCAGTTCACTTCCCAGAAGCACATCATGGGCTTTTTCAGTCATTTCCACTAAACAATATAGTGCTTATATGTTGTATTACTATTCCAGCAGACAAAGGAGAACCCAGAAATAGCTCAGGAGCGCAGCACGCTCTGAATTTGCACACACCCTTCAAAGATGCTATTTTTGCAAGGTGCACAGGCACAGGAAATCCAATGTGTTCACTTCTGCCCCAGGGTCTGCATCCTTGGACCACCCCTGACCCGACTGAGGTTCCCTGGGATTGTGAACTGCGGCTTGTTTACTTGACAGACATTCACAAGTTCTTGTCAGTTCTTTGCTGAGGGGTCCAAACCCATTTTGTCATACTAAAAAGGGTATGAATTCAAGTATCACATTACTGTGCTCAACACTTCCTCTCCAACAAGAGAAATGTCAAGTCATTAAGAAACAGCAAGTCAGTTGTTCATGACTAGAAGTAACAGACAAATGCTGAAAAGGACATATGCAGGGAGACCTCATCTCCAATACATAAAGGGAGCTTATAAAAAAGAGGGAGGGAGACTTTTTATTTGGGCAGATAGTGATAGGACAAGGGGTGATGGTTTTAAACTGAGAGGGGAGAGTTAGATGTTAGGAAGAAATTCTTTACTGACAGGGTGGTGAGGCACTGGAAAAGGTTACCTGGAGAAGTTATGGATGCTCCATCCCTGGAAGCGTTCAAGGCCAGGTTGGATGTGGCTCTGGGCAACCTGGTCTAACGGGTGGCATCCCTGCCTATGGGAGGGGGGTTGGAACTAGATGATCTTCAAGATCTCTTCCAAAACAAACCATTCTGTGACAACCAGGAACCCAGAGGCAAAACCTCTGCCCTCTTCAGCCTCCCCCCTTTTGCAGGGTGAAACGTTAAGACGGAGCATCACAGCTAGATTTTTTATCTTGTACCTGCATTTAGTCAAATACCATGGCTTTGAGACACTTCACATACTCCTTTGCAGTTACTCTGCAGTCTCTTCTCTCCACTGTTGATCTGCATCTATTCAGATCTTTCCAGAGTGCCTAAAAAGCTGACAGTCATCTCCTGGTATTTACTGCTGACATCAGGGACTTGCTGTGTAATCAACTACAGCAGGGCAAGTTGGCTAACTGCTGCTGCATCCAAGTGCAAAGTTCAGATCTGGCTGTCTAACTTCTACAAAAGTCAGGATCGTTTGGGTTTGGGTTTAGTTTGGCTCATCAGAGAGAAAAACCTAAGTAGTGATGTTTGATGCTGGCTTCCTCATTTCTGTCCTCGAGCTCCTGCATTAATTTGTGGGAAGCACAGAAATCCCAAAGCCTTGCCTACCTACTCTAAGACACACATTTACTAAAATAACGTCCTCTTAAGTGCTTGTTTTTAAACTAGCAGCATGCTATTTTAAGACAGCTTAGTCTTCAGCTGAGCATCTTTACATTACTCCTAGTAACTTACACTCTAGCTCAGTAACATCCTTCATTTTGCCTGTCACTTCCCAGTCCATACCTCTCTCACACTGACACCTGCAACTCTAGAAACGTGTCCTACACTGCTAACTGCAAAGTTCAGGTGCTTTTGGGGGACGTTTTCTCCTAAACCCTTTTGGAACATGGGAGTATATGTAACAGATTTTCAGAGAATATCTGTAAACTAACATCCACAGAACCACCCAGGGTGCCTATGATTTCGAACACAGCATCCTCTATTCAGTAAGCAATTTATTTCAGGAGGTTGAGTCACTTCCTGAAAGCTTTTTCAGCTATCTGTTGTGACTGAAAAAAATTCAGAAAATTTAGAAGTACTCAAGGAAATGAGCCAACACATCCTGGAAGAAATTAATCCAATACACACAGAGTAAGATAAGAGATTTCTAAAGAAACGAGCAGGAGGAAGTTCTAAAAGAACCTGAAATATTTTCTGTGAAACACAATGTTTGTTTCCTATTGCTGTAATTCCCCTTATGCTCACTTGAAAAGCAATGTACTTTGGCTGATCAAGAACACAATGTTTTTTTTCTGCTGCTTGGGTTTTGTTTTTTCTCCCCCTGTGGAGACCAAAATCCTCCCCTGGAATAGTTTAGTGACTCTCTCCAATATTTAAGTTAAAAATATTGCTGCCATCAGGTCTCATGAGAACTTTTTAACAGATCCCTGGTGCTTAGCTCCTAGGGCAAACAGTCCATGGTCTAACTGTGCACCCCAAGATGAAGCCTCTTCGGGGAGATATATAACACACCACAAAACCACCTGATCACAGAGCTCTGGGGACATGGCCTACCAGAAGGTCAGCACCTAGGCACCAGGAAACAAGAAGTCTCTACCTAAAAGGGTCTCCAGCAGCAGAGTCAATTACACTGTCACGGAAAAACTCAACTCTTTGAAAAATAACAAGAAAAAACCCCAAACTTTTTTACAGCCCTTTCCAAAAGCAACTCACCCCCAGGGTGGGTTTCATCTTTCTGAATATCTGAAATCATGATAGGAAGACATAAGAAATCCATTTGCCAGACAGGAAAGATTTCATGAAATAGCTGTTATCACATATTGCTTTTGCCCTTCTCTGAATTCTCACATACTTGTGAAGCATGAAGAGTGTGATTCAAATATTTTGAGTACTCTCGGTCATTAAGGTGAAAAAAAGCAATTTTTCATTCAAATATTTCTATGCCATCATCTGTAAGGCATAAATTTAGCAGCATGACAATGTTAGACATTTCCCAAGTGAAGATGTCTGTCTTTGTGCTGGGCTGGCAAAGATGCCCAGCCTCTTCTTTTACTTAGGGAGGTTGCCCCACATGCAGATGCAGGTTTTGGATGTTACCTGGCACGGTCCAGACGTGGCACTGGGTCTTCCAGCACGTTAGCACCACCAGCCAGCTCTGAGAGGCATCTCATCAATGCCACCCCACTCTTGGGGAAAGGATCAACTGGGGCTCTCAAAATGGAGGGGAACTGCACCCTGAGTTTGCAGCACAAAGTCTCTCTTCAGTCAGATTCGATCCAGACAATAAACCCTCTGTGCATCCTTCTCATCTTCACCCTCGCTCTCAACAGTCTTTACAGTTTGGATCAATGCCTGCTCAGCCTTTCCAGCTGACTGCCTTGGACTTCAGTTTTCTATTTGATGGCTTCCCTGATTTGGAATATCCCTTGATCCCTGTATGTAACTTGTCATCATTACCTGGTTTGGCAAACGAGGAGGTTTCCAAACCTCAGTGTGACCCATCAGAGAGAGCAGGCAGTTTGCTCCACAGTACCTCAGATAAGCAAGTATCCAAAGGAAAACTGTAACCAAACTAGATGCAAGCCAAAACTTCACTGGAAGTCAGTGGTTTGTTTGGAGGGAGGAGGTGTTAATTCTTTCTAGAGCTTTTACCCATGCTGGTCACATCCTTAACACACTAGAAAACCCAGCTTATAACAGTTCTCCAGTAATTCTTACAGTCACTGACAAATCCATGCAGATGAAGGGTTCAAGAACCTCACACAAAATTTACAAGAGGAATTCCAACACAGTGCCTAATGCAAAACTAATCCATAATCTATTACTTACACAAAACAAATCAACAGATGAATTACAACTGAATTGATAAAGTAGTTGTAAGTCATTTGGAATAGCTGTGTTTCCCAAATTATGTTGAAAATACTGCATGGCATGTTGATCTGATGGTGGAAAACAGCTCAACAAATGCCTTTAAAGGGAACAAAAAATAAAATAAAAATGAAAGCCAACCTCCTTCAAACAAAAATCCAGCTAACACAAGGTGAGTTTATGGTCAAAGGGGCTATTATGAACTCCAAAGTGTACACTGTTTTCCATTATGCAGTGTCTCTATTTGCCAGTTTCCCATCTGGTGGAATAGCCATTTACATCCCAGAGGCAGGTTGAGGAGAACACTGCTTTCTACCCACAGCCTTACGAATGTTGCCATGCCAAATCCACTGCTACTGACAACACAGCTGGAAGTGTCCTCCCTGCAGCTACCTCTGTCTGGTTTCCAGGTCAAGGGGTATCTCAAAGACTTAAAAAAGACAATTAGCTGACAAGTTCGGATGTTCTGGAAACACTTTCTCTGCCACAGCTTGGACTTCTTCCCGACATAAATATTATCCTACAGAACTCAAGGTTTTGGGTTATTTTTTAGCAGGGAAGAAGTTCTGTTCTTCTTAAAACACAAAAAAATGAGTATACAGTAATGTAGTTAGTGTATCTCTTAAGGTATCTGCTGCAGGCAAGGAAATTTCATAGAGAAAGCACCTTCTATTCATGTCTTCTAACCTCTGCTGTAAAGAGAAGGTATGCTGGATGCTGTCTAAACCCTGGTTTTTGAGTAAAATGTACTAGCTCACAACTGAGGAGGAGAAAGTACCGAACTCTGTGCTGGGGAAAAGTAGCTTTGCATGTGGGTCAGGGTCTAGGACAAAAGGAAAGAGTAAGATTGAGATGCAGCACCTGGAGGAAAAGCTTCTGAAGACCTTTGGTTTTTCTTTCCAAAACCACTGTAAGCCTCACCACACACAATTTGGGGATACAATTCCTATATTAAACTGTCTTCACTTTTTATTATCCCACTCCAGAGGTGGCCTTTCCCTTACCCTCAGTATTACTAAGTCACCAGCAAACAAAAAAGTATTTCTAGACAGATTTTTTTTCCCTACACTTATGCTTATCACAAATACCAACACCAGACAGACAGGGACTAGGCAATGCCAGATGCAGACCAAGATGAATTCAAGTCCTCTCTAGTAACTAGTCCACAGATATTAACAGCACTGCTCAGATTTTACACCACAGCAAAGTACTCCTATTGCTAAAAGAGGAAGGAAAAAAAGTCAAGTGAATAATCAGGCTTTTCTGGATGATAATCAAGTTATTACTTTGCATGTTTTCTATACTGGAAACCAGAGAAATCTTCTGGGAACAAAGTATCTTAACATTTTATAATCTCTCTGTCTAATGTAAGCCACTATTTTAAGTGTATTAAAGCAGTTTATGTGAAAGCTGCTTTCTTTTTAATCTTGTCTGACCTGAAATGGAAAGGCTCCAAACTCCATTATCCAAGGGGGCTTAGAATAAACCTTGATCCTATCTCAATTGCCCTATATAACTTTGCATCAGTTGTTGGGGGTTTTTTTGTTTGGTTGGTTGGGGGTTTTCTGTTCATTTGTTTGTATGATCCTATTGTGTATCCATGCTGCAGGTATACCAAAAGAAGGAGCTGGTAGAAACAGCTGTAATCACCCTTGATAGTTAGCATTTTCAATGTGCTACAGATCTCTAGAACAAGGCCATGCCTCTCATAAATAGGACTTCATAAATTAGTACAAAAATAGGCCAACCTGGGCAATTTGGCCATGGGAGTTAATCTATTTAAACCATAAGTAGGGTTTGCTTTTTTCTCTCCTGATTTTGTGCTTTCTTATTTCAATGAATATGAGACTTGATGGCAGTTCACAAAACTCATGAAGATTCAACTGCCCTCAGCATCCCATGAGCAGTGGGGAGCCCACCTGCTCACCTTCTTGACCAGTTCCCCTTTCCCAAGGAAGTCTTGGTACCCTTATTGCTACAATAACACAACAGCAAGGAGACAAGGATGTCTCTCAGTCTCTACTAACAAAAATCCAGTTCTCTTGCTTGATTCCAACTGGGTCCAATACTTAGTGCAGCCTCAGTCACTACAGGACTGCAAAGCCTGACACTTTTAAAATAGCAAGACTCAGATTCCTCTTAATTAGACCAAAAAATACCTGCAGAACTCTAACAGCCTAAACACTGCTTGGAACACGCATTTCTACCATGTACAGAGGAAAAGCTGGGTGACTACTTCATGGGTGTAACAGGATGCAAAAAGCATTTGTTAAATTCTCTAGTCATCTACTACTTCAAAAAGTAAAGAAGGTTTTCACATCTTCACATCCACACAGTTTTTGAACACCTCCCCAGTCCTGAAAAAGAAATGGGAAGCCCATTGCAGGCAAAAAAAGACCCCAAAAAAAGATAAGCCTGTGTTTCAGATTTGACAATTTCCTATGTCATGCAACTCTCCCTGATTTACCTAGGTGTTACTCAGGAATAACAGCTCTCCCTTGAGGGCAGCCTCACCGGGACACCTCTCTGTGCTTCTCTGAGGTGTGTCATTTACATCCTCCACGCACTTCACCCCTGGAGCTAGAAAGCAGCTTCAACAACACGTGATGGACAAGACTGTTCAAGAAGTGCTACTGACACTTTTAACAGCTCAGAGAGTACAGAACCAGAAATAGGGAGGAAAAAGGATGTTTGCCTTCACAGATTATGCCAAGTTCCTCACAGACACTCTTCTCCTTAGGGACAGACTGGAAAAGAAAAAGCCTCTCTGTACAAAGCAATCCCTCAACAGGAAAATGGATGACATTTCAGCGGTAGACAGTGATGAAACAGAGGAAGAACAGGGTATGGTACTAAACCCAGAAAACTCATACATCTATCTAAAAACATTCCTCAAAATACAGAATTCTAGAAAAACTGAGCCTGAATGTAGCTATGGAGAACTTTTCACAGGTAGGTTCAACTTCTGGCATTCAAAAATGAAAAGACCAAAACTTAATATAGAGGAGTATCCTGAGGATACTAGAGTGAATTAGTGTCTAATAAAACATGCAGTCTTTTCTACAAGGTATTTCTTCATTTATGACTTCCCTCTCTTTTTAAAAGAAACAACCCAGAAGTCTGGAAAAAATAATGCAGGATAAGATGATTCTCTGTTTCCTCCTCTGGGCTTCTCTCTCTTATAGAAACAACTATTTTCATAACCATTTAGCACTGAAGTCACACTGCACTACAAAAAGCTCCATCCATTACTCTCTAGTGTAAGCCAATCATCAGCAAACCACCTAGTAGTAAAGGCAGTGACTGATTACTGACAGCCTGTACACCAGCCACCAGCAAAGGCGGAAAGAGGAAACCCTATGCACATTTGTTGTTTGATAAGAACGCATTTCACCTTCTAGCACTCACCGTGGGATCAGATCTACGTTAATCAGAACCAGGTTTTCACGTAGTTCACTGCTTTAACGAAAGCAAAGAGAAACCTAAGGAAATTCTCTGCAGCCTTACCACAGCTTCATCTTTAGATTAATTAGGTGGTGTGCCAGAACACAGATCAGAAAAGGAAACACAAAGTGGCAGAAGGGCAAGCAATACACAGGAGCACCGCACCACGGCTCTGACTTACCTATGTGATAAAGTCCTATCCAGTCAGTCGGGTCTACTTCTTCCTTAATATCCCAGAAAATGATGAGGTTCTGAGATTGCCCCAAGGTGTACTCGTACATGCTGGCTGTCAAACTAGACCTGCTGTCCGAAGTCACTAAATCCGTGTCGCTGTTGGCACGCTGCAAGTTCATGTTCTCAGCCATGGGGCCCTGAGATGCCAAACTCTGCAGGTTCTCTGGGCTCAGAGTATACCGGAGCTGCGGGCTGCGGCGTCGCACAAAAAGCAGATGTTCTCGGGCCGAGCTGGCCATTTCTTCTCCACTTTTGTCAAGTCACGTGACAAAGTTGTTGTTCAGAGACCTGCCACGAATGAGAAACAAAGAATGTGTTAAAAAGAGACAGCAGGTGACTCAGGCAAATATGGAATGGAAAGAGAAGCCTCAGTGCAAAACTGTTCCTGAGAGGCCGAAGATGGCTAGGGTACCTGTGTATTTCTCTTAGCCTTGCTCTTTGGTGTCATAGCCTTCAGACACCATACGCAGCTACATTTGTTCTCTTACAATAAGCCAAGCGTTGTCAGGCAGAGAAGTGAATGGATTGGTTGGCCACTTCCATAGTGTTGCAACTGTAATTAGACCTACAGTACACTACCAGTATCCATCAACTGTCTGACAACCGGCTTATTAAACAAAAACCTCGGCCTCTCCAGGTCACAAGACATTTAATTATCAAAAAGAAAGAAAGAGGAAAGCACATGGAGATCCCAGAGTTGAGTTTCCCAAAATTGTGTTTAAGAAAGCTTCATGGTATTTTTTACCTTAAAAAAAAAAACCAAAAAAGATTTCCATATTTTAAAGGTTTTCTTTTCCTGTTGATTCCTCTTTTCCCACATCATGAACCTTCACAAACTGCCTATTGACTTCCATTTCCTACCACCCATCTTCAATTTTCTGTTTACTAACATGTCAGTGTATCACAACTTCTACTCTTTTCCAGCTTTGAATTGGAGATGTTTTGAAATATTAAGAACTAACAAAGGAGAAAAAGAAGGTTCACCTCATCCAGTTGCATGCAACCCATCACACAGTGTCCATGGTTCAGTACCAAGCACTGCAGACAAGGAAAGAAACAGGAATGGGAGCTGGGTACCTCTACACAGACAGAAGTGGCAGAGAGATTGCCATATTTCCTTCACAAAGGACCTGACAGAGTCTTTCCTGATATGAGCAATGTTTTGGCTGCGTACACAAAGCATTTTATTCTTGGTGCTGGACGTCAGGGGGTTCACAAACTCTTTCTCTGTCACGTTCCCATGTACTCTGTCTGTGATGCCAGTGTCAGTGACAAAAGGGGAACTCTTAAACGAGAGTCGGGGAGCTAGTGTCTTGTTTCTCTGTACAGAGTTATTACTCACTATAACTTGGAGACCAGAAGGATAGGTAAGAAACAGTCACCACTTTCCCTACAAGCCCACAAAACACAAAGCATCAGCCAGTCACCATGATCTACCCCCCTTTTTTCTTTTATCCTTCGTTATGAGGGTCATTAACAGCCTGACAGCACTCAGAGGCTAATTCTCTTCTGCTCCACAACTAGAGATTTATGTCATTTTGAGCTACTGTACACAGTGGTCCTATGGCAGCAAAATGACTGCAAAAGTAGTGTTGTGCAGGAGGATTACAATTCAAAGAGCAGGTTTTCACAGGAGGCTGGGAGCAGTTCACTGCACCCGGGGCAGCACCAGCATTTGTGGGAACATATTGAAAATCTGCACGCGGCAGATGGACAAACTCATCCATGTTTAAGGGCACACGAGAACTAACTTGTACTAGCTAGGACTATCCCAGGGTTTGACAGAAGAACAGCTTGAGGAAAACATTAACTCCTTTACACCAGTCCATTTTCCTAACTCTTAGCTCTTACTGCTCTGGTGAGTCACAGACACCATCACAGTTTCTGAAAGTAAACCACGACTCTGAATACTAGGCAAGTTCTCTGATCGTACTCATAAGCCCAGGTGTCTTGAAGTCATGATTTAAACAACGATCCCAACAAATCATACAACTTCAAAGCAACTGAAATCAACCTGCAATGAACAGGTTAAACTCACATGGAAATGAGCTCCTACTATAGAAAAAAAATACCTCCAAAAATTCAAGACTCATTGACTTTTAGAATATTGTCTAAATTCAGTGAAATAGGTTGTACAGGGGCTCTAGTGTCTACTGTGAGCATCTCATAGTAAGCTGGAAGGTTAACCAAGGAGATTTGTAAAGACAGAACTATGACACTCATTGCAAAAACAGAAAAGGTGATTCCCAAAAATCTCAAGGTGGAAGGAGCGATGGAAGGGGGGAAAAAAGCCACTCTAAGTTTTTCGCACTCTGAAAATGGGATAAAAACCTTGCACAGTGCCTTCCTGCCTACAAAAGGACTTGCTTCTGTGACATTTGGTTAACAACTCCTGACGTCTGTCATTAATAACATAACTAACAGTACACTAACACGTACATCCCACCAGAGACTGAAAATAACAATTATCCTCCCACCTTCAGCTCCTGCTAAGCACTGAGACAGCGTTTGCACCCAGACTGTTCTGCAAAGACAATGCCCACGAGTAGCTGTGGGCACCTGCCCTGCCAGGAAGCTTCGGCTAACGAAAGTGATCAGAGCAGCAATTTCACTTCGTATCAGACCAAGTTGGCAAGGAATATTGTTTTGTGAAGGCAAGCTAAAATGTGGAAACAGAATCAAAAGCACTGAGAAAGTACAGGCAGTTGGGAAATCAGCAGATATTAACTTTAGCAAAGTACTTCAGTCAAAAAGTGAAACCTGTGCCAAAGCTGCTTATCTGTTTCACAGTGTTTTCTTCAATACTTGTCAAGAAGCTTAGAGAGAAATAGAACTGCTTTAATCTAAGTGGCACAAATTCAGGATTATTTCTGTTTAAATATACTCCTCAATTACGAATCACAGAGGGACCAAACCTGGGAAGCAGTTTCAATCAACATACAAAACCCAAGTAAGAAAAATTCCCTTGCCCAACCTTTTACACTCAAGGAGATTGAAGAGAAACCTCAAACCCCTTCTCACCTACAGTTAAACACTCAACAGTTTCAAAAATACATGAAAGTAAGTCCAGGAGTTCCACAGCACAGGAATAACCTCCAAAAATTCCACCCCACCATGCCAAACAAACCAGAGCTCACATGTTGTCTTGTTTATCTTACTCATAACAGTGATTCCTTTCTTGTTTATGCAGAGATCTTTTACGTGGCTCACAGGTCCTGCCAACAGCTTCTTCCCACAGCATAAACTGCCCCTGTGTGGCTGGCCAGGAGAGCATGGCCATTGACTCCTGGGACAAGGTTTGTCCTCAAAGCAGGTGGCTGAGGGTGCTGTTGGGGCAGTGATGACAGGCACTTCACGCTGGGGAACTGCTCTGATGTCACCACACTGCAACATGATGTCATACATGAGAAGAGTGAGGTGAGGAGGTGAACCAGGGCTGGGCAGGGAGAGCCCTCAGGGAGTGCTCTTCACCCCAGTGTCTCTGTCAGTCTATATTAGATGGGCAGGAAGAAATTTAAAAGCCCAACTGGCCACCAAATTTTCCCCCCATCCACAGAATCATTTAGGTTGGAAAAGACCTTTGACACAGAGTCCAACAGTCAGTCCAACACTGTCAAGTCCAGCAGTAAACTATGTCCCTCAGCACCACATCTACAAGTCTTTTAAACCCCTCTAGGGATGGTGTCTCCACCTCTGCTCTAGACAGCCTGTTACAGAGCTTAACAACTCTTTTAGGGAGCAGATGTTTCCTGGTCTATAACCTAAACCTCCCCTGGTGCAACTTGAGGCCATCTCCCCTCGCTTGTTACTTGGGAGAAGAGACTAACATCCACACTAACATTAAATCTCCTTTCAGGGAGTTTTAGAGAGTGAGAAGGTCTCCCCTGAGCCTCCACTTCCCTAGGAAAAACAATTCCAGTTCCCTCAGCTGCTCCTCAGATGACTCTTTCTCTAAAGCCTTCATCACCTTCATTGCTCTTCTTTGGACACATTCAGAGGGGGCTTGGTGTCTCTCTCAAACACTGCACCCATGCTGAGATAGATGATCCACATAATTATACAGGCAAAAGCACACATTATGAAGAACAGAAAACACACTGGTTTCCCAATTTGTACCCTGTGTGACATTTCTTTGTTCAGTACCAAGATTTAGAAATGCTAAAATAAAGGGCTCATACTGTCCAGTTCTGAGCTCTCAGTGGCTAAGAAAAGAAACTGCTCCTTCAATAAAGAAGAGACTCTAGCAAAAGCAGAACAGTATCCAAGAGGCAAGAAAAATAAGCCAAAGTCTTTAGGATGATTTAAGATATGAAATAATCAACTAGTATCATGTAGTGGAAATCTAGTATTTTTCCAGTAGAGTTCAGCATCTCAAAAATATAACCACCTCTATACCACATAATTGCACAATTCTGACAACTGATGCAATCCTTCAGCTAAAATAGAATCCTAACTGTTCAGTATCGCTTCCTAGAATGTCTGAGTGAAAGCTCATTAGGTCTGTGTGTTTTAAATAGTAAATTAAGCAGGTAAATGATACAAACAAGTCTAGTGATCGATATCTTGGGAAAAAAAATCATTTTAAGCCTAGAGAATCTGTAATTGAACTCAAAGCAAAGGAGATAGCATAAACTTGAAAAATCGCATTGTTAAACCTCTGACATCATTCTTCCTTTTAATGACAAGGATATTGGGGCTATCTCAGAAAGATTAGAAGGGAAAGATGTCTCTTCAGTTCTTCCAGTTTGCATATTTGACAGTAAATTTGTCTACACTGCTTTTCCTTGAGTAGTCAGTTCTGGATATTTCTTTCAATTGAGGTGCTCTTGAAAATATATTAAAAATGACAGGAAGCTACCACCATAACTTACACAGGACTTAGATACAGTTTAAGGACATAAATGTTCTTTATTTCTTTGTTTCTTTTAAATTGGAGTAAAATCCAAATCTACTTTAATTCAACTTTAAGCTAACTGGATAATAACTGTCTTGACATATCAACTGTTCTACCCAGAAGTGCAAAGAGACAAGTTAAATTCAGAAACACTTCATTTTTATGTTGGTCTGCTTTACTTTCTCCTCTAACAAAGCCCCCTAGACTTTCATAATAGGACAATTACTGGATACTCTTAGAAGCACCTTAGTCCAAAGCAACGATGATGAAAGAATTTAATGAACTCACTAGTTTCCAGAAATGAACCTATATGCACAGGTTTATTTGACCAGATTTCCTTTTTAATCAGGAGAACTGTCAAGAAAGTCAACTGAAGGATAGTGAAAGACACAGCACTTTGTATATCTTCCCCTAAGGGAAATGTTTTGTCTTCTGCATTCGAACCAACTCCGCAGGAGTGCCAGATCAAATCAGGAGCCCAATGCTGGGCAGGCATCTGAGCACCTCCAGGAAGAGCAAGAAGCTCCACCAAAAAAGCAATTCAGCCTACCAAAATCACCTCCTCTCTTGATCTGTGAAGGAAGCTGGAGTAACTCAAGACTGAGCACAAGAAGGAAGAATTTTGTCTAGATGCCCTTTTCCTTTGCTGCCCTGCTCCAAGTCATACCCGAACCACTGGTAAGACAACAACAGAAGTAAACTTTGCTGAGACAACCTTCCCTTGGGTCTGATAACTCATCCTCTGACCTGACTGCTGGGGAAGGACAACTTTACTTCTGGAAACTGTGGTGAGACGTTTTAAGGTAAAGCTCTAGATTACTGGGCTGAAATTTCACAGGGATGTTGCCACACAGGAGAGAAGGAGAGGAAAACAGAGAAAATGCACATGCGGACTCTAGTCTCTTTTGGACTCAAATCTGGTGACTCAGCTCAGATGCTGAACATCAGCTCAGATTACTAAACCACCATATAATTTAGACTGGCTGAACATCTGCCCTAAGGGAAAAGCATATAGCTTATCATAAATGTATACATTTAAAAAACAGTCTAGGCAGCATATTCTTTGGCCAGAGAATCACTCAGTTAATTTACAGTGTAACAGAACATCTATTTTAGACCTTTCCAAAGCCTTTTTACACAGTTCACTTGTAAACTCAGCCCTATATGCTTTTGCATCTAGCTGGAGACAAGTGCCACTCTCCTATCATATTACCTTAGCAGCTTAAAGTCAGGTTTACATCTTCCATCCCACTACCTGTGACTCCTTTAGATCAGGCAGGAGTTTCTGCCCAAGCCTGTTATGAAGACCAGCAGTTTGAAGGGTTCTAGCATATTTTTTGATATCCTGTCAGTAACCCATCAGACACTGCTGTGCTTTCAGCACAACTTAGCATATTAATTCTCAAGTAAAACCTTCAGCATGGAGCTGCCTGATACACAGAAGATCTGGCCACTGGTCAAAAAAGTAAAAGGTCATAAAAATGTACTAGCATACAGACACATACATAAACATATGTATAGCTTGGCATGCCTACACTTAAGAAAAGTTTTAGAGTGTACTTACTGACCTACTGCATTGTCAGCATAGACCCATGTCCCATGTCACTGCACTGCTATCCCCACAGCTACGATGAAGCCAGCAAGCCCTAAAACAGCTCTAACTAACCTACCTTAGTTGAGGTGAACTACAGTGTTGCACACCAAGAGCTTGGATAACCTGTCTGAATTCTCACTGAACAGACGACAGAGGATTCATGCAAACCTTTCTGCTGCAGCTGCCAGTCTGTGAGATCTGCCTAGCTAGCAGATATATCTTACCACTGTTCTGCAGATAGACAGGAGAAAGTCTGTGCCCTAAAGCTCATCCCCGCCTTTCACCACATGTAGCAATAAAAGAACTGCACATATATTTAAGTAAAATATACCAGATACGCTCTTATCCTCTAGATTATTCACAGGAAGAAACAAAACTTGACTGAAAGTTTTTGTGCAACTTCACAGGTAAGAGTCTATGCTCTGTATGCATCACCCAGCTCTTCAACCTCTTCCTGGAGTGGCAACTACTCTTATCACCTTAATTTGTTTCATTCAGTAATCCTACCTGAAGCAGCATCCCTCAAAGTGCTGATTTCACAAATGAGGCAGAGCCACATAGCCATCAAACCCAGAAACTTGACTATCAGAACCCCCTCTGCCAGAGGTTTGATTTTCAGTGTTCCTGACACTGATAGATCTGCTGCTAGTCGCTGTCGATTGCTTGTCCTGAAGAATTTCCCTTGAAGGACTGATGCGGTTGCTCTCAGTTTAGCCTTTAAATGTCAGGTCACACAACCCCTCTAAAACATAGCCTCCTTCAAACATTGGTATCAGAAACAATGTCATCTCACTGAGAAGCTGGTCTGCCCCAGGATGGGAAAAATGTGAATTTCATTCTTCTGTGAATAAGGTGTAATGAGTTTACAGTTACATATATGGGTTACAGTTACATTACATACCTGAAGGCCTGCAACAACATATCAATGAAAAGGAAAACTCATTTTTTTATCATTTATCTCTCTTGAAACTGAAACTCCCTCCTGTCCTTAGGACTTCCATTACATCAGCAGCACCAGCCCAGAGTTCCCCAGCTACACATCTGTTCCCAAGGCTCTCTCACAACACAGGACAGTAAAGACCAAAATATAGAACTTTTACAAAAAAGAACAGGTTAGCATTTGTCTGTCCAGAAAGCAAATAAAGGCATAAGCAGAAGAAAGAGCACAATGCCAAAAAGCCTGACAAATAGCAACAAAAAAATGTCTTACCTTTGGAGAAAAAAAAAAAAAGAAAATCTGCCAGGCCAAAAAAGCCACAATTCAAAAAGCCGTTTATAAAATAATGCACTTGTCAGAAGCAGGAGTACAATTATTTACTATTCACTTTTGGAGTAGAGCTGCAGTGCCACTCCAAGTCTCTGCAATCTATACCAACACAGATACCATCCAATGGGTGTCACACCCAGAAATGACAGCTGTACTTTAGCAAGATACAACAGAGCCTAATCCAAGTATTTATTTGGAAGTTATTAAGAGCTACTATATATACTGTGCAATAAGCAATTACATAAGTTTATTTTTATTCAGTTCTTAACTGGAAATCCATTCTCTACTGATGGAAACCCCTGGAATATGCAATGGATATGAATGAACACTTATTGCTCCACTTGCCCATGTCCAAAGCCGATACAATCATTCCCACTACCAAGCCTGTGAAGCTCAGTTTTCTACCATGTCAAATTGATTTCCCTCACTGAAAAGGCATCAAACCACCACAGAACAGGTACATCTCTCATACTGAGCGATTCCCATGTTATCAGGGAACACAGGAACATTCTGTTCCTCTAAAAGCAGCACACCACTTCTATTCATCATGGTATTTCAACATTTTTGTCACAAAGAGGATATTATCAACTCAAAAAAAAGGCATTTCTTTGTGTAAAACATATTTCCCTGACTTCAAATTCAAGAATTCCCTAACTGCAACATGCTAGCAGACTAAAAGCAGAATAAAGAAGAGTGTCCACCAGTGTGTAGGTCAGTCATTTCCCCGATTCCCCCATTTTTACAAGTTCCAGCTTGGGAAAAAGGACTGGGAAGTAGGGATGGAAGATGGCTAAAAAAGACTCAGACTCCTCAAAGAACAAAGGAAAATTAAAAACTAAAATCAATCCAAAGCTTTGCATACCTAATTCTTATAAACAAACTATAGATACAATCAGTGGACCAAGAAAACAGGAAACAATTCATTTTAAAAGCTGACATATTTTTGTGGAGTGAATTTACCTCTCCATCAATATACATGTAAATTTCCATCCTCCTGCCCTTTTAACCCTTCTGGTATTTCAGTTAGCAACATCTGACCAGTTACTATCTCCTCCCCAAATGACTATTTCTATAAAGATTTGAGGAGACTCTTTGGCTGAAATCGAAGATCAGAACATTTCTGCTTCCCTACACTTTAATGGAGCTTTTTGCCTAAGCAATCAGCCACCAAAGGTGTCCCTGAAACCAACAGAACTGTTAGGTCAGCTCAAGGGTGATCCCTTTTGCTTGCTGATGGTGCAAAGCATGTCCTTAAGGAGGAGGTGCCATCAGCAAACACACTTCGACACCATCATCTTTTGCATAACAGTATTCCTAGATTCACTAGGAACTTCTTTTCATCAGCTTCTGGCAATCCCTTGTCTTCATAACAACTCAAACACATAAGAACTTGAAGCCAAAAGGTACAAATTAAGCCCCATCCTGATACATTTTTTTTGAGCAGAACTTAGAGAATCATCACAGTAATTAACACACTGCTAAGATGCAGTGCTGATTAAGTTCAGTATATTAAGTTCCTAACATCAAATAACTACCAGTTATTTATATATATTATATATTTATATATATTATATATTACTTTGCAGCAATAAGAGATGTTAAGCCCTACAGATTTCCTCCACCAGAAAACTCGCCTTCGCTAACGGAGACGGCTGCATTTGTGAAGGACCACAGCTTGGGCAAACACAGCCTACTCCAGGGACCAGGCTAACACACACCCTAAATTCCAAGAGAGAACTAGAAGGGAAAAGGGAAATGGTTTGAAAAACCTTTCCCTATTTAACAGTTTCCTGATTTACAGTTTGCAATCTGTAACCACACTCCAGAGAAGAGGAAAAGTATTCAAGAGTCCTAAGGAACTCCACTAGGACAAAACCCAACACTCCTGCAATAACTCACACACACAACCCACCACCAAGTGCAAGCCATGCACATCTGCCTGTGTCCCCACACACATCTGTCTGTGTCTACTCTGTTTCCACTGGATGAGAAAATGATACGAGCCAGAATGAAGACCACAAGGGAGTAAGATCTCTCAAAATTCTCACTGCCCATGCTCCCTTGCCTTGTGAGTACACATTGCAATTCATTATTTAGTTCAGTGATCACATGCTGTAATTTCTTTTCTTGCAGAATTACTGCTGCATTTGCTCCTTTCCTTGGTTTCTGCACTAAATGAAGCAGAAATCCTTTAGAGTCTAAATGAACAATTAATGAAAACACAACAATACAAAGTGGACTATATAAAGATGAGGCCTATTATGTATTAATACTTTTACTATTAAATATGTATGAGTTTTTAATAAGTAGAGCTAAAAATAGAGACATGCCCTAGGATTTCTCCAGGCTGTACAACTTCATTCATCCTCACCCTGTGAGAAATGGCCCATTGCTAATAGGAATCTCACTGTGTGTTTTCACATACTTGTCACTGGCTCCAATTCATCATTGCACACACAAAAAAAGCCTCCAGGATCCAGGCATAAAGGATTCTGAAGACCTCCACCCTTCGGCGCAAGGTTTGAAGGGATCTGCACCACACCGTGTGGGGTTTCGCAGTCCACTCACCCATCCACCAACAGCCTAGTCCCCATCCCCAGCTGGTGGCTTTAGAAAGAATCCATAGTAAAGAAGGCTCCTGCATCAGATAACAAAGAGCAGTAGATGGAACCACCAGACTTACCCAAAACTGAAAGAACTATTTAAATCTTGACTTTTTAATCCTAACATTGCATCTTAAAAATACACACATTCTCCTCACTCCTTCCAAAAGAGACTCAAATTAAGCCCAACGCAACCAATCCAACTATTCTGTCTGGATTTTACCCTTCATTTGTAACATCATGTCACATTGAGAGATAGAAATGAGCAGAAGATTTTCATGAGGGCTGTGCTAATTCTGGCTGAGAGAGAGTGCAAGCTGGAACACAGCACGATTCTATATAAATCCACCCCAGGGCGTAGGTGCTACAGCACCACCAGGAAACGGAAAAAGATTGAAATCACTGTTTATAAATACAGCCAAGAAATCCCAGCACACATACCACCAAATACATAAACAGAAGTTAAGACAATCTCATCTGGAGGCCTGAACTTCCCACACTCATTTCTGCTAAGGAATTTTCTATTTTTTTTTTTGAAGATATTTTGGGTTTTATGATTTTAGATCGACCTTGCTGTATTTAAACCAAAGCATGCAGCTCGAGTTAGCAGCTGCCAACACTGTGTGGCAAACGGACACCAAGAAACCCCAGCACACTGCATTCTAGTATCATCAGAAATCAGTCTGAAACCTCTATTGGAAAAATAATTCTGGCTTGATTTTGTATTTTCTCTATTTGACAATGCATAGCAACAAAAAGTAAAGTAATCCAGAAAAAACTCAACAGACAAATCCCAGAACCAGACAGACAAATCCTGCAGCAGAGCTAACATTTGACTTTTTATGGCTAATTATGCAGTTTTAAATAACAGTTTCTCCAAGCAAATATATTTGTTTCACCTGTTACCATTTTCATCTCTTTTCTGGAGCTCAATACAAAAGGTGTGACAACATGACAGGGGTTTTCACTGGAATGCCTTTTGCTTAGTCTTTGTGAAGACAATCTGTCCTCATTGGTTGGGGGTTTTTTCCTGTTAATGGAAACGTCTCTGCATTTTCCTCTATTTGGAAATTAGCTTCACAGTGTGACCTTCCCAAGGAGTGAGATGCAATGCAGTTTTCTGGTTAGATAACGCCACTGCCTCTGTGTCAGGCTTCCACCCGTGCCAAACTGTCACAGCCAACCTCTGTTGTAGGTTATTACTAAGCAGAATTAAAGAGAAGTCACTGGAAACAAACACCTGCATACTGACTGTGCTCCACAGCTTGCCAAGACCACCACATCATTATCTGAAGACATACGAATAAGGTCTCCTGTCCACATTGCTGTTAGCTGGCAGTCTTCCATCCACTTTCAGCCTGCTTTATTTTTCTGCCTAATAAATGATGTGACTACATGATTACAGTCAAATTACCGATTATTACCACTAAACTGTTTTCTCCCTATGGTGTAATTACAGCAGCTCAAGAATAATAACAATAATAATAATAAAGTCAGGTTTAGGCAACCACCCTTCCATCAGGCTCCAGAGCTACAAGTTTAAGCTGTGTTTCCTAAACAGCTTCACTAACAATCCTACCCCACCCTGCAACGTGCACACAAACCTCAGAGTAACATGCAAACAAACCTTCCAGCTGCCAACCTCAAAAACTCAGGAAGGATACTGGCACTGCAAAAGAACACCAGTTGTTAAAGAGGAAAGCAGTGATACAATAAAAACCCCCACTTTTTGAAATAATGCTGCTAGAAGCCAGAACAAACCCCCTCAGAAGCAGCAGGAGCTACATCTGGTGACAACACAGGTCTGCTGATGATGTGCTGTAGCTTTAGAGACACCAAGGAATCATATCGCTGATTCATTCCAACAGCCTCCTGTAACGTCCTGCAAGGCTCCCATACACACCAGTGATGCCAGCTGCAGCTGGGACAGCAAAGACTGCTGAGAAGGGCTCAGTAAGCCTCCAGCACCAACTACAGACGTTATTTCCTATAAGCCCCACTAAGCCTAACCTCCTACCAGGCACAAAAGCCACAGCTATGGTGCCATTTCTCCTCACCTCAAATCCATAATGATCCCATTTTTAACCCACAGAGATGGTTCACATACAACTAAACTCTTCTATTATTAATAGATTGACAGGGGAACATCCAGCTTGACAAAATTAACTCTCTCATGGGCATTAAACTGTTGCTCTGTGGGGGCTTATTTATGGTTTGGTGGTTTTCTTCTTGTGTTTTTATTGTTTTGTTGGGTTTTTTGTTTTGGTTTGTTTGTTTGTTTTGTTGGGGTTTTTTTAAGCATAACCATTTCCTATCAGCCAACACAATAGTGTAGACACCCTGTGTTTTATAACACATCATTACTTCTGTTAAAGATGAAAACAGAAGTAGGTGAGATACTGGAAATACAAAAGCTGTTTTACCATCTATCATCAACCCCATGTTAGAATAGCAGATACTTTTTTCCAAGAGAAGTTAAAGTCTTATGAAGCAAGTACTAAGATCTATACTAGCGAACAGGAAGGGGATCAAAACAAAGTGGTGAAGAGGCAGAAATCTCAATAAGCATAATGAAATCTCTTAAGCAATGAGAGTTTCAGGACTAAATCTCCGGTCTTAATGTTACTATGTTAAATAAATATGAAAACCACAGAAAGAACTGTTGCTTTTCAAGCAGATTTTTCAAGACTTGCCAGATTTGAGGTTCTTCCTCCTCCATTTGCTTCAAGATTCCTTATCAGAATGTGTCAACATCATCTTGACTGTCCCTGAAACACCTTTCAAAGTATGATGTGCTAAGAAAAGAGTTTAAAACCTCCAAACACATTCAGCTGAGAACTGCTATATAAAGCTCTCCTCTCTTCTCCTTCAAAGCATCCCTGACAGCTTCTCTAACTGGCACCTGAGAGCTGTTAGTACTGTATTGCCACTAACTATGTGAGCATTTCAAATTACTCTCAAAATATTTACAAATTAAGACTGCAGAGTACTGTCAGAGTTCAGATTGTTTATCTTGTCGCTAATCAGTTTATTTTTTATACGTACCACGAGGATCTAAAATTCGAAACACTAGAAGACAGAACACTAGACACAAGCCACGCTGCCAGGAACACTTCTCCAGAGCCAGGTTTGAAAAGGAGAAACTGTCACCTTCCACTAGAGGATTTTATGAGCAAGCTGTTTGTTAATCCAGACAACTTGTAGGTAGTCAATGGATATAACTGATCAAACCACCTTGAAATGCATAATTAGAAATCTAGAAGCTAAACAATTCACTAAATAGAGTACATTTAGAAAAGCAGAGTTTTAAATTAAAAATTAGCAAGCTATTAACAGGATGAGACAGCTTGTGACTCACTGACTAACAAAGGAAACATGTCAAGGAACAAAAAAAGATCTGGAGACTCCGAGTATGACATTTTAAAGCTATATGCAAAAGCAATTTATTTTAGTTATTAAACAACAGGGTGACGTGTTCTCCACGGGAACAAAGTCAACTAAGAGCAGTGACTATGCCAACCAGGAAACACAAGCAATATTCAGTAAAGAGCAGCCATGTCAGAAAAGAAGTCATGTTATAAAAACCAAAGGAAAGAGGGGGAAGCTCTCCTGCACCTCATATATAGAGCTCTCTTTATTAAAACAAAATAGAGAACAATGAGACTGAAGTTTATTTCAGCAATGACTCTCCAAGATAATAACAATGCCAAAATCCTCTTTAAATTAAATACTTAAATGGCACTGCTTTCAAATACTGTGGTGCTTTATTAAAGCCCAATTTATTCATTAGGAGAAACCCTCTCATTAGAAAAGTTTCTTATCAACCAGTGCACAGTCCTTTGATGCCCTATATAGGGCATGTGTAAGTTTGAGGCTAGACACATAACCCTTCTAGCACCTAAATATGTCCTATCTCACTGCAGTGAAATAAGGAAAAGGAAGATGTGTTTTACCACAGCTCTGTCTCTAAAATACATGATCTTTCCCGATACAAATCTTACTTCTCCCAAAGAACTCACTTCGATAAAATTATTTGTGATGTTTCTGACAGACCAGTTCAGTGCCAGAAAAGTTGGCCAAAAATTATGGAAAACTAATCCAAGTTGCCTAATTTGGAAAGACTGCCAAACTCTCCACAGTCAGTGGCTGACATTCTCTACTTTTGTGTCAAAATATTTATCAGTTTTTCCCCAACAATAACTGCACTGATTGTTTCAAAGCTGCAGTGACTATTTAAAAAGCACTGTACTGAGTCATAGCAGCTTTCAGTCAGAGCAGACCTTCATTTATTGAAGAGCAGAAAGGAAAAAAAGTTTGTAAAACATGTTAAAGCCCAAGTCCTGTGTGGGCTATCAACACGCTCTCCCTCTCACCCAGACTGTCTCTGCTTTCTTTTCTTCTGCTCCACCTGTCGGCAGATTGTTCCCTGTCAACACAGACATCGGACGGAGACTCCTTTCCAGCGCTGCTTTCTCAGCGCACTGGCACCAGCTTTCGGCCAGCTCCCCAGAGGAGGGCTAAGACGTCCTTCTGCTCTTCTTGTTACCATCTCCATCAAAGCCAACCAGATGTACTGCCACCTTGCTAAAAAAGGGACCCAAAGTCCCACAATGGACCTCAGTGCTGCTGCCTCCCAGCTCATCGCTGCTTTCAGAGGACTACTGTTCTATTCCACACCTAAACTAGACCAGAGGCTTACACTCAAGCCAAAAGAGCTGCAACTAACCATGCCAAATGGCAGATTAAAATCACATTCTTCTGCCAAGGTGAAACAGTTTTAAACAGCAGAACTCTTTTTAATGAAGCTTCAACATCCTTATGCTATAATTTTTTCTTGGTGACTTCTGTTCAAGTGACAGCCTGCCTCTCCTACCTCTGTCTACCACTGCCACTCCGAGTTCCCCTGTGGTTCTCCTAGCAGAGCCCTGCTAACACAGCCCAACCTGTGGGGCTAGCAGAACTAGCACCTATAAATGTAATTGTTAGAAACACCTGTCCAGTGCAAGCCAGGGCTCAACACAAATACAATGCCTTGAAATGCCACTAATGCAGTAAGCTCTGAATTCCCAAGGTTTTACATTTAGGAAAAAAAGCTTCACAAAGCCAATTTATATTCTTTCACCATACCTTTGGAGTAACATGAAGTTTAGAGTATGAATTCCAACTGCATATAACGCACCTCACCACATCTCATCACCATTGCCAGGAAAAGAACTTTGCTGCTTTCTTCCATGCTGACACTGTGATTACAAAGAAAGCAGTTAACTGCACAGATCGGCTCCAACTGCTGGTTCTGATTAGTGGTACAACAATTTCCCAGCAACCTTCTTCCTTTCAGACTTCAAAACCACAACAGTGAGACGTGAGGTTCTTCTCCCTCCAAAATCTCCAGTGATAAGTCATACTTAGTGTTCCCTCAGAGACATGGGAAAGTGGCAAAAATATCCACAAAACCAGGAATTTTAGTGTTCCCCCAGTGACATGGGAAAGTGGCAAAAGATATATCCAGAAAGACAGGAACTGAAATATGTTTTCTCCTTTTAAAAGCATTTATCGAACTAGAGGTTCCAAGTTAGCACTGCTGAGAGAACACAGATCAGTCTTTTCCTACAAAAAGACCATGACTAAATGCCACTAGTTTGTTCCACTTCTTTCTGACTTTGGAGTAACTATTCTGTTATGGGTTTCTGTGAAAGAGAAAAAAAAAAACAACTTCCACATGCCTTCAGCGTTGTAAGCATCAAGTCTGTAGCTACAGGAATCAAAAACAACTGAGAAATCTGCTTTCCATTTAACACAAGAAACCCTTGGATTATAATGATGTTCTCCTCATCTCTTAGATGGACTGCCACGAGACCATCATGTCAGCCTACCTGCTCCAGAGAGAAAGAAAACAAACCCAATAAAGTCATCATCAGAAAGACTGCCTGGCTCCTGCTCTGTCTGAAGTTCCTCTGCTATCCAGGACCCAGTCCTTCTCCAGCACAGAGCTATGGGTCTGCAGTCAGACTTAATAAAGATCAGACTTAAGGGCATAACTCTATCACTAGCTCATTGCTGAGGAAAAGGACCCCTTCCACTGTTTCTCTCTGCAGAAAGACAAACCATCTCAGCTCCATGACACTGTAAGAGCTGCAGAAGGAACAGTCTCTTCTGACCCACTTGCTTTTGATTTTAGAAGTAGTAAATCAAATGAAATAAATAGGGGGGAAAAAAAGAGGATTTTTCAAGAATTTGAAAGAAAACAAAATGATGTCCACTTAGGGGTTTGGTGTAGCTTTTCTTATCTTTTTAAGCCAACAGTTTAAAGAGAGTTACATGTCAACATTCTTTGGGGGAAATGATGATTTGAAATCTTTATTTTGGCATCCTACTAAATGTTAGCCACGTACCAATAAAAAATTTAATTCAAACTGACTCTAAGGAGAGCACCCAACTGACAGGTAGGACAGCAGACAAAGTCCCACTTCTGTTGGTTAGCAGAAGCCTGCAGAATTCAGTTAGTCTCATGCTAAACATTACCTGATAAAAATACAGTTTTAAATCGGGGAAAAAAACAAACCACAAACCTTGGCTACTTTTACTACACAACTCACTGTACCCTGTGTGATTATCCTTAAGAAACACTCTTATATTATTTTTATTAGTGGAATTACTGTAAAATTCCATTTTCCTTTTTTAAAAACCTGAAAAAGCTGCAGGAGAAGTGTTCTCAGGGAGCATATGAATTGATTTTACCTTAGATAAACTGCTTCATAGGAAGAAATAGTTGTTTTTATAGCCTCCTGAAGATATTTATTGTCAATTTGCACAGACCTTTTCAATGCAGTTAAAATCCTGCTATATGGTAGCTGGAGTTTAAGAGGACTCCTTTCTACTTCGAGTAAATGCATAATGTAATGAACACTCTCTTAATCTAGGAGAAGAACTGAACCCGAGCAGCAAGAAGAAATCAACAACAACTTAATTTTATCCTGCATCAAGGAATCTATGGGTGGTAGAAGGGAGATGCATTATGTTACAGCACTCATAGGCCTCTTGGCTCAAGTGCCTTTTTTTATCTTGGTCCTTTTCTCAGTAATCAAACGCACTTTATAGAAACAGTAGTTTCTTGTAAGTATTTAGGGAGGGCAGGAGAAATAGGAAGGCATTAAAACACTTTATCAGTTCATTAATTCATCACTGATTGGAATTGGAAATCAGTATCTCCATCAAGTGTATCAACAGAGCTGGTCTTTTCTTTAGGTCACTAAAGCAGTGTGCTCAACTCTGGCATCCTTTCCTCTCCCATTTATATTCACATTTCTAAAAGGTATTTCCTGAGCACGGACAAAAAGAATCAGCGTGACCTTCAAGTTGTTTTATAGATGGGTATCTAGGGTATCTATCTACTGCAAGGAGCAGAAAGCCATCCTAACTCAACACTGCTCTTCAATTATGCAGCTTTTGCTGCCACAGAGAGTAAATCATTCATGAGTTTAGCATTAAGGCATTTGGAATGAATTATTAGCCACGGTGTGCTCTGATACACTGGAACAAGGTGCGAGCAAAACCCTTCTGAAAATAGCCATACGTTTCTCTACTTAAATACTCTCCACTGAGTGAACAGTCCAAAAAAGCCTTAGCCCCTCTGTAACCAGGGCAACAAGAGCTGCCATGCAGCTCCAGCCCACTCCCTGTCGGCTCTGGATGTTCAGTTTTTCTGTTGGCAAATGGAAAGGATGTTCCTGTTGCGTAGGCGCAGACACACACACTTACGTATCGTATATCATTACAAAAAAGGTGTGTGTATACACAAGCACATTTATGCACACACATCAGTATGTGAATGGGAATTACAAGGCTTCAAGTTAGAATTCTGTTAAATCTCAAATTCAAAAGCTTAACAGAATAAAAAAATTAAGATGTTCTGTATCTGCAAGTAGAAGCTCTTGCTGCACTGCAGCTCGTCTACCCAAAAAACACGTATCCATGTTTGCCAATGTACTAATGATGTTAAATTACACAATCCTTACACAGCGCACAGACAAAACTCATGCCTAGTGTTCAAATTCAGTGGGACACAGGTACAGGCTCCTAGATACTTACAGAAATAAAACTCAGCATTGCAAGGATTAAGAAAATTGCTCCTAAGGGCAATTTGTTAGAGTTGAGCCTCCAAAAGTATTTGATGGTGTTTCAGAGAATCCTTCATGTAACTTTATCATTTCTCCCACAGAAAAGACTATTTTTTAGTTTCATAAATATATCTGTGAAGAACAAAGTGTTTGTTCCTTTTGAAGAGGGATATGCCTTCACCCTAAATTACCCACAGAGTTATCAAAACTGATATAGCAAATCTGGTTTTTTCCAGGATAAAATGGAAAACCATTTTCAGTGAGGGACTAAGACATAAATACTTTTGATAGCTATTCTTCTAATACTATTTTTTAGGAAGTTCTGCTGGTGCAGCGGGAATTACATTAAAACACTCCTTAATACTCTTCATTTCTGTAGAACATGAGCATTTCAGCTTTTACCACATGCTAACAATTATTTTGTGGAAGATCTCCATGAGAAGATAGATGTTGTACCATCTATCTTACCTATTTAGTTAGGAAGCCTGTAACACTATAATATACGAGAGGCGCTTCTGGATTAGACATTTCCCACCAGTGAGTCATCACAGGATCTGCAGCCACTGGTATTAGTAACAAACAAGGGCAATGCACAAAAGCCCACACCAGAATAAATGGATAGCACGGAGAATGGAATAAAAAGAAGATCCTCAGAATTACAGACACCCCCTGAGCATGTACTCCTGGAGCAAGATATAATACCAAAAACACTACACAATCAGTACTCCACAAAAGAAATGCTTCTGATCCTAGTAAATGATGAAACTGGGATTATTTATGTTGATGGTAAGAATGCCTCACCAATTGCAGGATCTGCACAGCACACTGAAGGGTTTATGCTATCAATGAGAAAACGTGCAGGCTTCCAGAACAGGACTTAAAAGTTTCATTGCTTGGAACAAAGAACAAAACTTGAGTGGAAAGTGATCCAGAAAGCATCCATGTATAGGAAGAAAAGGAGGGTGGTCAGCAAGCAGTGGATATTCCAATGAAGATACATATTGTTAAAGCTGCTCTACAAACCAGTATTCAAGTCCTCTGACACACGATGAAAGGTACCGTTCTAGGTCAAGCTCTAATTCACTGTAGGTTGCGCAGACTCTGAAGCTGCGCTCGCAAGACAACCATTATCCATTAGCCTCCACAAATGCTGAAGTAGAAAGCTGAGAAATCTAAGCAATGCCACAGAAGTACAAACATCCAAAAATCAAAACCCAACATCAAATAAATCTCAACATAACATGCAGTGAGGGTTACTATGGATTGTCATTCAATGAAAGGAAGCAGATAGAAAATGAAGACAGATCTGGACATGATTCCTTACCTAGGGACAAAACAAAATCAGAAAAGCCACACTGGAGGGATTTAAAAATGTTTAGGTGTAGTGCTGAGGGATGTGCTTTAGCAGTGACCTAGCAGTGCTGGTTAATGGCTGGACTTGATCTTCAGAGTCTTTCCCAACCTAAATGATTCTATGATTCTGCATAAGGTACCAGCATCAGCTAGTGTGCCAATAATCACATAGGCCAAGGAAAAAGAAGTATCTCAGAGGCTTGTGGCTGTGTAGACATCATGACCAATATCACCTTACAACCAAAACACAGCTTCCATGAAAAAAATTTCAAAATAAAATCTAACTGATGAGATCCAAGTCAGGCAGTTTCATGAGGAAAGTTTGGCAGACTCTGTTTCCGCTCGTTCTTTAGCTGTTACAGGCTTGCTTTCAGATATCGTCAGCCAAACTGCTATTTTTTTCCAATTAAAAAAAAATATAGAAATTACACCAACAGCATCAGAGGCAATGAAACTGGCACGAGCTAAAAGGAAAACTAGTAGAAGGAATGACAAGAAAAAATAGAGGAATGCAGTAAATAAGTTTTAAAACGTGGGAAAAAGACAAATGACAACACTTGAACACTGCAAAAAGGCCACACAAAGGTCCTGATCCTGGAAGGTGTAGTAACGGCCACAGAATACGCTTCTGAGGACAGAATTCAGCCTAACGAATCTGTCCCCCTGCATACACAGCCTGGAGAAATCGCCCATCAAAATCTGCACCTCCCCTCCCCAGAAGCTGCATATTAACTGAGCCAACAATAGTAGAAACAGTTTTGAACTGTACCCAGCAGGAGAGTACAGTATATCCAGTCTTCCTGACCTGGAAAGACACCTCAAGTTCTTCCAGAGCCAACGAAAAGACCAAATCCTGCATCTCCTCTCTGTCCCTTGAACTCTTGTGTGTGCCCCAATCCAGTACATACACTTGACTGGGCTACATGCCCTGCCCCATCACTTCTGAAAAGGGTATTTTTTTTACCAGAGAGCACGTGCACATGCACACCACCCAATTTGTTCTGAAGTTGAGCCAAGAAACAGGGAACAGCCCACAACTGTCCAAATTATTCATGCAGCCTCTTTTCTGGCCCAGCTGCAGAGCACATGGCATGGGCTGCAGCCTGGATGAATGGGTCTGGCAGTAGCAAGCTTCAACCCCCATTTTCCTAGAGCTACTCTTAGCCCTTCTTCTGCCACCTTACGAGTCTTTAAATTTAGAGAGCTACAACACTGCAGCTCTTCTTTTACAAGCACACTCTGCACATCATGAATGTAGTGGAAATCTGCACAAAAACAATCCCAAAATCAGAGCTTAAAGCAACACTGGACACCGAGGGAAATGGGAAGTCAATAATGTTGGAGGGGAAAAAAGCCTTTTAAGATTTTTATATGCTGGATATGGTATTTCTTCTGTTTTTCTTAATGAAACATGTGGATTAATATCCTCATTCCTACTTCCAAGAGGCATCATTCCCAGCGTATCAGCCAAGCTGTATGTTTGAATTAGCACCTTCCTGCTGTAGGAGAACTGCTTTAAAGCAGTCTCTGAAAATTGCAATGCAGTACTAGGCCGAGATGCACGCTGGCACCACTGGCCATGCCAGGCACTGTTTCACATATTGTGAAGGACTTAAAGGACCTAGGAAAAGACCTAAAGGTCTACACAAATTTGCTCAGGCAATTTTTCTGTCTCTGATGTGGGAGATGTATCAAAGATGTCATCCTATTTGCTTTACCTCCTATGCTTTTATAATCATTCAGTATTTATTTTCCTCTGCCATCTACTTCCTCCACTTCTGCAGTCTTAGGGAGCCCTGTCTGTGTCAGCTAAATGAAGAGAAGACTCAGAGGTCATTTGATCACCAGACATAAGCACTTACTCACTGAGATCTGGTAGCAAGACCTTTTCAACCTTGCAGATAATAATGCAATAGAATGCAGCAGCTAACAATTAAAGCCAGATCAATTCCACCTTACCTTAAAAGAGTCTTAAATTTCCTACCAGTGACTGCAGTTGAACCTTGGAACTGTTTACTGGGAAAGATGGAGGGCAAAAAAGCAAGGCTAAGCATCAGGCATTATATCTGTCACATGTTTTGTCTGTAAAGTGAAGGCTTTCATTTATCTCTGGAAGAGTTTATGTAAAGGTTTTGACATGAACAGCATTTATTTCCAGGGTCTGCATCTCTGCATCTACAAGTACTTTTTCTTACTTGTTCTTTGTCAGCCACAGGGAGAAGGCGATACCTTCTAATACCCAAACCATGTTCCTTCTGGTTTCCAACCACACAACTATTCACTCTAATGCCACTGGTCAGTATAGCACCTGTCTGAAACGAAACTGTCAGCTTGATTTACTGATCTGCAGGAGACCAGGCTAAAGCCCCAGTAACCCCAGTGCACCCCAAACGCTGTAATATCACAGCAAAGAACATCCACCTGCACTTTACTTATCTTCAGAGTCACACCTAAGGCATGGGTCTATCAATAACTGCACAGGTAACATGAATCAAACTTAACCTGGACAAAGCATTAGCATTTAAATACGGTGATCTACAGCAAACAAGAACAAAACATTCTGAGTAATAACACACTAAACTTGCCTGTGTTAGCCTCCAAAAGCAATGTCAAGGATACGAATCTCTAATATTCATTCCATCCCTAAACTCCAACACGAAAATCTCCATTTTGTTGGATATAAAATATTTTCTCTATATGAGAAAAAAACCCCTCACAGGAACCTGCTTTAGAAAGACAATCTAAGAGATTCTGTCTTGTAAAAATAGAGCTGATTGTCAAAAGAGTCTGACTTAAGTTTCTCAACATCTGCAACTGCAGCTCTCCTCCAGGCATCTGATTAAGCATCTGTGGAAAATTAAGTAGGCACTTCAGCATTCTGCCAAACTGAAAAACATGCTTCAATACTTGGATGATTTGGGACATCATCTTCAAAGCAGTTCAGGTCTTAAACACACTGTAAAATACAGTCACATTTCTTGCTTAGTGTTCAAGTTTGGCCCGCAATTCTTTGGCAACTTTATTGAGGACAAGGCCACTAACTTCTTTCCTTCTGGGACAGAGTTTGTCATACTGCTACCAATTTTCCGTCTCATGTTGCTACCTTTTGAGGGCTGGTAAAGTAAATGACATGTTTCTTAATAGGAAATATTATGCCGAGCCCCAACCCTGCACTAGGCCTCCGGCTGCAATGCCCATCAGAAAATGAGGGACAAAGTCTGAGACACCCAGCTCAAAATTAAGTGTGCAATCCCTTCTCAATGTCTGATACCTTTCTATCAGAACCACACACAAAATTTAACTTCTGCTTTGCAGCTCCTCTTGTGCCTAACAAGAATTACATCAGAAATATATTTTAAAACTGGTTAAGACAGCTTTCATTTTATAAAACAAAGTCCAACTACGTACAACAGCCAGTTATCTTAGTTTTTCTCATAGCATTTATTTTCCTTGCTCTGAAATACCTCAAACAATTAATGGCAGTAAGTTACATAAAGACTTCTCCTAAAGAATCCAGAAGCAATTTAGCAAGCTTGTCAAAACAAAACCAACAAACAAAAAAGGCAACATTCACTGAATCACAACAGAATGTATTTAACTGCCTAGGAAAGACTGTGAAGAAAAAAACCCAAACAAGTGCCTTAGTCCAACTATAACTCAGCACACAATGTGGGTCTGCCCGTGTCTTAACCCCACAGCAGGTTATGAGGAGTCACTGTTTTCTGGAAGAGCAGGCAAAGCACCACCTGCCACTTGCCAGTGGGCTGCAATGGGATTAAAGCCTTTCTGTAGCAGAGACACGGATTACCAGCCAAATTCTGCCTCTTCCTTTCTCCTAGTCTCTTCCCCAACTTTTGCATTAAGGAGTGGCCCTAAGCACAGCCATTACTTCAAGTTTAACATATCCCTGTGGCCCTAATCCCATGGGGCACCACATGCTATCAGATGGGAGAAAACACCCTCGGTGACCAGGATGTTTGAAGGGTTGCTCGTCTTTCTTGGTGTTTTCCAAAACATCAGGGTATTGAATTATCCTCTGGAAATTGCACAGAGGAGAACACAGAAACAATCATGTAATAAGAGAGAAAATAACAACAAAAATTACATCTATTTCCTGTACCCTTCAATGTTGTCACAACAATATTAATTCCCAAACGTTACAACTACCCAGAATTTCTGTTATCAACAAAGCCCAAGAGCTGTCTGTCCTGTTACCTGCCTTGTGAAGAGCCAAGAGCATAGAAATAAAAATACATGCTAACTGATCTGATATCAGTCATAGACTATTACTAAGCACAAAGCAATCACAGACAAAAAAGGAAGGAACTAAAATATGCTGGCAGCAGGATTATGTAAATCCTCCCCACTGTAACAACAAACACAACAGTAAGCTCTGTCTGCAAACAAGGAAGGAAACCGCAGGTGTATTTTACAGATCCTGCTGTCTCTGAGAACATCCTCCCAGGTACCTGACAAACTACCAGCAGTAAGTTTATCTTACTAAAATTTTCAATGTGCCTTTAGTTTCAAAAATCAGTGCTGTTATCTGAAGTCTGTAAAAGGACTTGTGTGTTCCAAAGCCAGTTTATCCCCCCACTCTCAGCCTTACCAGTTCACTCAGTGTAAGCTCTGTCTCCCCAAATCTTGCCTCATTTGTGCACCACCCTTAACCATTTCTGAGTACCACCATCATGGAATGTATCCAGCTTTGGTTCCCATGATAACTTCATGACAAGCATGATTAATGATGCCTTCTTAAAGCTTGTTCCATGATGAGTTTGCTAGATGCCTCCTAGGTTTTACATTATCTGGAACAATAAAAAAATCCAACCCAAACCTATCCAGTTTCTCCATATTAGGGGACTGGTACTGTTAAAGAGTTTAAAGTCCGTGGTATCTCAGAGGCTCTTTCTGAACCTCAGAAGCTGACAAACTGTCCATCCACTTAAGAAAATACTGGCACTTTCTACTTCCTAAGAAGTTACACAATAAAACATAGAATATTTTTTTAAAGGCAGCTTGCACTCTGAGGTTTTAACAAAACCAGCTATGTACAGACAGACTCATTAACACTTGCGACAAACTTAAGTTCTGCTTAAATTGCTGCCCTTCCCAGCAAGCCTGACACTTTGATTCTTTAATCTTCATGACTCAATCCATTCTGTTGAACTACACATTCAAAATTCTCTTCCTCTCCTTCATTTTATTTCTAGTTCCCAGATCCCGAAGACACCAAAAACACATCCCTGCCCCATCAGCAACAGCAGAAAAGTTGAATCACACAGCAGGATCCCTGTGTTTCACCTGCTCCTCTTCTTCATTACCACTAATGTCTTAGGAGAAAGCTACTTAAGAGATCTCCTTTCTGTCTGTAAGCTGTCAAGACCTCCAGACTCAGCTGGACACTTAGCAGCTCTCCAAAGGAAGATGAAAAGCAGAAAAGCCCTTTTAGAAGGTGGAATGTTACTGTATCAAAGCACAGCAAGTCTGTCTTGGATCACCTTCAGAAGGCAGGGCAAGGCAACTTCTATCTTGATGGGGTTTGTGTTTCATCTTTGGTTTTTCAATGGCATTTGTCACGTGCTGGTTTGTTTTTAAAGAGATGCTTACAACGGTTTAAAACAACCCTTGTACTGAGCATTGCGAAAGCACAAGGAACACCCAACATGGGCATCTGTGGCATTTCAGGTGATGGGTAAACACTTCCAATGTGGATCAGAGATTGCCCTAAAAATGCTACTGACTGCCTGTACTTGTATCAACAAACTTTAACTATAAAGACAATACAGAGTCATTTCTTCCTCACAGACCAAGAGTGGAGGAGAAAGAAAATAGGAAGTAAATAGCAGCAGTAACCATATCAGAAATTGAAGTCAGACAGCTTTAATAAAACTGTTAATTTGGTATGTTCCAGCTGCTTCGATGACACTAGGGGAAAGAAAAACCATAAATTAAACACTACCTGTGATAATGGTACTGTGAAATCTACCTAGCAATTGCATCAGCACTAGTGCTTGGCATTCCTTCACTTCACCTCTCACTTTGTGTTTCTTGCACTTTTCCAGGCAAAATCATTATGGCTAAATACTTAATTGCATTTTGACATGCACATTTTTTTCCTCTCTTTCTGTAGAGATGAGCTGTCTTTTGAATGTGTTAATAACAGTGAAAATAAGCTGTTAATTGGCAACCAGGTACAACTGCAGAGCAACACAGCGTTAAGTATCAAGCTATACCAAATATTTACAATTAAACTGTGACTTCCATTTGCAAAAGTGCTTTGTCTCCCATGAAACTGCTTCCTTGCCTCCAGAGATTTCCAAAAGGAAGTGTGTTATAGTTCTACCAACTGATCTTCTTGTTATCAGTTATATACCTGGTATGCTATTTGCAGGGTAAAACACTGCTGCAGCTCAGCAGGCATTACACAATGCTAAATTCTCACCAAATGCAACTGAGATTCAAGAGCATGCCCTACAATTTTGTGCCTCAAATGAGACAACCACAGTAATGTTCAACACACGAGCTCAGGCAAACCAAAACACAAACCAGAGGACACTGAGAAGATAATGACTGGAAGTTCTTATGCAGCTGGTCATTTAATTCTTCACTATGAGCAACTGATTGCAACAAGACCATTAGCTAGGAAAGCCAAAAGAATCAAAAGTCAGAATTTTAGACACAAACACATTTCAGTAGGATCAGTTATGACAGTAAAGTTAGCCTGTGCAGAGTTTCTAAGAGTTGCTGCTAATCATAACATTCCGAGCTAACGAAGCAAGAGTGTACAAAAGATTTCTGGATATCTTAAGTGCCCAAGGAATTATTTTTTTCCAGTAACTCCAACAAATATAATTGCCTGTGTCAAGAAGTTCCAAGAGCACCTGCAAGTAAAGCACCACTGTGCTAAACGAAACAGAAAAGGCTTTTTACTATTCAGGAACCTCAGAAGCACTAACGTGCAGCAACTATTTCTGCAGCATGTACGTCTGCATAAGTACATACAAATCACAGTTACTTATTACTCACACTCCTGGCTTCTGATAAAATTTCTTTTCAAAACCTAATAGAGCATCATGGATCACTTCTAGACCGATGCCGCTAAATTACTGTATGCAGAGAACACTAAAAACGTTACAAATCTCTTCTCAGCTCAGAAAGAGCTCTAACAATTTCATGACTTTGATAAAAAAATCTCCACCTAAAATTAGTATTCTGTGTGTGGGCATGCCACTGTATTTTTAATTTTGTGAAGACACTAAAAAAAAAATAAATCTGTGTACTAACCTTACTCTCTTATGGCTGAGCTACGTGGGAAAAAAAATCCAAGCCAACCAGTAAACCTCAATCCAAATGATAGAGACCCAAATGTATACCTGCAGCAAATGAGTTTGCAGATTGATCCCAATCAGTCCTTACCCTATTTGCCTCGCTGCATATTTCAGAAGACAGCATCCCCCTCTCCCATTAAGGAAGAGGGGAACAAAATCTCAAGTGAATGTTCCTCCTCGTTGCAAATGCACTGGAGATGTGCCACCCATTCCTGACACATGGGAAAAAAATCTGACATCAAGGACTTTCATTCTCTCAGATGCAGTATCGTTAAGAAAGTCAGAGCACTGGCAGAGTTTAGCAGCTGATAAAATGTGACCCAAGGTAACTGCTACAGCCCAGGCTGACAGGAGAGGGAGTAGAATCACAGAATGACATCCCCTGTTTTCTGGGCACAACCCTCCTTTCAATTCCCATTTTGCCAGTCCCACAGTGGGCCAGGGTGGCTGTCTCCAGAGCCGTCCCCAACAGCCAGAATGCACCCTCTGAAAACGCATTTCTTCTACTACCCTGCACGAGGGTGATCAAACTTCACCCTCCAGACTCCCAGCTTTACTAAACCAGAAAGAAAACACAAGGAAATAAAAGGATGACCAAGACCACGAGAATGAATGTGTACACAGAGAACTGCAGAAATCCAAAATTACTGGAGGTCTAGGGAGAGATGAAGGTGACAAGAGAACTGCAGAGATGCCTGAAGACTAAACTAGGAGAAAGAGAACTCGGTGAAGGAAGGAAATCAGAAGAGAAAACGCTTTGGGACATACAGGATGATGAGATAGGAAAACTTCAAAGAAATGAATCAAAAGAATAATTTAAAGATAATGGATACATGACATTTCAGAATATATATTCCTAAAACTGAAGCTGTTCTTATTCTGTGGTGAAACTGATTAAAGTTCTATGGTTCTGTAATTAAAAACCCACATTAAAAGACACACTAATGATAATTAGGGGGGGAAACAATCTCATGATCTGGTATCACACAAAATCACTTGGACCCTTCAATAAGCAAGCTGAACTTAAAATAATCAATTCCACAGTGGTTGAACTATCACTCAAGAATTGGAGGGTAAGTCAGGCATAACCCTTTATGGAATATAATTTCTATGAAGGCATGACATTTATCAAGCTTGATAAGTGGTTTTGGGGATGCATTACTTTCCTATGCTAAGCTTCAACAGCAAGCAGGAGTATGCATGCTCTAGTCTGCATTTTATGCCACCACCAAGACCAATATTTTAGACCACCACTGAAAACAGTGCTTGCAAATCAAAAGCAACAGTGAAGTCCTTAACAGATTTAACAGAGGTTGTCACATATAAGGAACAAAAGCACTGTTTAGGGTAGCAATTTTTATTACATGCTCTTTGAAACTGAGGTAAGGGTGGCAGGAGAAAGCTTTCCACAAGAAAATTAATTCAATTAATTAATTGTCATGAAAGGGCTTTTTCTCAAAACCAAAAGTTAGGAAGCATTCCTAGTTCATATTTCACTGACCTGATATGAAAGACTGTTCCACAACTGAATCCTTACAACCAAGAGTGTTTTACCTCCAAGTTCTTTGAGCGATAATCCTGGGCTTTGCTACCTGCCCTGTGCCAGAAGGGCACACCTGGGGGACAAGTTGACCTTCCCACCCATTTATGCCTCCACAAATACCTATACAAAAATGTTTCCTGCATGGTCCAAGAGGAATAGTGCTATAAACACTTCTAACTCTTTATTTCTTGGGTCCTTTCCATGCATGATTAACAGATAAATACTTAAATCTACTCCACTATTTCCATCCAATAAAGAAAAGCAGACAGACTGTTTGCACTTGCAGTTCCTGCTAAGTGTAAAATAGGTGACATCCTGTTCACCTCAGTAAGATTTCTAGCCATGCTATTTAACACAAACTACAGACAGATATGATACCACCTGCAGATGAAACTGTGGCTACACCATCTAACCACAGCTTGGAATACTGATGCTCTAGAGATCATGTATGGACTACTTCTAATTCCAGGTAACTAATAATAAGAAGAACTGAACTTTTAAGTGAAGAGCTACAAGAATGCACGGTATTATGGTAACATACATTTACATTTTAATGAAATAACATGTCTTCAATCAAGTTCAGTTAGACTGAACTATCTAAGATTTTACAAAGATTAGAGCCCATATGCAGTAACACAGATACCCACTGAGTAACCTGGAAAGCAGAATATTCATACAAGAAAACTCTTTCCCCATACATAGGGAATGTGAACCTATTCTGCAATACTTCTGTTATTTTTCCGTAGTAAACTACATTTCACCCAATTTCTAAACTACTTTCTAAGTACACTGCACAGATCTGTTAATCCCCTTAATTTAAACTATACTTGGCCTGATTTAAGAATTGGGCTACTGTGATTTCCACTTAAGTGTTATGCCCATTTACATTAGCTGGGATCAGGCCTACAAATGCTTCCTGTGCACTTTCATAGCCAATAACACCACAAGCCTCGGAAAGGAGAAAGAGGGACACCCACAAGACATGAGGCTTACATTTCTTTTCTGTAAACAGATTCAAAATGGACTGTGTCACTAAGGAAAAAAAAAAAAACAGCAGTGTAGAAATGACCAATTTACAGTAAGGGGAAAAAAAGCTGTAAGGTTAAAACAAAGGCTTCTGTTGTCCAAGCACACGGTAGTTCTCCCAGTAAAATAAACAGAAAAATTAAACCCATGCTTTACTCCTCCTTAGACTGACTTTATTTACCCCATCCACTTATAATCAAGAAATGTAATAGAAACACACTTATCTATAGAAGCAAGAAACTTGTTACTTTTTTTTCTTCCCTTAATATAGGGCTGTCTCCATGCGGCCAACAACTGACAAAGCTTCTGCCAAGAGGTGCTGAACATGCTTCCTTGTATCTATACTACCTCAAACTTTCTACAAACCAAGATAAGCACAAGCAAGCTTTAAAAATCTCCTGACTTCACGTTCTTAGAGCCTTGGCAATTAACTGTTTCACTTAAGCGATTTCTCCTATCATGATGAAGGAAACCAGACTTCTTCGTGGGTATCTCAACCAAAGCCTTTTACCTATTAACTTCCCTTAGCTAGAAATCCAGTACTTAAGTCTGTGCCTTTGCACACAATCAGTACCAGTTATCAGTATCACTATTAAAAGGAAATGAACACAAAAGCAAAGATTCCTTCCAAAACAGTGAGTCAGTTTTTAAAAGACACAGGATCTCACTAGCAATTAGTACTTTCCAGACTACAAGGCCAGCACACTCACTTCAAGACAATAAACAAACAAAAAACACCCACTCAAATGCAATTAAGGAATTCAAGGGTAGAATTTTAAACCAGCTATTAGTCCACCTCTGAGAATGTCAAGTCTGGCAGTTTTACTTTATGAACCTACTTATTACAAAGGCACACAGAAATCAACACTAGAAAAAAAAAAAATCAGCTTCCTGTGAGTTGGAATACTCAATATGCTCCACACAATGCTTAAGGAGGAAAACAAACCTAGCTCAAGAAAACCCTACGTCTTCTGTATGAGGAACAAAATCACATCTAAACTGTTCAGTGTATCTATACACGTGACACTGAAACTAAGGCAAGAAGTGGAAACAACTGGAATTTTGTGGAACATTTAAGGAGTGTGACAATTTACTACTGCTGAGCAGCAGCACCGCAGTGTTTACAGTGGCTCTTTGCACGAACCAAAGGCTTCAGAATGAAAAATATCAACCTGTCACACTTAACAGCCCAACATAACACATACTTAGCCAGGTTCAGAGCAAGTTCATAATACACACTTACTCAGATTAACAGAATGTGTTTATAAACACTGAGGGAGGTCCAAGTATCACTTTGCTGGAAGTTACTTTGTTCTACAAAAGCCAAAACGCTTTTTAGGAAATGAAACAGAGAAGAGGTGTCATAGCTACATGCACAGAGATTATTAGCCAAAGACACGAGACAAAAACACCATGTAAGACAACCATGAACTCTGACACTTATTCTAGTCCTGATACTTTGCTACACGTGCTTACAAGAGCCTAACAGCATTTTGGGAAGATCTGGACATCCCTCAACATGGCATTAGGCAAAACATAAGCTAGTTACATGAAACAATGTGGGTGTGTACATATGTAATTTTTTTTTATATGGATACACAAATACACACAACAATATGCAATAGACTATTAAGTGTTGCCTTCTCATAAATGACAGTGGCTTGTTGTTTTCCCCTAGGAAAAACAGAGCTTTTTCTTACCCAAAGGCATACAGCAACATCTTTATGGCTACATCTGCACTCATCTGCAGAACAGACCAGGGACCAGATGCTGCAGCCACGCAGCACAGCAGGCATACTAAATGCTCGTCTCTCACCAAATGGGGCTGCCTTATCCATAGGCCATTTTGGGATAGTCCCTGGCCCACGGTTTTCCCTGAGCTGTGCCTCCTCTAGGCTGCTGACACTAGCCAAAAGCATGCTGAAGAGCCCACTAACAATTAAGCAGTGCCACAAGCCTGGGACAGCGTTCAAGGCCAAGCTCTGAGCCCACCAGACAGCAAGTACAGCCACACTTACCACAGTAAGTCTCACAGAGCCCACTACCCTTACATCCACAGCCCTCCTCTTTTCGTGTGTAATACAAATATTTGGGAAATTATTTCCTTGACAACAATATTAATGTTCATTAAGACAACATAGGTATTATTACAACAGGAAATCAAGAAGCATAAATTATGGTTTTTATGTACCTACAGCTACCTTTTTAAGAGATCCTAGGCTTACAAATCTCTACTCTTTGTCATTTCTAGGGTTTATCAAACTATGAGCTCAAAACAGATTCAGATTGATAATCCAGCAGAGGAATAACCAGATCAACCAAGCAGAGGAGCTATTTTTAAAATGCATCTTAAAGAAAAGCCACAGCTAGACAAGCACACCTTTTGGAGCCGCAGTGTTGGAGCCTACCACTACGGCTCTCCAGTGCTCTTGAGAGAGTAAAGTCACAGAAACACACACAAAAGGGCATATGCCTTTTTGTGACAACCAGGATCCAAAGGGAATTGCTATTTTGCCAATACCCAACACCTGTACTATCCTACTTAGTGAAGCCCTTGACATGGGCACCTAGCGAACAATCACTTTTGAGCCTTCTTTCAGTGGCACCTTCACAGACCTCAGTGCTTCCCACCAGGCTGCAGCTGATCCTCTCCACTCACCGTTAAGGTGCTGTAGCTTCAGGTGCCACACTGATTCCTGGCAAACTCTTCTTTCTTACTGTGGTTACTCTATCCAAAAAGGAGCAGTCAATGGTTTCTTTTTTTAAAGGATGTTGCTGGTCTTTCCCAGAAGCAAATGATTTTACTGCCATGTGCTTTGGGCTCATCTAATTACAACACTAGCCCTCAGGGAATTTTTCAAGTAATGACACTGTATTTGTCAAGCACAGAAACTTTTAATGTGATTGTTCACGTGGCTCCCAGCCAATGGATCCTGGCCACCACGGCACTTAACAAAACACATTTGACTGTCCTCCATGCAATACTGAGGTGCGTTTATTATCAAAGTGTTCTTTCCTGCTAGCTAGTTATCCTTCCCTAGTGGTCAATACAAGGCATGTAGGCATATTGATGATGTTATTAAAGTTTTTATGACTCAAAGTGCTTAAGTCAAACTATATGTGTGGATATACTGCTTCACAAGCAAAGAGGAAAAGTTGCCTTAAGAAATCTGAACCAAAACACTACCTGAACAACTGCCCAGTTGTTTGCTAAGCTCATAGAATCACAGAGTTGTCAGAGTTGTAAGGGACCTTAAAGATCATCTACTTCCAGCTCCCCTGCCTGGCATGATTTGTTGTACACCAGCATCAAGAAGCACCAGCTCAACAGCAGTTTATTTTCTTCAGCATCTTATTCTTAATTTTCATTATTTGTTTTCATTTCTGGTGCTAAAAAACAAAGCCAAACCACAATTTACTAATTATGTCACAATGACTCCTTAGCCTCCCCAAAAGCTAACACCTCCATTGACCTTTTGTATACTTAACTCTAAAGGACAAATAGTGCACTATTTCAACCATTAAGTTTGGCATGACTGTACTAATTGGGTCTTTAGGACAAATAATGCTGGATTCCTATTTCAATTTCAAATTCGTTTCAATTACTACTGCTTCTCCAGAACACACAAAAGCTACAGTTGTACCACATAGAAAGGTTAATGGCTACATTTCAAAGAAAAGAACCTCTCAAAACTGTCTTTTCATCTTAAAAAACTCTTTCAAACATAATTATCTGTGGGTTTTTTTTCAAAAATGGGCAAATTTACTAAACAAATTACTAAATACATTAAGCAACTGGTAGCAGCGTATCAGCCCTCCCCAGTCATGAAAAATACAGCTATGTCACCAAAATATGTAAATGTAACATAACACAAAATACTGCTACAATTAAGACAGCAGTTTTCACTATCTACATCCAGACAGGATTTCGCCTCCCTCACTTCTCATTTTCTCCCCAGTACTACAGGGTATCATGAGAAGAAGGAGCAGCTGTCCACAAATAAGAGAGACATGAAGGCTATGACTACTCATTTGCCTCAAAACCTAAATCCGTACATCCTGTCAGCAGACCTTGGAAACTCAACACCACCCTTACCACAATGAATATCATTCCTAGGTGTTGGAAAGGATGACTGGAACACACCCACTTCGAACAAGAGTGACTCCATCCCAAACTAACAGCCCAGTGCTTGCGCTTCCAATGAGAAGTCATAATCTGACTGCAGACTACTCAGAAGTCTTAACAAGATGCTTGAAAGAGAGCAGAAGTACGCAATCACTGTTATGAGAAGACACAGGTTTCAAGCACTGATGACTACATTTCTGTTAATATACATATATAAAAAATAAGGAAGTGTTACTTGAACTCTTCTCACATATTACAGTATTTGAAGATCACGTCCTACTTGCCACCTCAGCCCATTAAGAGGTGCCCTTGTAATATGGGTCCATGCTACACAAAGCTTTATCCCCTTATTGCCAGAGAAATGGGTATTTCCACCCTTGCCTTCAATATCACTGATATTCCAACTGATTACAGAGAAGCTGCCAAAGAGTAAGACCACAGAGGCCCTGTGTCACTGTCTGTATAAACTCTGCACGGATGGAAATGATATGCAAGTTCTCTTAGATGCTAAACTCAAGCATCAAAATAATTTTAAGTAATGGTTAATCCCATTCTCATCTTGCAAAGTGCCCTGTTGTGATTAGATAAACACCTCATATACCACCATTAGCTTCAAAGGGCCAAAAACCAGGCTCGCATGGTTGCAGGAGCACATCTCCTTCCCTTCTAGGTTGGAGGGCTGCTATATAAAATGTTCCATCTGTCGGGCAATGAATTTAATACTCTTGCTGCTGGTGAGGGAGTAACTCCACTCCAGCCTCTCCCTCTTCATAGCATAATGAAAAGATGAGGATGCAAAGATAAGGGCTGTGACTCTGCCATGCGTAATGACAGCAGGACCACGCAGAACGAGGCTCAGCTACTCTGAGCACCCCAGACAGCAAAAGACAGCATTGTTGGTTACGTCTCAAAAAAGGCATTTTGAACATGCTACTTAATTGTAAGCACATATTCACATCCCATTTTCCATGATTAAGTAGCACCACCCAAGCAGGTGTTTTGTCACCATCTCCCCTGTATCGGTACACGTTAGCCAACAGAATAAACACAGTAACCTAAACATCCTGCTTCTGTCTGACTAAAGAAGATGTTTTGAAAAAAATATTCTGATTTGGATTAAAAAAGAAAAAATGGAGAAGAAATTACACTTAATTTCTCAAGAATGGAATCTGCAGATTGACTACCACGTGCAGAAAGGCAGATAGGAAACTTTGCTTTAGCTACAGTTTAGAGAATGTTGGCACATAAATGGGTAAAAAAGGAAAAAGAGTTGGGTTTTTTTCCATTTAGGCGTTACTATTTAACCTTATAAAGCGAGTAGCACAAAATTCATTCCATTTCTTCTCAGGAAATGTGACAAAACAGTATATTGTTTCTGGCTGGCAGCCACTGTACTATCACGGGGCTTCGTAACACTGTGAGTTCTACCACGTCTGAAAGAGCCCTGGAAGCGTAAAGCAAACAGCAAAGCCCATTAGCTACAGTGGTGGTTAAAAATTAAAAATGAACAGCAAGAGAGCGAACAGGTCTTTAAGGAAGGCAGAGGGTCCTTGTGTAGACTGGCAAACGCTCCAGGCCAAACCAGTTCCAGAGTGGCCACAAGACTAAAGGATACACCCCGAGTTTGCACTGGCATCCCTAGAAGGCTCTTAATAAGACAGGTGAGTGATGAAAGGCTTTTCAACCACAATCCTGAGATGTTAAATTACCACTAAACTTAAATTTTTCAGATGGTCTCCTGTCAACCATGTGAGATCCATGCAAGTTCAGAGTCCGTTTTCCTTTTAAATTCCAATGTAAGACCTAAATAAGGACAGAAAGATAGCCATACACATGTGAATGAGACTCTTACCATCCCCTGTGGTACCTCCAGCTGACATGAAAGCAGCCACATTTTGGGAAATGAGAGCATGAAATGGAAAAGCAGCATTAGGTTTGTTCCTTTCATATGCTAATGATGACATCATATCTTATGGCCCAATGCTGCAAGTGCTCACACTATCTCCTGACTAGGAAAATTCTCTCAAAGGAGTCTAAGAACTAGGCAAATAGCTCACTTGCTTAGAGGAGGAAGGTTTTATAATCCACGCATGACATAAATTATTTCTACTCCTTAGTACTTTGAATAATTACTACCATAATATTTATCATGGTTTTATTCACTTTTTTCCTAAGAAGTGAAAAAAATAATGTAATTGTTGGCAGAAGAAGAAGAAGAAAAAAAAATCTACAAGAAAAGTTTTTGAACACAGATGAAGTGGCCCTGGACAGTTACGAAGTGAGGCAGGTAAGGACCCTGCTGGGATTTGGGCACAGGAGGGATTTAGGACTCTTACCAACATTCCTGTGCTATGGAGTGTAGTGCAAAGACTCCCTCACACAGCACCCCAGAAAAGAAGGGAAAAATAAGCCATAATAAATATTCCCTCCATGCTCCTGACATCTATCTAGCCAGCTACAAAATAAGCAATTATACATTATGTAACTCTTACTGTATACACACAACACATTCCCTGGACATCACACACCCCCAAAATGAATGTGTTTTTTTTTTTTAAATATTCTCATGGTTTGCAATGTCGTGCACAGAAAACGTTAAGACAAGAAGCAAAAAAAAATCAAAACCAAGCATGCTAAGGAAAAAAGGAGCTCTCTGCAAGAACAAACAATCCACAGAATGGTGAGAACACCAACATAAGCCTATTTTTTTCCCCCCACTGTCACCGTGCTATATTTTAGGCACACAAGGAGCAGGAACCCACATTAAACCACAGTGTTCTGAGAACAACACGCTTGAAATCTACAGTTATCTTTCTTCCCCACCGCGGACACTGTAAAATCTAGAGAACAGTCTCATCCACAAATAAAAGCACATACTAGAGAAGCGGAGGAAACCAACACGGCGCACCTAAGACTGAGCGCATTCTCCGGGCAGGAAACGACTTCTAATTAAATGGCCCCAAAAAGCGATTAAAATCCAGCCGGACGGAGCCCTGCGGAGCTCCGCCGCAGGACGGGGCAAGCGAGGGAGCGGAGCCGGGAACCGCGGGGGTACCGCGGTGGCCCGCACCTGCCGCGGCCCAGTCCCCTCCCCCGGCAGGGTACCACTGTTCCTGCTGCTCGGCTACGTCCCCTCGCCCCCCGCCAGTACCGGCCGGCTCCGCGGCGGCGCCCACTCACCTGGCAGCGGCGCGCACTGCGGCTCCGAGCTCCGCGGTGGGTTCCGGGAGGGAAGGAGGGCGGCTCCAGTGCCGTGGCGCTGCGGAGGGTGCCGGGCGGCGGCCGGAGTCACCCCGTCCTGGCGGCAGGCGGCTCCCGCCGACACCGGCGGCGGCCCCTCCGAGCCCACAGCAAGAGCCAGCGCCTCGCCCGCACCGCCCCCTCTCCGCGGCAAGGCCGGGCCCCCTCCGCCGGCCTCCGCCTCCTCGCCGGCGGCTTCCCCTCGGCCAGCAGCAGGCAGGGGGGAGCGGGGGCGGCGGGGCCCAAGCCGAGGCCGCAGCCCCGCGGGCCTGGGCGGCGGGGGCGGGTGGTTCTCGTCTAACAAAGGCGGGGGGATGCGGGAAGCCAGGCCGCGGCCCGGGGGCCGCTCCGCAGGGATCCCGCTCCCCGCTGGCAGCCGCCCGGTAAACCCGGTCAGGCTGCTGAGATCCGGGCTCCTGCAGCAGCTGCGCTCGAACCGTTGAAATGGTGCCTTGAGACGCCAATTTCCTCCGTTAATTCACACGCAGCTGTTAGCACTAGCGGTTCTCAGTGTCATCAGCGTGACTACGAGGCAGCCCTCAGCGTTCTCCCTGTGTCAGTTACCCTGTCTGTTTCAAAGAGGTTAGGTTCAAGCAGCTCTGCATTTCCTGATTTTTTCGGCAATTTTACTTGTGCTTTGTCTATCACCATGAAATCAGGAATGTTTTCCATAGGAAAATGTGGTTATGAAAAATGTAAATGCAATGAAAACTTAAAATACTCACAGTAATCATCAGAAGAGCAGCGAGGTGAAACACTGCGGAGTCACAGCCCAACAAAACCAGCGACACATTAGACTTAGTCTTACGTGATCCAGGTCCTACTTGGTATTATGAGACGAGACCTCATGCCTTGTTCATTCCTGAGTCACACAAAGGCAAAAGCTTCCCACGAGCAAGGAGCACATCAGCCCTATGTGCTACAGCCATTCCTCTCTGAAATGTCTTTATTTTCTAATGTGCACCCAACTCTGTTCAGCAGCAGCCAGACTTACATCCGGGGAAAACAGAAAAGAATCCTAAATCTTACCATTTTCTGTAACTACTACATCTGTTTCCTAAATTATATAGATCTACCAGTATTTAGGGCAACTAAATGGGTTTCCGCAGGCACTGTTTCTTCAGAATAACCAGCTGGCAACTATATTAAATTAATGTATGTCAAAACACAAAGTAAATGCCACATAGCTTATAGCTACGCTCAAAGCCCTGGGCTTGGAATCCTTGCCATCCATCCATGGCAACTTCCCTCTTGGGCTTCAATAGGAGGTGGGAATTTGCTGCTCAGCCCTGCTGTATGCTACCAGTCAAACTGCTCCAGATAGGAGCAATGTGGCTGTACTCCAAAGTAGGTCAAGCTATGAAAGTCATTAACACTCTTCCACCTATCTTTAAAACTTTGTTTCAGGTCTTTTCTGTGAATTGCACCTACGTGGAACTTGGAATGTGGCTAAGACATGCTCAGCCTGCAAATGATCTGGGTGCAACTGGTCAGTCTTGTACAAATACCCTGACTCCTTATACTGAAGAGGCTACTCCTCTGACGTATCACTGCAATAAATGTCTTTGGACTGACATTAAAGGCTCAGATTTGGATGACCATGTATAGGTTGCTGGTGATTTGGGCACTCTTAAATACATCTTTCTTCAGTGGTTCCTTGACTTGGCATTGATAATTCCTATTTTACTTTCTGAAACAAGATTAAAAGAAGATGTGTAATGCCAGGAGTTTCATAACATTTATAATTACTTGTGCTTTGTTTTTTGTTATCGTGACATGTTTGTGATGATAAGATGAGAAACTGAGAGGATGAAGACTGTTAGCTAATGAATTATTCCCAGTGGATTTGCAAGCTGTAAAAGCCCTTTGACGGTGTGACACGAGTGCAGACTGTCTTTAAGTTAAGACTTCTCATCTGCCACATTAAAAATACTGCATAAATCAGACACTGGATTTTCATGTTTCTCTCCCTCAGAATGGATTTTGAAAGTGTTCTTGTGCCCCTGCTAGAAAAATCCTATTTCCAGTGAGCAAAGAACGTTAATTCATAGAATCTTTAAATCCCCTTAACTTCCTCCCAAACAGAAATGGCAGTGATCACAACAATAGTAATATATAAAGTATTTCTAGAAATTCAGCACTGCTGCTTTCCAGTAATTACAAGCCTGTTGATTTCTATGCTTCCATTTCTGATACGTTCATATTATATGTGATGCTACATGCGAAGTTCTTCATTGTTAACAGTTTCTGTGTCTGTGCTAAGATTTAAGATTCTTTTCTATTTTCCCCCAAAGTAAATCTGGCTGTAACTGAACAGAGTTGGGTGCACACTAGAAAATAAACACATTTCAGAGAGGAATGGCTATTCCTGTCTTCCTGTGTACTTACACACCTACAGACACGATGCTGATAAGGAAGAGTCTAACTCTCAGAGCCACTCACTGAGGCAATAGGTAGTTAACCTCCAACAGACTCAAAACTAGAGAAAACAACCTGCTTTTCTGGAGCAAACGGATCTCCTCTCTTTCCAACTTGATTGCTTTTTCCCACCTCTCTGCCTGGATAAATCTCATCTCTCCTTCACCAAAAAGTTAATGCAAAAGAATCCAATCTGTGACAGAACCTCCTAGAAAATCATCTTTGCCCAAGTGGGTGTTCCTGCCATCTTTACTAGGGCTCTAATAACATTGTCAGACATGTGGAGTGCACAACATGTGGCAGCACCTTTCCGGACCGAGAAACAGCTCTTTAAAACGAAGTTACAAGGTATCTGAGGCAAAGCTAGCATTGGGTGAAAACTGAAATATTACTCTCACCTGGACACTAGGACCTAAAAAGAGCTGAAATAGTACCAGAACACTAAAACTTCCAATGAATGTTTGTCTCATGTTATAAGAACAACTTTCAGCCATCCCTAGAAATTATTCAGTAAAAAAACCTGCAAAATGCTATTAACTGTAAAAATCTTGTGCCAAAACATAAATTAGACATCAAAAACATGTAATTAATGCCTTTAACGTTCTGTGTACGATGAGAACCTATCACATACTGACAGAAGGATGCACACCCTATAAAAGCTGCTCTAACTTTGGAAATTGGTAACTTAACGAAAGAGGACACATACTTAATATCATTCATTAGGTCTTAATATTAAAAAGCAAGACACGCTTTGCCTGGCAGTATTTCCCACATAAACACTTGAGACAAGTACATAAAAACCAAACTGTAACTATTCAGTCAACACTAGATAAAGAAAAGGCAGCAATATTCCTGTACTTCCCATCTCCTTCCTCTCTCTTCCTTTCGGTTATCATTTAGAGCAAACAAAGAAGGACTTGGTGAATTATTAGGGAAGGTTATCCTTCAGCACTGTGCAATCAGCAGTAGAGTGTATGAAGAACAGCACCCTTTGAAAGAGCAACCTTCCTGCACGACAGCTAGAAGAGCTGAAAGACAACAAATTACATTCTACATTATGGGAAAATTTCACATTTTCCCAGGAACTCAATCCTCTGCAAGCCAAGCTGAACACCCAAAATAAGAGTTTCTTCGCCGTGAGCATTAAAAAGCCAAACATCAAAAGGCTAAAAGGATCACCTGGAAGTACATCCACATGGGATGGAAATGTAATGTCTCAGAGGACTTCTGGGTGGATTACTGTGCAGCAGGTGAACGTATTAACTGAAGAGAATCACCCTAGGTGCCAAAATCTGCAGGACGCATTCTCTGGCCTGTCCTGCACAAAACACTTAATGAGAGGGAAAACCATCTGCAGCTCCCCAGCTGGGGATTTCTGTGATATGAAAGAGCCCCTGAGTGACTGTGGAGTTTCCCACCCCACCGGAGGCCACACGCCTCTGCAGTCTGAGCAGAGAGAGGGGAAGGCACAGTGAGGGAAAGCTGGCCCAGGGTTTGCTGCTCCAGCTCCGCCTGCAGCTGGGTCTGTGGGCCCTCAGGAGCTGTTGCCATCTGGTACTTCATCTCCTGCCAGAGCAGGCATTCATCCAGTCAGAGAGCCGAGGGGCTTCACAGCAGCTTTCCACTCTTCTGGTGTACAGAGAAGAGACCCACTGCACCAGGCCATCTGGGCTGCTCTGGGTAGAGATCAAATCTGCGGACCCTCATCTGGCAAAACTCCCATCGGTAGCTCTGAGCACTTACCAGAGATGGCCTTCAATCTCGGACCTAGAGAACGTTCACACACAATGCAAATCAACACACAGATAAATTCTGATTTAGGGAAAATTTAAACCTTAATGAGAAACATACTAACTGTAAATATTAAAGCAATATCCTACCAACACCTTTTTTATGGAATTATGGAAGCAGTTCTTGGGTACAGAAATGAAATGTGCAGTTCTTAATGCTTCCAGATAGTTACTGAAATGTGCATAAAGATCACTGAACTGGGGTTAAAATTACGATGATAAAAGCAATTGTCAACTTCTGTTGGTCCTTGCAGAGATTTAATTTTAGACCTGTACCCTTAGGCAAGCAATACAGAATTAGACCCATACACTCTGCACCCAAAGTCATACTGAAATGTCACTCATAAAACATGCTTCCACGATCTTGCTATTTGACTTACAGACACGCCAGTCAAACCTGCAGCAAAAGCCTGCAGCACATGTGGGCTGTGCTGAGGTACTGCGGGTCAAGGTCAGCGAATCATGCTTTTGGAAAACCAGGAAACTTCCCTAGCTGAGGAAAATGAACACACAGTTCTTTTGGCATGTTCTTGCTGAAGCAAGTAAAAGGAGTCTGGGGGGAAACAGGTCAATATCATGCTGAGAAGGCAAATGATACAAAGATTGTGAAGGTATCAAGATATTAGTAAGGCTGACAAGAAGATCACAAATCTGTACTGGAACCCTGGAGAATTTAAAAATCTGTACTCACGGTAGTGGAGAACAATTCCTGGTTTTCCCCAGTGAAGGGAGATCAGAAAAGGCTCAAGCGGGGCACAGAATGGCCACATCACTAATATTACTAGGACTCAAAACCCAGACTTTTTATCTGGTGCCCCTCTTCAATTCAGTTTACATCTCTCTAGACAGTAAGAATGGTTATTTGAATTACGCATTAGGTCAATAATTTGACTAAAATCCTCTAATGATCTCTTCAGGAGTCTTACTACTTCCCACAACAGCAACAATTACCACACATGCATCTAGTAAGCAAATACAACAGACACTAAGCAAGTGAGCTGCACTACTAATAAATTTTCTTTAAATGACTTGAAGAAAGCAGCAATTTCTCAAGCAACCAGTCAACAAGTTATCCTGGGGACTTAATTCCCTCTGTATCCCACATAGGACTGGATGGGAAAAACGTCCCTGACTAAGCTCAAGCAGAAATAACATACTTCCCACTGTAAGCTGGAGCTTCTCTTCAGGAGACACTTGTGCTTCACTGCTCTTTATATATCAGGGTAATATGAACATACATTTCATCAACAGGCACAACCAGCAATGGAAATTCTATTTATCATGAACTGAGAGAGAACCGTCAAACACTTGAGCCACATTTATCCTGTACCGAACAAATAAACATTAATGCCAGAAAAATAAAGCCACTCTGAAAGCCTGAAGAATCAACAAAGAAGCTTTTCGCCTTTGCCTAATCCAGCTAAACCTTCTTAAAGTCCCATTCAGAATAGATACTTGACATGATTTCCATCCACAATAGCTTTCTTACCCTATATATCCTCTGCCATTTATGAAAGGAACTGTAAGTTTCTATTTAAAAACCCACAGTCATCTGAAGTACAGATATTAAGACTGTCATTTGGGCTAAGAATTCAATTCAGAATGGTGACAATTACTAGAGCTTTACCTTCCCCAACTCTTTTTTGCCAAGTTTCTACAGTGAAGACTTCCTTTTAGTGACTGCATAACATAGACAACAGAGGGTGACCTTAAAGCCAGCATCCAGTCAGTTTTCTGAGTAGAAGTGTCATTGTAACAGTACTCAGTTACAAAGACAACTGCAAAATCCTAATAGCCATGAACATAATCTCACTCCCTGCTGAGGCTCAAAGCAAAAGGATGAGGCTGTATTTTGGTATTTTAATTTGTTCTTACTCTGAGATCTTACACAACTCCAGTGTTCATTTTCACCTGGCATTATCCTCCCCTAAGGACTCTAGTTCAGCGGACAAAGACGCCATTACTTGTCAACAGATACTGGAGACTCGATCGTGTGTGATCTATGGAAGTGATCTAGTCGTTATGTGACCAGATTAGTGCAAGGTGAGTATTCTGCAAGGTGAACATTTGTACTTGGATTTTACCACCAAATAGGAAAAGGACTCTAAATCCTGAAAAGTCTGTTCTAATCAGATTTGAATAGCACACATAATTCTAAGCTAATGCATCTTACTAAGCATGAGTGGAATTAATTTCCTGCAAAAAGCTGAATGCAGCAGGAAAAAAGGGAGTAAATGTTACTTAGTTTAGCCTTGATGGCTAATTCATGGTACTTTACTACACTATTATCAAAGGTGTCTGAATAACTTCAGTAAAGTGCCATAACATATTACTGCAGAAACCATCATCTCCACATAATATTCCTATGAATAATAAATGCTACTCTGGCACAAAGCTACTGCTTTCACATAAAGTTGTAACATTACTTCCACAAAGGCAGTTATGACATTCTCAGAAAAAAAAAAAATATTCCAGGTAATATAGCTATTTAAAAATCATTATGATTATATTTTGGAGACTATCATTTGTGTATATTTGTTACACCTCTTGATTTGCCTCAAATGATACATAACTGGGACAAGCTTGTTGAAGATAGCACATATTTCAGGAATTAGCTCTATTTTTTTCTGAGAAGTGCTAGGTTAACACATGAACAGAAAGTGGCAGCAAAAGAAATATTGTTTCTCCCACAGTAAGCACATCAATGTAAAGCTTCAAAATGAAGCAGCGGCAGCACATTTTTGCTTAGACCTTTGAACTGCACCATATGGTTGACGCTCAATTAAGCACAGATTTATCAGTCCCTGACTGGAATGTGTCCAGGACTGGCTATTCTCTCTAATCTTTGAATCAGAGGACTACAACTGAACTCGCACAAGATACCACACACTTTCAAATCTTTGAATGAAAGGAGGAAAATTACATGTATATTTTCTTTGGTATGTAGATTTTAGAATGAAAAGAGACCAGTGCTCTAAAAGTTCTGAAATGGCAGTTTCATGCACCAGCTTTAGAAACATCTTACCACCACCAAAAAGGTGAAGTCCAAATCTCTACCCATTCTCTTCAAGCAGTCCCATTGCTTACTTCACATCTGCTTTACCAACCACCAAACTGCATGGCAAATAATTCACTAAAATGGCAGAATACCAACCCAGAAAAATGACTTGTGTTATTGTACAGCGAGCAAACTGCATGAGTTTAGAGTGCAGTGAAACGGCACAAGATCTGCTATGACAGACAGGTGATCCCACGGCGGAGAAGAGCTGGCAAGGGAGAAGGGAATGAGACAGCTTCTGTTGGAAAGCACAATGGTGTAGTTGTTCTCATCTAAAAATTAACTGGTTTCTACTCCCTGGATGCTTAGCTTCTGCTTTTAGCTGTATGCTTGGTATGTTCATTCACAGCACACCCAAGTGCAGCACTAAATTCATCAACAACAGACAAGCGCATGACTTCAAGTCTAAGAGTGAAATAAGAACTTCAGAATGAATCTAGAAGGAATTTTACCCAAGTGGGAATTCGAGAGTATAGATATCAAGATCTGGAACATGAAATGTTGTGACTGTATAGGAAAAGCTGCAACTTTTTAATTCAAGATTAAATTCCTTCATTTATGTGATAGCGGACCCAAACACAGGTACAGTATTAGACTGAAGTAGGTCATGAGTTTTCTCCTATCAGATTATTTGAGGCAACAGAAGCACAACAAAAAAGTTGTTTACAATGAAAATCCGAACCCAAAACTTGACAATAATGAAGTCAGTAAAAGATAAAGCTTTTATGTTAAATTGTAAAAGCTCAATTTTAAATTCCATGTAAGACTACACTGTTACATTCTGCTTTCGTAGACAGATGGTAGGGTTTTTTTCTTTGCTTGTTTATTATAAATGTACTCCAGTGCATCTAGTTTCTGGACTGAAAAAACCCCAAAACATAATTTGCAATATTTTAATCCACGAGGCTTAACTCCTTTGCAATCGCCATTTCTATGTAACAACAGATTTCACTGTCACTCTCACTACAAAGGGATTAAACTTTCCCTCTTGATTTTGTATACTGGGGGGAGGTAATTTTCTGGGTTCAATCGGTTTTGTGTGAAGGATTTTATTTGTTTTTCTCTTTCCATAAGTGTCACCTCATCTTTGCAACCCATATGTTCATAAATCTTGGAATATTACTCTGCTATAATAAAACCATAGTTCTGGTTTTGCACATCATCAGCTTACTGAAACCTCACAGAATATCATGTAACTTCTAACATAGCAAGTGTAATGTGGGAATGAAGAATACTACTTAACATCAACTTCAACTGTAAATTTACTTTCAGCACTACACAGAAATGTTATTTACAGCATTTAGGTGTTCACACAGTTTACAGAATATTACTGGTGTATTGCAAAGCATAGCTGTTCTACTTCCATGACCCTTCCCAGTGTGCCCCACTAAACTCTTTGAGCAGGGAAGATGTTCTTTCTCATCTGACAGATTATGCAAACTTCATTACCTTAACAGAGGGGCTTCAGAAAAACTGGACCTCTGCTCTGGCACTAAGTGGTTTTATCATTATTCCTTTACAGATATGGCATAGTTCAGTAAAGAAGCTTCAATTACTTTGGCAACACATAACCTTTCTGCACTGATAAGACGCTGCAGGCGACTGCTAGACACATTTTTATTTAGCTATGTATCAAGGGACCAATGGAGATAAAGTGATTCAGCTGTAGTTATTCACAAAACAGCACCTGAGTAGGAACCCAAGAACTCTGATTTCAGATTTTCAACTAGCATACACTGATAAGAAGTATCTGACATTATATGAGCACCTGGACACCAACTTCCAGTTTTCCATTCCCAAAGCTACATCATTCTTTCTACAGTCTGCCTGCAACTATGTACCTTCAGAGAAAGGAATAGAGACCACCAGGGGTGTGGACCGTGAATTTGCTCACATAGGTCTAGTCCATCCTTCTCTCCTCAGGCAGAATTATTGACTGAACCATTTCTGAGCTATTTAATGCAGGACATGAGAGGAAACAATCAGAACGCTGTCTCTGGCCACCAATTCTATAAAGAATCATGAATACCTTGAAAAGGCACAGTGAGATTAAAGCACATTATAAACTTCTGTTGTACATACTTATGAATTCTGGTTATAAAACATAATGGACAAAAAGAAAATCTGTCCTAGTAAACTCAGCTATAAGTGCTACAGACTCCAGTAAAAGGCAACATTTCATCACCTTATATAGTCTATGATTCAGTAATTTTGACCACACAGGTAAAAATTTGTGCTCATTTCACCCGGTAGCTTATCCTTTACTGCCAGATATTCCAATTCTGGGGTATTTTTTCAACGGTCTGACACTGCCTGGATGAATGCAATTGTGCATTCTTTCCACAATCACAGGAAGCTTTATAAGTGGCAGGAAAAGTCACTTAGAAGGTATCCAGTGCCAGAGCACCTATGTTTTAAAACAAAACAAAAAAACACTAGAAAAACATCAAATTCCATATTGTGAGCAGGCTGTCAAAGATCAACATCATCAGGAGACTTTTAATGCTCTCTTTAAAAAAAATAACACTTATTCATCAACACTTTTTTTGAGCAGGAACCAGGATGTTGTCTGCCATTTGAGGTAAGGAGTTAAGAACATAAAATCTGACAGCATTTAAAGAAAAAAGGTCTGAAGGGAGAAATAGTATTTCATAAAGCAGTATTTAGGGCAATTGCATTTTAACATAATTAAATACTACACCATTAGAAGTAGAGAAAAGCCTGCATTGTTTGTAAATGCAGTTAAGCCTTTTAATCAGATCATCACCTTTTCCTCAGTACCTCAAAAAAAAAAAATCACAGCCAGTAGAAGAAAATAAAAACAATTGATAATAGAATATTTGCCTAGCTAGAGTAATGAATTTCAGGACATTCAAAACAATTAGGCAGAGAGATGTATTTTGCTGACCATACTAGGCTTTTACTATGAACTCAAGTCTGCTACTCCAGATAACTAAACATGTTAGCTGCATTAACCTCTGTTATTGATGCAAGTTGTTCTAAGAGGACACTGACCAGATTCTCTGGTGTGGAATTGGTATTTTGAACTGCATTCCAGTGTACTCCACTAGGCTCATAAGGATCCCAGTGTAAAATGGATGCTAACAGTGCAGGTTATTATGTTCCTCTCCTTTTTCCCTGCTGCTGGCATACATTCAGGCTCAAACCCCCTAGACCTGTGGTTCAGTCCCCACAGGACCACCACAGATTTCAAGCAGACAAACACCACTTTACCACCCACTGATGAATGAATTCTGTGGAAAGTGAACACAAGAATTGGAAGTGGAAAAAAAAAAAAGGAAAACTGCATTCTCTTTTTGTGCAGGCGTCTGGTTTACAGCATGTGTCAGTCTGCAACTCCCAGGATTTGGGCCACGCTCACCAAACCTATGCAGCAGTCTCTGGTTATTCATACAAAAATAGCACAGCATTCAAAGAGTGCACAATGCAGGGTTGGCACAGAACAAGGCGAAAATCCCTCACAAAAACACATGCTGACTTTTGACTAGAGTCGAAAAGAAAAGGCTCCTCATAAAGACTGCATAAACAAAAACTCCTGAAGCCTGACAGAAAAGGTTAACTGCAATGTAACGTAACCTATGTGGTGCCTTTGTTGTCTATGCATCTCAGATTTAATTCTGAGTCTAGTTATCTTACCATCTGATGGGGTTCTCCTGCTTTGCTCTTTACTTGTTCTGAAGGAGAAATCATTCTTCCATTAATAAACTGAAAACACAGGCAGTTATTTACCACCTCTTCTATCTTGTCAGTCTCTTGTCCTTAGAGACTTCTGCACTTCAAAACTAGGCCAGCAGATACAGTAAGCTTATGTGTCACTGGCATTAAGGCAAGAGGCAAACCCTTACTCAGAATTTAATTCTGCTTTATAAAGAGCACTTAAACAGGATTTACAGCTTTCAATTTTTGAATTTAAAACCAGGAAAAGAAACTTCACTAAAAGCACTGCTCTTGATTGAACAACTGAACCTTGTGATGTTACATATTGGGATGGGAGATTTTTCAGCCAGGTACAAAGTTTTTCTTGGATGAAAAATCAACATTCCCACTGCCAGCTCCTAAAGCGAATGACGTAACCCTACAAAAAAGAGGATTTCGCTTTCAGCTTCACAAAATGTTTCCACTTGTTACACACTTTTTTGAAACAGAGATACATAAACAAGGAATGTTACTGTTTCTACTGACAGTCTGTTTAAACTGGAACCCAAGACCTAGCAGAACGCACCGTGCTCTGCTTAGACGAAATACTGCTTCTCAGCAGGAGTGCGGGTCACCGTTCTGCGAGTGCACCAAATGTTCTGGTGAGATGTCATCTGATTTCAGTGAAAGAAAGAGGTGCAAAGAGTGACAACTGCAAGAATGCCAAACGTTTCTGTCACTGCAAGACTATCATGTTTGACTGGTTTACAGGTTATTTAGGCTTGTCATGTATCTTTTAAGTCCGCTGAAATTCATGCATTAACTTGTCATGTACAATGACACTTTGATTACACTTGAATTCTGTGTTCTTTTAGTTCAGTGTCTGAAAAGGGTGTATTTGTCTTTGAAAGGCAATAAGGGAAGAATACTTAGTGCCATATGAGGTATTTAAACTCCTGGAGATAGAGAGCTGGTCTGATAAGCTGAAAGGAACTAATTAAGATAGAAGCTGATTTTGCTCCCATATCTCAGAGTGAAGCAAGCATGATACCAAAGTGTTATCATCACTTCTTGTCCCAGCTTCTTAGGACTGTACACAAAAGTAAAAAATGATAAATCACTGTGCTTTGGCTCATAACTACTTGCTGAAGTAAACCTGAGTGGCATAAAAACATTCTTTATTTAAAGCAGTAGGAGTTTTACATACTCCTAAAGGAGCAAGGTGCCATCTCCTATTTTGCAGACTTCTCACAGAGAAGTTAGACAATAAATGAACACATTTCCCAGATACTCACTGTCCCTAGTGCTCTATAGCCTGTTCCCTGGTTTCCAACAGAAGGACTTCTGGTTCCGAATCAACATACCACTGAAAGTACCACCTTATCTGACCCTTCCTCAAGTGAATTAATAGAATATAGATAAAATGTCTATTCTTTTACAAGTATTCCACACTTCTCATATATGGATTTACACCCAAGAAATAGTATCTATTGAAATATTCACATGAAGTTTGAGAACAGTGTTATTTATGCTGCCCATAAATTTGTACAGAAATGACTGCATCCTCACTGTTTTAGAGAATATGAACCTTCACAGCCAGAACATTGTACATGATGTATTCAGTATGTTCATTTTTTAATTACTGAAAAATCAAGGCAGGAGAAATCTGAGTCTTATTTTTGCAACATCTTAACTAGAGACCTCTAGTAAAGACAAAATACAGCTGCAGAACTTGCATTTGTATTTCAAATGTTTCTGAGTTTCAGTGTTCTCAACTATAGAAAATGAGGTTCACTCTAAAGATAAACTGTATGTGAGAATCAATCACATCTGTATTTATACATATCTGAATTTCCAGACTTTTTTTGTTGTTCTTTAAAGCTTTCAGTCTGGGCTCAGCACACAACATCCCAATATTCCACAAAAAAAAAAAAAATAACAATAGTATGGAAAAGGAAAATAACCTAGCAACTCATTGTGTCCTCTCAAAAAGTGGGAAGACCTAGTTATATAACAACCTATTACTGTATTTTCTGCATATATGTATATACACACACTTATACAGACAGAATCATCTCCTTGCATGTTTCTTATTAAAGATGTTAGTCTTTGTATAAAATCTAATGGCTTTAGCTGATTTGGTCCTAGTGTCTATGTCCTTGAACTCATACTTCTCTCTGACATCATCATCAGCCATTGTAAAGATGCTAATGCTGTTACTGACCACCTCAGACAGGAAAATAAACAGAATAAATTGAAATTAAGCCTACTGATGTGAATTTTGTTTCCATAAAAGTCATCTTAGTAACATGAAAGTGATTTCAGGAAGAGGAATGGAACACTGGTAACCACCTAACCTTTATTTTCCTCGTGATACACACAAATTATCTCTTGGGCATCGTGAACCTAATTTGGTTGCTTACACAGAGGTGCCTAGTGCCATTTCAGACAACCTCAAGCATTCCACTGGCTTCCTTTGGCTTGGGACACACTTGGATTTTGCATGACATGTGTTAGCCCTGTGAGAGTATCTTCAGTAGACTGCAAGTTCTAAACTGGCCCTAGACTTGTGTGTTTAGGCACCTGAAAGCCTAATCCACACTGCCTTTAGCTCTGGTCAACACTGCATGAAATAAATCAGAGTATTAACACTGTATGTTAATTTTTCACTGCTGTAAAAATGACCAGATAAGTAGGAAACCAAAAACCAAAAGCTGTCTTCTGATGATTAACATTTTAATACAATAGCATCTTTAATCAAAACATTAACTTGATGCTCACTGGCTTGCATAAACATCTTACGCTATATGCACACACCAAAAAGGTTAGTTTCTGTCACCAGTACTGATTTAAAACTTGAGTCCTATTATCCCTCCTCATCTGACACCAAGGTGTCAAACTGGAGAAATACTGAACTTTCTTTTTTATGTGGTACAAAAATAAGGATTATGAATACTGACAGCATAAAGAAGGAAAAAAATGTTCAATAAAATACTTACTATGCTACATTATTATGCAATATAGCTAATAAAATACTTACTGTAAGACTCTACAGCAGCTAATAACACTAAGCTGGGGATGATCTTTTCATGACCCTACTCAAAAGCTGGTCTCCAGCACTCTCCTAAAGATCTGACAGGTTGCTACACAGAGCAGATGGATGCAAACAGACTGGGCAGTGCAAAGTACAAAGTTACTGCCAGTAAACCACCCCAGAGGTAGAAATGTGCTGATAACCTGAATTCTCACCAAGTTTTGCAGACCTAACAGCGCAGGAGAGTTGTAAGGTGGGCTCAAAGAACAGGGCTTACTGCATATTTATGTTGATAGCTTTCTAAGTGCCTAAGTGATGAGAGTAAGGAAAAAAAACCCCACATATGTGCTGTGTGAGAATGAAACTAAAGCATGTTGGAGTCCAGCAGCAAGCTCAGAATTAGCATCTCATTAATAATAAAACACACAAGCAGGACAAAGTAAAATCATGAAGGGGTCTGAAGAAGAAACTTTCAGCTAACTTCTACAACTTGTATCTGACGCAATACAAAAGGGCAGTTTAGAAGACACAGATCAAAGCAACACCCCAGGAAAGCAGTTTTACAGCAGTGGTAGAATAGAGTTGAGGTTTTTCCTCCTACAAAGCACCCTCCTTTGCAAAATGCTAACCTGGATGCACAAACTGATCCACACATAGCAGACTTGATTTATCGCACCTCTCAGTTCAAACTTGGAAGGTTCCACCTCCTGCTGCAGCATTCTCACATACCATCCAAGGAAACCAAAATAGAGATTTTTTTTCACTAGCGTTTGCTCTCTGATTTACCTTCATAGCAAAGTGTTCTGTGTAAGCATGTAATTGAGATATCAAGAATTCCAAAGAAAAGCACTGCAGAAGCACAGGCAGCTCAGACTGCACCTTAAACAAAGACTTCAGTTCTACTTCAAAACAGTGGAAGGAATTCAGAAGGATTGACAAAATTATGAAGGAGGAAAGTATTTTACATATACTGGAGTAAAACTTACTTAACTAATGACAGTGGTAGCACATAATTATCTATACATACATTGCAAATCTAAATAGCAGTGGAAAAAATATCAGATTGGTAAAAAGGTTGTAACTAAAAGAAATGTCATTGGAAGAAAAGAAAATGTAACAGCACCTTTCAGCAGTGAGCTCTACTGCAATAGGGAAAAATTTCCCAGGGAAAGCCTCATGCCCTGACAAATTTGAAATCAGGTTGAAAAGCTCATTAGAGGCAATATATGAAAACAAACTGGATCCATAAAACTGCTCAAATAATAAAAACATCACATGAATAATCCAATATTTAAAACACCCATAATTGACATTGCAGTTTCACCAAGATGCGTGAGCTACTGTGTATGTCACACAAAGCACAGGTGGTAAGGAACAAAAGTACACCTGTGTCCTTCACCACAAACCAAAACATTCCCCTCTCCTGTTTTAGCTGGGAATTCTGTGCAGCAATGGTGATTCTGCCAGCCATAAAAAGAGAAAGCAAACTAAGGAGGAAATTATACTGATTTGAAGTCAAAAGTAGATGGTCTGTCATCATAATGCACTTGCCTGCCCCATCTCCTACTGCCATATAAATGGTACTAGAAGGAAAAGAAAATACCATCTTTAGGTGAAAGAAAATAGCATTTTGAAGACTCCTGTGAAACTGTTGGGTAGGATATGCAGAGCACAAAAGGACATCAAACGCTTTAACTTCAGCTTTACACACTCAGTTCTTTGATCACAATTGTCTTTTAAGTTTCTCATGGAAAACACACTCCAGACAGTTTGAAGTGCATGTTTTGCTCCTACATCTTTAATGTGAAGTTAGTCTTTACTGAACTATACACTGGCTTCTGAAAGTTAAATAACCAACCTGAATAAAAAGCTCAGCTCAATCAGTTCTCTTAAGACAAAGAAAATGAAGAACAGCCTTGCATCTGTTTGCTTCAAAGTTTCGAACAGTGCCTTCAAAGTAACCATCTTTCTGTCAAACATTGTTACACTGCCTCAGTTCATGAAAGAAGCTCTGAAATACAGTTTCCATTTGACCCGCACATATTCTCACTTCTGTACATACTAGTCCACTACATAAACTAGGTATTCCTACGTTGCCACTGTGTCAAAATCCGGTGAGTAACCAACAGCCCAAGTACACCACCAGTAGGTATTGAGAAGTTATGCAATAAAAACAAAGCTACTGTTAATATTCGGTGTGATTAATGCATCTCTTCCTTAGATGACAAGCTTAAGAGTTACTGGATTTATGAGTTCAATCTCCCTTTCCCCTAGTGATCTTTATATTCCCTCACATCCCACGTTTCTTCACAAGCCTCCTGGCTCCCACAGAGCAAATTCTCAAGTGGAGACACTGACATCTTTACATCAGCTGAAGATCTCATACACACATCACAAATACATACACATCCCTGATAAAACTGTGTTGCCCTGTTTGCAGTGTCACTCTCTTTGCTCAGAAAAGCTGCAGCTCTTCCTCCAAACTAAAACAGTCATGCCAAAAAAGATCCTTAAATCAAAACAGCTATTATTCATCGACAGAAAGCAAAAACTTCAGCATTAATAGAAAGCCACCAGCTGCCGTTGCAGAAACTATAAAATGCAGTCACCATGTTCAGCTGTTCCAATAAGTACAGTTCCACTCTACCGCCACCTACAGATAGGCTTCATTTTTTCCCAAGATCTACTTTTCACCTCCAAACATTTAGACATATAACAAATATATACATTTAATAATAAGATCTCAACACACACTGCAAAAGTGTACCCCAAACACACATTACCTCAACATCTTCGAAGCTTCAGGCAAAGCTGAGCCCACGGTGACGTGTCGCTGAAAGGTATTTAGGTGTTGCCATGCTGAGCGATGCCTGACCCTGAGCCAAATCCTCAGCTGGGAATTAGGTGCTCCCGTGCCCTCTTCAATCCATGGAAAAAGTTACGTCGTAGAGAGATGCCCTTCAGAAGCCAGCTGAGCTGCTGGAAATAAAAAGGAGATTCTAAATCTCTGGTATGGATATTTTAAAGACCTTTGCTTGAGTCCTCAGAATATCTAACGCTTAATGGTCGCAGCAACGTTATTGATGCCTGCTTCAGACACCACGAGTCCAGTTTCAGAGCTCAATGGTCTTAACCAGGAGACTACAAAGTCCATTTAGCTTTCTGCATGAAAACAACTCAGTAGACCAAAGAGGTATGTGCTTAACAAGCACAACAGAGACATTAGAACTCAGTAAAAGTGCTGATATGTAGGTATACAACGGTCTGAGCTTGCTTAGGGCCTAAAATGAACGTACTATTTAATACACAGTGAATTGATCACATATAAAAATAACTATTAGCCTGCAGGTTAGCATTACCATGATCCTATAGACAATCCTCCTTACAGAAGTCCCAGCAAGCCACTGGCTGGTTTCAAACCTTTCCAAGCGGTAAAATATTTCAGCGTTTCTTTGTGAAATACACTTCGCTGTGGGAGCAACCTAAGCACGAAGAGAAAGCAACACCTAATAGCCCCAGCCCTCAGTGAAGAGCTTCAAAGGCATTCACCTCACAGCCTCCCTGGAGCTCTGCAAGGGGAGTGAGGCCCAGGGGCTCACCTGAGGCTGGTGGGAACCTGCGCTCTGCACCGACTGCTGCCCTCACGGCCTAGCCTGGGGACCAGACCCACCACCCCGCTGAGCTCTGACCTGGCTTCTCCCCTCAGGGCCCGGCCCGGGATGAAGGGTCAGCACCTCGGTGCGAGGGCAAGATGGCGCCCGAGGCAAGTGAGAGAAGCCGGGGGCCGGTCCGCGCGTCGCTGAGGTGCGAGGCGAAGCATGAGCTGCGTGGCGAAGCAAAGGAAAGAAGAGAGGAGAAACAGAATCTCCCGGGCAAAACCCCGCTCACCGGCAACAGCGACTCAGGAGCGCCCCGACAGCGGAGACTGACGCCGGACCACCAGGGGACCACCCGCTCGCCGCGGGCACATCAGCCCGTCTCTGAAGGAGCGCGCGGAGCGCAGGTCCCGCCCCGCCTGCTGCGCACGCGCCGCCGCCACCGCGCCTTGTCCCAGGTTCTGGACGGAGGCAGGTCTGGGCGCGCATGCGGGAGCGGGTCGGGGGGGACCGAGCCGGGGCGCAGGGGCTGGCCCGTCAGCGGGGGGGGGGGGCTGCGGTTGTGGAGGGGCTGTGGGGGGCTCCTCAGGCCGCGCTGCGGCGAAGCTTCCAGGAGAGAGGCCCCAGCCCCGGCTTAGCCGCCGTAGGGGGAGTGCCTTAGCCGTGGCTGGGGCAAGACTGGAGCGAAAGGCTGCTGGAGAGATGATCCCAGCGTCGGACAGGACCTCTGGGGATCCGCGATTCCAACCCCCCTGCTAAAGCAAGGTCACCCACAGCAGGTTGCCCAGCATCACCTCTCCAGGTGGGATTGGAATCTCTCCAGAGGAGGAGACTCCCCAAGCTCTCTGGGTAGCCTGGGCTCATGTTCAGGCAGAACCTCCTGGGTTGCAGTTTGTACCCAGTGCCGCTTGGCCTGTCCCTGGGCACCACTGAACAGAATCTGGCCACATCCTCTTGCTCCAACCCTTTAGCTATTGATCAGCATTAAGCACATCTGCTATGGGTCTGCTCTTCTCCAGGTTAAGCAGCCGCAGGACTCTATGCCTTTCCTCCTCCCAGAGATGCTCCAGTGCCCTCACCGTTTTCATAACGCTGTGTAGACAATGTCCAGGCCAACCATCGTGCCCACTAAAATCGGGGCAACCGCACCTGAGATCTTCATGGTGCTTCAACTAAGGATGAGGGTGGTGGAAGAGCAAACCAGCATGCTGCTGCAGGACCTGGAGGCACTCAGCATCGATGAGCAGAGGTAGGAGAAAGCAGGGGTAAGAATTTTCCCTCTTGGACATCTACTGGCTTGGTTTTCCTCATCTGGTTCCTCTTGTCACGTTTTGCCATGCTTTTCTCCTCTCTCCACGAGGGAGCTAGTACTGGCAGATTCAGCACAAATGTGCTACAACAACTTGGAGGAACAGGAAACCTTCCAGCTCTATGAAATGTGGGTTCTAATGTAATGGCATCTCTAACACACAGTATCAGGCAGGTACGCATACACAGAGTAGCTAATTCTTTTCTGCTTTTCAGCCTCGAGAATTTCCACTCCAAGACCTCAGAAACAACCATGAGTCACCCAACCATTAGCCCTGTACAGGCCAGGGTAGCATTTGTAGGAGAAAGTACACTGTGGAAAAACTGTGAAACACTGGTGAATCGAATGTGTCGCTTAGAGAGCGTTGTACAGACACTGCAATTAAACATCTTCCGGCTGCAGACAGAAAAGGAGCTGAATCCAAACCGTGCAGGTAGTAAAAAAGGATGGTTTTTACCACTTTGTCCTTCATTGTGCTTCCATATCCTTTTTCTGTCAATGAAAGATTTCTTGCCTTTTCCCTGTGGCAGCCCAGTTGGAGCAGAACCTGAGAACAGCCCACGAGAAGCATTTGCAAGAAATGAAGATTGCACAGCAAGAAGCAACCGAGTTGCGCCGACGTCTAAGAGATACAGAAGAGGCTGAAGAAAAGGCAAGAGAAGAAGCTCAGAGGCTGAGTGCTGCTCTGGAGATTACAACTGCATCCAAGGTACAAAAGATTATCATCTTGTTATAGTTTCAAGTATTAATGGATGTGTCTAAGTATACTTCATCCATGACATAGTTAAAGTATACTCAGCTTGAAAAAGGAATTTATGATGTGTTATTGGCAGTAAGAGCAAACACTATAGATAATGAGAATCTGTGCCTCCATCAGGTAAAAAGAATTAACCTATCAGATCAACAAAAAATAGTTGAGATTTGTAATTCTTTTCCCTTCATGACTGAAGCTCATCCTCACTTTTATGCAGTGCTCAGTAGCTTTTCTGTTTTTCCAGGAACTTGCAATTCTCTGGCATTTCAGTCTTACATTTGTACTACTATCTCCCTCAAAGAGAACCTTAGGGGAGTATGTCACTCAGTCTTATTAACTGTATTAAAGAATGTGTTGGTTCTTAGTGCTTGCACTGATATTCAGTGCTTCAGAACAGAGAAATCAGACTAGAGACAGAAATCAGGTTCTAGGTCTTCTCACGGTAGTTGCATTTTGCAATACCTTTTGCTTTTGTGATAATTATGAGCATGAAAGGATAAAAATATCTATTCCTTTCATCTTCTTTAGATAGATGCAATGATTGCAGCTGAGGAACTAAGGAATACAAAAAAGAAAATGAACTGTAGACTTCAGGAGGTAAGTACAAGAGCAAGGAGCTTAGTAGGAAGCTGAATTTGCCAAGAGTTAAAGACTTGAAGATGATCCTTAAAAAACATTCTGGATGCAGTTTTGGACTCTGCATGCTCCTAACTAAATAGGAGAGCATCTTTCATATATGACCTGGGAAATATTTGTTCAATCTGCCTAATTAGACTTGGGTGAGAAAGTGTTTCTTTTTTTCTAGCTAACAGAACAACTGTCCCAGGAGATCTGCCTGCGGCAGTCCATGGAGCAATCCCAAGCAACTGTGATGTGTCATGTACAGGACATGGAAGCAACTGTAGAAGCAGAAAGGAAGCAGGTTTGAGAAACTTCTGAGTCTTCTATCTGTTTTCATTTTCTCTTCTGGGAGGAAGAGCAAGGACTTGGATGTCCTTCCTGAAAGCCAGTTAAAACCCTTGATAACTACAGCACAGTCATCTTTAATTGTGTGAACCTCTTAGATTCTGTCATGTCAACAGCATTATAAACACAAACACTGCATTACAGAAGGAAATGGAGTTGCTTGCCATAAGTCTTCTGCCTAAGACTGGGAGAAGCAGAAAAAGGGGAGAAGCTGATCAGGCTCTATCTTTTCCAGTTCAATCAACTTTACTGGCTCTGAGATTTGCTTAGGTTTGCCTGAGTGAATTCTGCACCTGAAAGAATGATCTGAATAATCTGTGGTACCATTGCAGGTACAGATGTTACAGCAGGACTGCCAAGAGTTGCATAAAGATGCCCAGCTAGTCCGAGCGAGGCTGCAAGAGGCGGAAGAAAGAACTGCCCAGCTGGAGGAGCAGTGCACTCAACTGAAGGCAGAGCTGGGTATGACAGTGGGTTCTTGTCCTATCTTCCTAGCTCCTTTCTCACTGCTTCCACAAGTGAGAGGAAACCAGCACTGAGGTCCTCCTGACCTGTGGCAGGTGTATCACTCAAGAGGAATGGAGGTGATGAAACATTAAAGGCCTTTAGTTTGCATGGGATGTTTCTGAAGTCCCTGCTTACCTAGAGGAAACTGACAACGCTGGTAATCAGGGTAGGAAATACACAAGAATATTGAAAGATTCCATAAGCACAAATTCTTTTCAGAGGGGGCTTCATCGATCAAGTAACCACTAATCCATTATTCCTGAATTGATGTGCAAGTAGAATGCCCATTGCTATTGAATCTTTTGGCAGCTGATTAAAAAAAATAGATACTCTATTGAACATCAGTATAAGGACAAGCATCTTGGATAAGCCTCGAGTTGATCTCATTTAGATTCCAAGTGTATTAATATAGCTGCCTATAAAGGGAACTAAATAGCATTTAATGAATTCCAGGGTAGAGGAAGGTCCATATTGTCAAAATTAAAGGTAAATGTTCCTAACCTAATCTATTCCTTATTCCCAAATAACACTCAGCAACCAGGCGTAAATCCTAGCATAGTTTTTGTTCTTATGATCCTTCCCTCTGGACCCATTTCAGAACACAGAAGTGTGTGAATGACAGCTGGGATAATGAACCTGTAGCTCAGCATTTCTGTGTAGGACATGGCAGGAGGGGAGAAACTTGCCATGTTGGGGCAGAGCTGGCTGAGTAGGGGAGAAGAGTGGCAGAAGAATTCTTTCCCTCAGAACAAATCCATATGCAAATGACAAATTTCCATGAGATGTACAAGGTTGACTCAAATTCCAACAAAAATAATTCTCCTTTAGATCTGCATGGTTTAAGCAGGCATCTAACTACTGTTCTTTGTCATTGCACACAAACTTGTCAAGCTGCATGTGGACTGTGGGTTACAGTCAGGATAAATCACTTGCTTGCACATTGAACAGCTAACTAAGAGACAGGGTTATCTGATTTGCTCAAGCAATCACAGAAGTGGTATGGGTAGGAGACTGGCATGATGGCATGCTTCATTTGAAATGGAATAGATGACAATTTATGGAATCAATTTTTAAAAGTAAACTTGCTGAAATACTGAAGTTATCAAGGAAACTGTTAAAGAACAAGACCTGCAGAAGTCTTACCTGTTTGTGGCATGTTCAGTAAATTAACTCAAATATCATATCAAAATGTCACCTTTTAACATCACCAAACAGATAACAAAGCATGTAATGACATTCTCTTCTATTTTTAGACTCCAAGAACCATATCATTTCCCAGCTTGAGGAAGAAGCAAAAGTAAGTTGTAAACAAGTATTGTTGAGGAAAATAGCTAAATAAAAGATCAGAACAGCCTGCATGGGGCCTTTCAAATATATCCCCCTTCAGAGGCAGAATATTTATGTGAACAAATGCCAAAGGCTACCAAGGCTACTAACCACCAAATGTCTTATTTTATTATTTTACCACTTTGAGGCTACCCTACTTAGTTTTGAAAGTTTAACTTTCATGTCCTACTGAAAAACCAAAATGCCTTCCCTGGAAAGCTAGGACTGACCACAAAATACAGCTGTGGTAGCACAAGTATTTCACACAAAAGAGACAAGTAGATGGATTAGTGATTAATACTGCAGAAAAACCAGAACTTGGGTCAACTAAATGGGCAAAGCAAGGTCTGCTTACTGCCTACGTAGGGACTGCATGTGCTGTCTTCTCTGAAAGAATAAGTTCAGTGAAGATGAGGCCAAAGTTTGGTTTAGATGTGGAGTCTCACAGTGCTGGCAAAGGATTCCTTCAGCTGTGAATTGTGCCACTTCTGGCAGGGAGAGCTTATGAGTTCTGAAGTGTTGAGATGAATCACACTAGAGACTAGCAAGTTTGAGCTCAGAAGGGTACGAAGTCACTCTCAACTTTCAAAGCTAAGTTAAAGCAGGTAGCACTACGGTTATTATTTCAAGGTATATTTTGGAGAGAGGCTTGTACTATAGGAGCCATGTCTGATGCTGGCAGGAGCACAGAGCCACGTGACAAGAGCTTAAAAGAAATAGGCAAGTATGAAACAAAGACTTGATAGTTGTGAAGTGCCTGACTACATGAGGTTTACATTTATTCCCAGTGGATGTTCTGATCTATTACCCCTTAGAATGCACAGCTGTCCTTCAGCAAACAACACACAGAGAACCTGCACCTTCGGTCTACAATGACTGCCCTGTGAGAGACAGCAGAGAAAGGACAGGTAGGGAGAAGAGCTGCTCTTGGGTTTAAAGTGAAGTAGAACAGAACAAGCCACTACACTGAGAGATAATTATACATTCACTGGGAAGCCTCAAATGCAGGTCAGGAGACAAAGTTTAGTGCCCTCAGGTAATGCAGGCTAATAAACAACTTCCAATGAAGGAATTCAATCACTAGTCTAGGTAACTGTTCCAGATTTCTCAGCCTTCAGGCTGGAAAGCTTTCCTCCCAGCACTTATTTTGAATCAGCTGTGTTGGAAAATATCTTCTTCAGAAGCCCAGACATGCAGAACTCCTGCTGCTCCCTTTTCTGCCTACCCTTGACGGAGTACATTTAGCACCTTTAGACTCTCCATTAATGTTTCTATTAATGAGCCCAATACAGACTACCTGTTTGGCTAACATTTCTTCTACCTTTTGGGACAAAAGGTAGGCCTCAGTACATTCTAAAAAAATCATATTTATTCTATTTCCCTTTTTTGTGAAACATATTTCAGGAAACATTTTCCTTTTTTTTCCCTCCTCCCTCTCAACAGATACTTGTTCATTGGGTGGCATTCACTACTAATGGGATTTGGATATATCTTTCACAGAAAGTTCTGTTTTCCTTTGGTTATCTACTGCCTTCTTTGCCTTAGGAACCATTACATTTTTTAGACTTCAACACTGCTAAGTGATTATGCTTGTCTGGTAGTTTAAGCAATATAAACTTTTAACACCTTAGGATAAGTCTGCCTTAAGTTGGAAGTAGCCAAATGAAATTTCTTCAGACACTTTCTACCTAAAATAACTTTTTCAATATCTGCAAGAGATTTTTTTTAGAAGTTTGACAGTCTAATATGCAGAAATCTGCAGCTCAGATACTAGACAGCAGACTAATTCCTCATACTGAATGCAGCATGCTAACAGTATTGACAGAAACATCCTGTAACAACCACTGAGAAAAGGGGATTGCAGGAGTTAATGAGCACTGTAAGTACTGTAAATGCACAAGCTGAGTGCAAGTAATAAGGATCTGAGATTAAATACATCTATAAAAGCTAGGCAAGGTGACCTGAGCTTTGACACCCTGTACAAGAAGTAGCACACCACAACATAGAGAAGGGAAGGGATGATGCAGGAGCTCAATGATAAATTAACAGCGCTGTAAATTAATTACTTGTCCCTGGTCATTCTGATGTTAGAGTTATTGCCTGGGTAACACAGTCACTAGTATAAAGTGGCTAACTGATGACACCTAACTGTAGCAGGAATCAAGGTGCTGTGTGAAGTAATCTGTATGTTATGGAGAGAGTCTCATCAGTTTAAGGACTCAAAAAGAGAAGAATGAAAAGGATAAGAGATCTCAAATGTTACTCCATCTTTCTAGATGTCTGTGTGGGATGAGCCAAGAGGACTATGTAGTTTCAGGTAGTGGACACTGATGTATGGTCATTAAAATCCAATTACTCCATTCCATTTACTACCTCAGGTGTTCAACTTGTGTGTCTGTACATACGTATTCAGCTTGTGTACATTGGGAAAGTATCAACAGCAGACTTGCCTTTTGTGGGCAAATTTGCATTTGGGAACTCATTCTCTTTTTTAACTTGTTCCCATTCCATTATTTCTCACTACTCTCAGTCACCTCAATCAGAATACTTAACTGCTCCCAGAAAAACAGAGTAAAAAGCTTAGTAACACTGTGCTATTAATGCTTTTACTGTGTTGGATGTAATCACCAGTTGCATATGTTGGTAAGAAACAGCTGGTGATGAGGTCCTAAGATCATGATGCTAAAGAAGAATTAACTGAAACACCTTTTGAGACATTTGATTATCAAAATTACATTAGTACAGTAGCTAGTCTGTAACATATACATCTCATTTTCTGTTTAACAGAGAACTCTTGTGGCAGTCATCAGAGAATATGAATCAATAGAGTATTCAGGACCTTAAAAAGTTGCTTAATTTTTTTGTATTCTTTACTGTCCTCCTAAGTTATTTTAATTCTCTCCATGCCTCCTCATTCTTCCAGTTCTTTTTGCTTCTCTGTTCCCTGTTTTCAAAGGTTTCTTTCATCTTTCCATTTCTGTTGCCTCTGCTTCTAGAACAGTGGCCTTTTTGTGGCCAGCTGGAAGGCTGCACCAACTTGAGCAGCTCTTCCTAGAGAGGAAGCTGTCTTGGAGAAATTTATGCCACTTGGACTATTTTTTTATTTTAATCTTAGTGTTTCACCTAATTGAAAATGTATACCTGAAGGAACAGAGGAGAGTTCAAACACTGAGGAGAAACTGAACACTGAGCACCTTTTTGGTGGCTTTTTGCCTTGTTTTTCCTACAGCATGCTGACTTCTGTTCTTTTTTCCTCAGTATGCCCAGCAGCAGCTGCTGGCAGAGCTGACTGACAGAAGGAATAAACTGCCTGGTGACAAAGGAATATTCCAGGTATTTCTCAGCATCTTATTTGTCAGCTCAAAAGGGAAACTCATTCTCTATGCTCATCTAAGATAAGGTTATTTAACCTTAGCTCTTCAGTACTTAATTTAGAAGGAAGTGCTTATTTGTCTTCTCCACTTAGTTGATTTGTGTGGTATCAAGCACATAGATCAAGATTAAAATGTTCTGGATCAAAATGGTCTTCAATCCTGCTCGTGCTGCCTTTGGGTGATGAGATGCTGCTGATGTAGCATCTCCAGGACTTGTGATAATCTAAGTTGCTTGATGGATGAAAAGAAGTAGAATGACTAAGAACCACCAGGGGGCATTCAAACAAAAGAGATGTCTAGAAAACGGGTGGAAAGATTAGAAACATGGAAATCTCTAAAAAATCCAAATTAACATGGGAGAAGGTGAACCATGGTGCTAAGCAAAACCAAACAGCAGGGGTAGGCTTTCTGCAGTGGAATTCAGCTAAGAGAGCACATGAGGTGCCAAAAGTAAAGCTTGTACTTCAGTGTGACCTATGTCATAGAATTTAAGACAGTGGTGAAAAGATTCCTGAGTTGCTTTTAAAAACAGCACAGAATGGGTAGTGTCTTCAGAGAGCAAGAAAGACACAGTTCTGCAACAGTCCTGGGTCTGGGGGTAGTGACAGAAGAAAGAACCCAAGACATACTTAGATTAAAATGAGCTAAATTCTAACCTGACATGATTTTAAGTTAGAGACAGTTCCTTTGCTGCTTCTCCCATAGGGGAGTCAGGGAAAAGAAAACATTTGCTCTGAGCAGAGAGACACTGCCTCATCACTCTGCTTCTGTGTTCCACAGAAGATAATGCTTTTCCATTTCTGCAGTAAGCTGCTTTGCCACACCTCTTTCCTTAAGACTGAAGTGCAGAAGCTGGAGGAAGAGCTGTAGATGCCTGTCTAGGTAATAGTGAGCTTTACAAGTCCACTGCATAGAGACCAAATACACTCAGGTGAAGCAGAGCTTTGAGAACTTATTACCCCTCAGAATTGGGGTCAGAGTAGCTAATGCTTACATAGCCACTAGGAATCAGATGCAACACACGTTCTCCTGAAGAACAGTGCATACATTTGACATTAGCCATAGCATTCTAGTCTGCAGCTGGATCACAACCTGATTTCATCAAAACAAACATGAGAACTCTGGCACCTCAGCTGAACAGAGCTTTTTTTTCCATGCAGGACATCCAGAAATTTGTGATGGAGTGGAAAAGTGTGCAGAGGGAGATGCAGGTGTTGTTGAAAATCCAACAGGAAGTGCAAGAGCAGAACAGTCAGCTGCAGACCCAGCTGGCAGCAGAGAGAAGGCAAAGGCAGCAGCTGGAAAACCAATGTCAGGTAAAGAGCTAACTGCACAAGAAAGAAGCAAGATGCCCAAGGAAGCATTTTTATGCAGAAACTATGGCATTTTAGAAGAGGTGGTAGAAAGACTTTTATCAACTCAGTTGGAACACATTCCTATAAATCTTACTGAGTCTGCTCCAGAAAGCCCAAGGAACAACTTGACATACATTCACTCTATACCTGTTTTTAAACACCAGAACTCTAAGCTATTGACTTATTGTCAGTAAGATTGGAGAGTCCTCCTATTACACTGCAGCTTGTTTGTGCCATGAAAAAGTTGTATGGAAATGACTTCATTTTCTACCTAGAAACTGGAAAAAACAGTCGAACAGCTGAAGAAATATAAAGAGGAGACAGAAAGGAAACTGAAAGAAGCCAGCATGGAGTCAGACCAGGTAAGACTAGTTAGCATTACAAACATAATTGGCTGAGAGCAACAAGATGGGATTCAGGGTATGCACCAAGTAACCCTTTCAGTCTCAGACACAGATCTCTGGTGAAGTGTGGCACATTCTTGGCCTTTTCAACTAAGTGGTGTTTATCACATAAAAAGATATAAAGTTTTTTACCTGTTTGGTGAATCACTTAATTTAGTGAGGCTTTTAAGAAGAGCTGCTGTCCCCCAGAGCTTGGGATCTCTCTGTTAACCAAACAAAAAGTGTTGTGGCCAAGTAAACTACCCCTCCAGCTGCTCTTGGGTCACGCTGTATGTGACATCATGGAAAATCATATTTCCCACCACCCTAAGAAGTCATTTGTCCTCACATCACCTCATCCTTGCACTACTGTGCCACAGTATCTAAATTATTATAGCTTGCCTGGATCACTGCAGTAATTTGGGGTGAAAATCTAGAGGTTTAGATGTTTTATAAGGTATTAACCAGCATAAAGTACAATTTAAAAAAAGGAATAGAGGTGCCTTAGTAGGCACCTAGGAGTCTTACATGCTGCTTATCAGTCCAAGTACTGTCCTGTGATTAGAGACCTTAGCCGCAAGAGTATTTTACAGCATTCTTCAGGCAAAGTTACTCTTCCCTCATCTTTTATCAGCAGTTTGTAGTCCTCAGCATCCATTTTTCCCCACTTCTCCCCATCACCCCTAAGTTGGAGACCTGTGTTGACTTCACTACCCTGCTAAGAGAGGTGGCAACTTTGTAGTGAGGACCCCTGTGATACATCCTTCTCACAGGAGTAGAAGGAGGTCATCCTGGAGAACTCCTACCCCTGTGTACAAGGGAAAGATCCCAATCGTGTGCTTTCTGCCCCTTGCGGAGAGCTCAAAGCACTGCAACACCACAGTGCACTAACTGTTCTCTGTGCCCTTCTAATTGCTCCGTCTTGCCTAGATCACAGCTAGCCTAGAAGCAGCTCACTGCTGGTTCAAGTCCAAGCTGGACAGCCTGCATCTGGAAGCTGTGAAAAACCCCCAGCCAGAGAACCCTGAAGAGAGCAGCACCAGAAAGGAGGTAATGAAAGCAAGCACATAGATTTGAAAGGGGAAGCAGAGAAAACAGGTGGGGGAAGTATTTGATAGCTCATTATCAATCATAGTTCCAGTTTCCTAGACTTTGTTTTACACAGTGGTGGAAAGCAGACCCCTCTTCTAGTTCAGTTTGTTTCCTCCTCTTTTGCCAAAGGACATACTTAAGCAACAAATAATATTACAGGTACAAACAAGATAGCTTCAAGACTGTTTCTGTAGTTAGAAAAGCCCTATTGCACATACTTCATGTTATTGATGCTCATTAACCACCTATTTGTCTGAAAGCTAACAGCCTGTATATTTTCTTCTCTGTGTTCACCTGTTTCAGTGGATTTCCCTCTCCCCCCACACCTTTTACATGTACCCTTCCAAAAGCCAGGCTTACCTTGCTTGTGTGGATTCATCAGCCTTCTCCATAATTGATGGTTCTTACATTGTTGTATCATTAGCTTTTTAGAGATGTAGGTATTAAACTGATAAAGCTTTCACCTCTTCTTCATTGATGGCAAAGATTCCCCATACAGTCACCAGCTTCACAAAGCATTGTATCTTTTCCCAGGAGAAAAAGCAGTAAGACCTTCTACCTCCCCAGGATGGCAGAGGAAGGACCCAGTCCCTCCTGCTCACCACCAGCAAGGTCCACGTGAGCTGGACAGGAAATGAGCTCATTTAACCAGGCAATTTCCAGCCTGAGAAGAGCATCACCTGCTGTTAAGAAGACTCCCTGCTAGCACCCAGGTGCTGGAATAATTAGGAACTTGACTTGCTCTGACATGGTTAGGTAGGTGTGGATCACTGAGGCCTTGCAAAGAGGAGGTGCTCACAGGGGACCAAGGAATGCATCTTTAAATCATCAACTGGTACCTCTCAGCTGGGCTTTTTGACTCAGGGCCTTTGCATGGTGAGGCCGATACAAAACTACCATCTGCTGCAAAACAATTAGTTCTTTGTTTTACTGTAAACTATCTGCTGTCCATATGCTCCATCACCTTTTTTTTACTGGCTTTAGACCCAGGCCTGGCAGGTGCTACCCATCCAAATCTCAGCCTGGTTTGCAGAGGGTTCCCATGAATTGCTGGAGACCGAGTCATGTGCCTGTGGCTGGATGCTGACGTGACTGGGGCAGGGAGGAACTGGCAGGACTGGCTGCTTCTAGTGGGAGATGATATCTAGGTTATGAGAGAACAGAAGCCTTGGGCTATTTTAGGAGCGTTTAAGGAATTCATTAGGTATGTGGTGTTATACCACACATCATCCTGCCTTCATAAAAATCAGTGGCACCTGTTTAACCTATCCTACTGTGGAACCACACTGGGGAAAGAGTAGTTGAAGCAGATAGCAGACGACTTACGTCACAGTATGTTGAAGATAATCATTACGTGGATAGCTTTCATACTTGTTCAACTGAGGATCAGCTCATCTTCATTATGGCTTACTCTTCCAGGTGGTTTCAGGACAACCTTGCTGCAGTACAGGTGGTGGTGGTGCACCATGAGGTGCTTCAGCAGAGCCAACTCCTGCATGATCAATGACACTGTTTATTTCTGTGGGACCTATCCTGGCTATTTGCAGTACTTGTTTGGTTTAGTGGGGAGGGAAGTCGTGCATACCTCTGGAGCCCAGGAGCAGCCTGAGGACACACTGTAATTAGCTTATTCTACTCCTCCAGAAAGTTGGCTCTAACCTGTAATTGAGGTGATAGGACTGTGGACTCACTGGTGGTGACGTGAGTCTCTCCTCCTTGAAGCAAATGGCTGTTGTAAGGAACCAAGGGGTGGCTGAGCACACTATTAAAGCTAACCAACATCTAAGCTCCATTAAATTGTGTTGCCTAAAAGCAGGCCTATGCAGCATGGCTTTAGGTTTCTCCCAGTCAAGCTGGTTCCTTCAGAAATCAACTGGCACCTCTGCCACATCTGCACCATGAAGTGTGGCTCGGCATCAGCTGGATCTCTCTGCCTCCACAGTGTCCTCAAGCAACCAGGAGTCAAAACTGTCCCGAGTTCTCCTTGCTAGGAACTCAAACTGTAAACACAGCTATAAACACTTCTCAAACAGCACTTAGCATTTCACACTATGATTTCTATTCAATGCTTAAGTAGGTTGTGTCACAAGAGACAAATGATGGTGACCTCTGCCTGTGCAAGAGGACAAAGCATAGAGCAGCTGTCTTTACATCAACAGCAGGTTGGCAGGGCAAGAGCACCGACCACCCCCTGCTTCCCCTCAGTGGGAGGTTTTTACCACCATGTGGTATATATACCTCAAGGGCTGGTTCTTTACCCTGTCTTTGCTCCAGAGCCCCCTTGTGTAAGGAAATGCAGTCTCATTATCTGTAGCTGTAGCTATTAAACTGGGTACTTCTATTCACATAGTGACAGTCCAGTCCAAGTTCAACACATCCTGTTGCTTCCTCTGAACCTGTTTGGGGTGGAAAGCAGTAAGACAAGGTATAATGGTGAGGGATTACTGTACCCCAGCACCCTTCAACTTCAGCAAGTGATGCAGCTCAGTGGGTCACAGCCAGAATGAGAGAGCTGGTCCAAATGTCCACAAGTGTTTTGGATTGGTTTTCAGTTCACATTTGCTCTGCTGACTGAATGCTCACCACCAACTGGAATGTTTCTGGAAAAGATCTTCCAAGTTGCTCTTATCTGAAAGGAAACTAGTTTGTCTGCTCCAAGTATGCTCTGCAGCGTGGGCCGCAGCCTGGTGAGTGGCAGCTCACTCATCTGAACCATCAGAAATACACAACAGACATGAACTTACTTTCTTTAAACACAGTAATTTCAATAAAGTTCTAGTAACCTAACACTGCTGTCACCTGCTGGATCAATCATCGAGGTCTACATTGCTCAGGTAGACCAAGTCATTGTCCCTGGGCTTGGTAGCTGCTAAGCCTCTCTTAGTTATATACCTGAGGTACTGGAAAATGAATTTTCTAAGCAGCAAAAGGGTAGGTTGGTTGTTTTCCTGTCAGTCTCTGGCCTTCAGCAAATGTGCTATTCAGTAGGATCAATGTTTGCTGAGAATGTGTAAACATCATCATTAACCTCAGAATTTTTATTAACAATTTCAGAACAATGGTCACACTGATTTTAGTAACACAGAAATCCATCTCCTTCCCATAGAGCAGCTGCCACGAATATGAACTCCTAGAAAATTCTGAATACTGTAAACATCTTGAAATCCTGAGTTCTGCTCCTCTAGGGATTGGTAGGAGCCCATTTCTTCTGTATCAGTCATTTAATGCTGCACATGAAACCCCTCACCCCAGTGAATGTGGCTTCTTGAACAACCTTACCAGTAACTAGTTGTAATATTGCACATTGTCAATTGTCCTTCAAAAAAACCAACAGCAAACAGCGCTGAGCTTCAGTGTTCTCTGTTTAGGTCTATGTCCAAGGCTGAGATCCCATCACAGAGCAGCACATCCCAGGAGATGAGCTAAGAACACACACCTAAGCACGTCCACCAGGGGGCTTGAGACACTTTCCATCCATAGGTGAGACAGTTCCAGTGCCAGGAGTAGAGAAAGTCCACAAAGCTGATATACAGCCAAGCCACAACTGACCATCTGTAGAAAAAGATGTCCATGAGGCCAGTTTCCCCAGCACTGCTTACTGGAAAGGTTAATACAAGAGTACCAGTTCCCCAGAGCTCCTCATATAACCACATAGGTGTACAACAACTTTCGAGCCATTCTGATGTTTCCGCTGCTCTGATAAATAAGGGACAAGTTGAAGGCAGTATCTCTCCTCAAGTCTGTCTGATCCACTTCTATTCCCTGCAAAAAGAATGATTTTTAAAAGTTATATGGAAAAAACAGTATAAAACTTGACATGTGAATAGCAATTAGTGGAATCAAACCACATATTCATGTGATTTGTGCAGGCTTTTGGCTGCACAGAAACACAAGCAGCAGTATCCTTTGTACCCTTCAACAAATTCCCACATGTGCTAATCACCAAAGAGTTATGTAATTACATGCTCCCAACACCAGCTGTAAATTAGCTCAGCAGCTCAAACAGGTTAAGTGCTATCTTCATTTGTCTTTGCATGCAAAATAGGTTTCTACAACGAGAACCTAAGTCCTGCCTCTCTGACATGCTCACAAGGCTGCTGCTCCAAACCCCCACTGCTGACCAACACCCAGATTCCCACTTTCCCAACCATCCTCCTTTTCTAAATACACTTGGAATTTTTCTGCCTACCCACGCCAAAACTAGGCAACAACTTTCCTTCCAGTAGGATTTGTCAATGTATGACACATCCAATAGAGATCAATTTTAGAGCAAACCCATGGCTCAGATGCATTTAGGTGCTTTAATCCTGGTTTCTATTTCTCCATGCTGTTTATAGCATGGCTGAGGATAGAAAATGTGCAGCTATAATCTACTGCATGTTGTGTCTATAAAGTTTAGCTGTTTATTCAAGTAAAAGTTCTTTAGCAGTTTTTTGCTGCTCTTTCAGCCTATTAGTAAATCCTTCAAAAATTCATAAACCTTTGAAATGAACACGTTTCAAGACATGAGCAGGTGACCATCACATTAGGCCTTCCAGTGACAAGGAATTTCAACACAAATTAAAGGAAACTCAACTACACAGATTCTACTCACCTATTTTAGCCATAGCTAAAAAATTACAAACCTTGACCTGACTTTACTCTCTGCAGAAAACTCACAAAGATACAATACCTCTAAGGTGAGAGGAGGAAGTTGAAGGACTTTGTGGTAGTAGTGGATGGCCAGGTGCACCAATCCCAGCTGGTGAAGGGCACGGCCAAGGTTATAGAAAGCTTCTTGACCCAGTCCACGCAGCTCCAAGTACCGGTGAAGGAAGGAGAATCCCTGTAGACATCATGCACAAAGCATTATTTCTGGGAGGCAAGTCTATTTGCTTGATCTTGTGCTCCAAATCAATGTTTACTCCAATACCAGTTATGAGGGAAATTATCAGTGTATCATTTTATGAAGTGGTCCAAAATAAACACATGCTAAGCAGCAGGCAGTTTCTGTCATTTCCTGAAGCCAGCAGATGTTTCACTGCCCAGTCTCCAGCAGAATTTGAAAGGAAACTCCTACTCAGCTATTCCAGTGCCAGGCTTTAACACCATTAAAGTCAAAGCACTCTGTGTTACACTTCCTTATTTTGCTTGGATATTGAAACTCCATGACTAGAAGAAGGGTATGGGAACATGGTTGCCAACCTAAGTGTGAATAAAGTGACAGTGACCAGGCACTGGTGGAACAAACTAGTCTATTTATACACTGGCAGAGTGCAGAGAGGAGGAGTTTGTTTCTCATCTGTAGGATGTCACTGCCCACCAGCATGGTTGTGCTTGATGATCTTGGAGGTCTCTTCCAACCCTGATAATTCTGTGTGCATTAGGGACTCCTCCTGACTCAAGGCTTACATGGGGCTATAAAGATGAGTGGTATTAGAGCAGAGCCACCTCCCATACAGCACAAAGGGAAAGACTAACAGGCACAAAGTATTATTTTATGTTAAAGTGTAGTGGGTTTTCTGACACTGCAGGAGCCCTGGGAGAGACTACAGGGGGGTACAGGCAGAAGAGGTGAAATCAGAAGGGAGAGATCAAGCATGTGACTTTTCCATCCTCTCCTGTGCATTTCACGTTGTTACCGCTTTGGAATGTGCTGATTCTGTTGTCAGTAGAGCACTCTCTTTCTAGGGACCATGGTGCTAATCAGAGGAGATACCTCCAACATGAGGAATTAATTCAAGCCCAAGCAGCTAATGATTGTCATTTAGGTGACCAGTATGTCACTCTGGTTGATTTACTAATCAGCTACAGCAGGAGCAAGAGAGGATGTAAAAACACCGAGTACAGCAAGCAAGAGAAAAGACAGAAAGCAGGGACTGGCATCACCAGAGGGAAGCACAAAACATGGCATTGTTCCAGTCCATTTGAAAAGGAGAACCCAGCAGCACACAGAAGAAAGGCAGGCTGCTTACAGAAGGAAGCAGATAAAAATACTGAAGTTAGGCCGAAGTTGGCAAGTTCCAAACGTCTTAGGTAGGATACTGACATAATTGAGTCTTGTTTTAGGGCAGCTGAGGACCTACAGCTTTTGTCAAAATCCATGCAAGCCACAGTTTTTCAGCCATTTCAGAAGACCATGAGAGCTCAGGATCCTCATCATATTCAGCTGACTCAGAGCTCAGGAATTAAAAAGCATTTCAAGTTAATGAAAATACTTGGTGGGGAGTAAAGGCAATTAGTTTCAAGATTCTGTGTGGGAATAATCAGCCTGTGATCTGTAACTGGATGGGGCAGATGAAAGAAAAATGTGGATAAGGAAGCTGAAAACTTGAGGGTAGCTTAAGCTGGAGTTTAGATGATCTTCACAAAGAGAGCTATAAGAGGCACCTCTAAGGGGGAAGAGAAAAGGAAGAGAAGGGAAAAAAATAAACCATTTTCTAAGTCTGTCAAGTCTGCTTCAACAATGCAGTTTGAGACATGGCTACGAAGGGCACATGGCACAGATTCCACTCTACAGCACTTCTTCAGAGCAAGGCAGGACAACAAGAAAAACGTGGCAGAAAATGCACAGTACAGCCATCAAACCTGGAATTAGTAGTATTTTCCCAAAGAGCTGGCAGCTGCTGACAGCTACTTGAGTGATCACTCTATACACACAGCAGAACAAGCCACAGTTAACCAAGAGGAGAGGAGATTCAGATGGGTACAACTGCAGTCCACGAGCATACTCACATCTGTGTTCATCTTTTGCCACTTGCCTCTTTTGAAATGCCATCTTAATTATGAAAAGGTATTTAAACAGAGTTTGTTGTAGCTGTAACTACAAGACAGAAAGCCAGGAAACACTAGAGGTAGAAAGAATCCCACTGCAACTCACCTGCACGAGAAGAGCATGCCTTTTCAACACGTATTTCTGAGAGGCCATGTGGATGAAGGTCAGGCCAATGCAAAGGCTGTACAGAGGCTCCTCTGGGTTTGCACGAAAGGCTTGCACGTACTGTCCTAAAAGTAAGTGAATCAAGGTGTTTGTTGTGAAAAGTATTCCTTAAGACTTCAAGGAAAAAAAAAGAATCTTCAAATTAGGAAGGTGAACTTAAAAATGTATAAATTAATATACCTATGTCAAAATACAAAGGAAAGAAACATGAAAGAAAATCACAGATCTTCAGTTCTCCTTCATTCTGAAGGAAGAATGCAGGCTGTGATATAAAAACACAAGCAGAACAGCCAGACACAGAAGACAAAGATGGCCCTTGCTGGGATTTAGATCCTGAAGGCCACACATCTGCAGTGTGACTAGAGTGCTGGACTGAAAGCTGCAGGTTTGCATCGAAGGCTTGATTAAAAAGTCCAACCAACTTTCTGTGCTGGTTAAATCAGTCTGTTTCTGTTCTTCTTACTCTTTATTACTGTTGGCCTTGAATTACCTTTGCAGCTTAGTTCTATTTGCCAGGTGTGCTGAACTGGAAACACAGCAGCTTATTTTTTGTCAGCAAACCCCTTGAAAGATGCTTGGATTTGTGTACCCAATAATGAAAGCACCAGACTAACACTGGGAAGCCACCTATCACTTTCTGATGTATGGGGTGGGGGGGATGGAGAAACACCAACTTTAATAAATCTCTCTCAGAAAAACACATTCACTTTCTGTATCTGTTAATATCAGAACACTAATTATATTACCAAGAGCATGCTTGAAACTGCCAGAGACGAAGGCGTTGTGCCCGTTGAGGACACAGAGCGCATGGTTATCAGGATTCTTCAGCATCAGGCGGAGACAGAAGCGATGGTGACGGACATCCTGCGACTGCATTGTGACCTGATTGAAGATGTTCCACAGCTGAGGCTTATTGACATTTTCCATTACCATGATTCTACAGAAGGAAAAGTAGACAAGAAATCAGTTAATGCTATCTAGTAAGTAATGTACCTACAATAAAACCTCAACAGATTAGGGAAGGTCACAAAGAAGAGATGCTCAAAAGAGCAGGTGAGGGACTGAGGCAAAGGTGAAAGAGAACCAGTGGTTCTGGCCAAATCAACCAACCTACTGCACTGTCCACGTTTTGGAACCGGAGGCCATCAGAAAGCCTCAGCTGTTCTGGCAAAAGCTGAAAAGCATCAGCCTGCCTCCCTCAGCAGTACAACTGCAGCCTCAGTGGAAGCAGTGACGAAAAGAGATGGTCCTACCTTCTCAGTGCCCTACCTGATGTAGTTGTAAGCTTTCCTGAAGTTCTTGTCCAGAATGGCAGCAGAGAGCCCAAAGTATTCCAGCTCCTTGCGCTTTTGTCTGTCATCATAAAATGAATAGTACTCCAATGAGGAATCCACTAGTAGCTCTGCCTCCTTGTAGCGGGAGAGGTCACACAAGGAGTAGATGGCCTTCAGCAGGAGGTTCCACCAGTCCTCTTTGGTCAGAACACTCGTGAGAACAGCAAAAATTGCTAAAATATTCAAAAGTCAGGAAGTTGAGACAATGAAAACAAGAGACAAAACAAATCAAAACAAAAAAGATGCATCTGTCCAACTCATCTTTTCCAAAACACCTCAGCACTAACAGGCAAAATAAACTAGAAAAAACAGTAAATCTTGTATCTTGAAGTGCAGTTTGTAGAATATCAGAAAAAAAAGAAAAGCCAACAAAACAGTCACAACTTGAGAACAAACAGCAAGAAATAGACACAGTTCAAGGTGTAAACCTACTAGAGGAATGCATTAAAGTTACTCTTCCTAATCTACCAAACGGTGCTTAAGAATGTGTGGTCTGGCTCAGCTGAGTCTGGGCCACCTAAAAACATCACACCACTTCCCAAGCTTGTATTTCTATTCTGTTCTAGATTTGCAGCTACTACATTTGCCCCGGGGAGGATGTTGGACCAGACCATCTCTAAAGGTCCTCACCCTGAATTATTCTTGCTGTTTATCTTTGAAGGGGGATTGTTCCCTTAAGCTACCTTCTCTTTATTTTTGCTGCCTCCTTTGCCCTAGAAATAAAGCAATGTTGACATGAGCTGCATGGATTTAGTATGCAAACTAAGTCACAGTTATTTCACTCTTCAGAACTAAGAAGCTGATCTTGTTGCTTTGTTTTTAATAAACATTTGTTACCTTTTGCATCGCAATTTGCTGTCTCTTGGTCGTCATTGTCAGAAATTTTATCCCTTGACACCTTAATAAGATAGAGGTGTCTCTCTCCAGATTTGGAACTAGATATCAAACACACCTGAGCTCTGCTCATTGCTACCTAGAAACAAATTCAAGGGCAGCATTTCAGATTACATTAATATATCCTCTGACACAGGCAGCTTTGTGGCCAATCCACCCAGCTCACCGAAACAGTCTGCAGCTTAGAAATGCCACAACAGAGCAAGACCCTGAGAGAGAACCTTCCTGCGAGGAGTGTGAGCTCTGCATTGTCTCATGCTCCAGTGCACACTGGGCTATGCAAAAGAAAGATATAAACTCCCTTTAAATGACTTAAAATCCTTCTCCTGGGACAGAAGCACCTCTGTATATATTGAGATCTAAACTATTTGCACAAAGGCATGACAACAACAATGCTTTCTGTACCAGTGTCAGAAATCTGTGGATAGTCAGATAGTCAAGCAGTGATGGCTCTGACCAGAGGGATAAAACTGAGGTCTAAATATTTCCCTCTCTCCCTATTTAAAAAGAAATATAAAAACCCACCACCACTGTATTTACTGGTGAAACAAAGCCGCCTTTGGCCTTTTTACTGCAAGAAAATATTACAAAACATTTAAGACACTCAGAAGAAAATGACTGCAACAGAAGCTGCTATCAACACTCAGGAAAGCATAAAAAGGTAAGAAGCAGCTCTGGTGTTCAGTGTCTTCTGTGGACACTGAGAAACAGGGAGCTCAGGTCAGCGTATGAGCAATCAAACACACAAATGGTCCTCTGCTCTGAACACTACAGGCAGGAACACCAGTACTAGAGGCTCCTCAAACCATTCTCTTAACAAAACCTGAAAATCTGTGCTCATTTGCCCATAAAACCCACCAGCTCTCCTCTCCTGAGTTTGCTTGGCCCTTGTCTTAACTCAGCTGTGCAGCTCCTTAGGGCATAGGTGAAAGGCTTGGCTTACCTTCAGCAGCATGGCCAGCATTGTCAGCAGGGTGTCAGTGTAACCGTACATCTTGCCTTGGGAATACAACAATGTCGAACGATGGAGGAGTAGCTTTAACTCCTAGAGAATGTTCAACATGATTATTCAGCCTCTTGCACAGTAAGTGAGTGTAAAAAACAAACCCTTTTGACGTGAGGCATTACTAAGAGGATTGTAAAAGCTTCTAGAAAGCTCTAAGAATCTCAGCAGCGGCTGCAGGTAAGATTCATCTAAACCACTCTGCAGTAGGTCCTGGTTCAAACTCCCAACTTTCAGAGAAATTAGGGATAACCCTTACCTATACTGATGGTGCTGCAGGAGAAGGGATAAAGAACCTTGGCTACACCAAGGGTACAATCAACAGAGGCCAAACCACGTAAGCTTGTACGTCACAACAGCTGATCAACTTGATGCAAAGTGGTTGGCATCGAGACTGGTTCTCAGTGGCCAAGAGCTTGTAGATGACACACAAGTCATCAGGTGGGACAGGGCAAATACTGATAAGACAGTCAGGGTGTAAGAGCCACAAGGCCTTGCACCCCTGACACCAGGCAATGAATCATTTGCTGTGCTCTCAAGGCTCACCATGCTGTAGGTAATTAAGTCTCGGTCCCTGGGCCTATACAGTCAACATCTTTGACCACTGACCGAGTTTCGGAGAAGAACCTCTCCTGAACTCGCAGCACAGAGCACTTGACCCACCTGCTGGGCAGCATTAGCATCCTGAGCCAGTGTATCTGGGTCATACATGGGTTCCAAAGCCTCCAGAGCTTTCTCAGGTCGGCCCAGCTGCTGCTGAAGTGTTGACAGTGAGATTCTCGCATCCAGATGCAAGGGAGCAAGATCAACAACTTTGGCATAGCTCTCTGCAGCACGCTCCATGTGCCCCAAAGCCTTCAAGCACTCTAGAGATACCATAAACAACACAGCACACTTAAATGGCAGAAAAAGATGATTTCAAAGCTTGCACAACACTTAGCACACTTTTCAGATACTTTTTCAGTTAAAACTACCCCAAACATACCACTGAAGGGGAAATGTTCCTAACTATGTACCAATGCCTTCCCAGTTTCACTTAAAGCATCATCAGCTGCCAAAGGGTGCAAGGCAGAAGAGATGCTCTTCCACTTACATGACAATCAAGTAGCTTTAGCCACAGTAAATTTCAATCTATACGAAAAACAAGAAAATACTCAAGGACAAGGCAGTTGCAATAAAGCTCCAATTATCATTTTGCAAATGCCCATTATCATTCAACAGGTGAATCTAAACCCCCTGGGATCTCAGGTAAAGATCCCTGGAAACGCTCAGCATGGAGCTATCGTCTCTCAGCACCACGCCCTCAGCAGCCCTGCCGCTTCTCACCTGCATGCCGCAGCCAGACAACAGCCAGGTTGTACCGCTCAGAACAGACAAGGGAGCTCAGAAGAGGCAGTGCTGAATTGTATTCTCCAACATCCAGAAATGCCTCTGCCACGTCCAAATACAAGTCACCCATTTCTTCTGGATTCTGTTCCACCAGAGTGGTCAAAAGAGGCTGCAAAAACCACCTCACACTGAATACTAAAAGCACAAACAACCAACGAGAACATTCCTCTAAGGTACGGTTATCAGAAGCTTACATTGTTTTGATATGATTTTTACTCTGTTTGCATTCTGAGCTGCATTTGCTTTGTTTAAATGTTAGTTTAAAAGTAAAAAATAAAGACCTGAAAGTCAGAGCCCCTGAAAAAGCAACATTTTTCTACTCTAGGCATTTCCCATCCATACGTTTCTCCTCCAGTGGGTGAAAGTGCCCATCTGTGAGGAGTGCTCTCCATGACACAACAACTTTCAGATTTAGTAGGGCTTTAAAACAAAGTGTTTCTCAGTCTCCAACACCTCTGCAGAGTGGTCCTGGGCTTGTCACAGCACAGTCTATGTTTTAATGTGATTTAGTAATACTAAATTCCACTTCCACTGAAGGCATAAGTTAAAAGGGACAGAAATAGTATTTCTGCTATTACAGGTTTGCTAGGTTTCTTTCTTGAGGTGGGAGGGAAGCAGAATGCATCTCCACAGTATTCGTAATGACTTCAGACATATGAAGACAGGAAAAGTTACTTCCTTTGGTAATTTCTTAGAACATCCCCTAACTTCTGAGTTGGTTTCTACTTACACTGAGTGGCTCTAGGATGTTCAAGTGAACCAAGCACACCATCAGCTTGACTGTGATGTCTATGGGGACGCCCTCAGGAATGCAGCAGCTCACCTTCTCTGCAGCTGTGAGAGGAGAAAGACAGAACTGCTTTCTGAAGCCATAGGCTTAGACAAGCACTTCACAAGCTTCACATCATCTGCAGGCCACGTTCAGCTCCACTGAAGAAAATACACATTCTCATCGACTCCAGCAAATGCTGCTGTAGGTCTGGCCTCTCCCCTTCTTTGTTATCTTTTTCAATAGTTGGAACAGCTTCCTACTGCCTCTGATGCTGATAATTTCATCTGAAGTATCAAGTGCTGTCAGTCTGCATGGATGTCAACTGCAGGATCTGTAGAATGCACTCAAGAGCCTTCGCCCTCTTACGTGCTTGTTTCATAAAGCTTTCCTTTAGCCATTTATGCACTTGTACCCTCTTCTCCTTGCTTTCTGAAGGAAAGCTCATGTCTTAAGGTATTTATTCTTATTAAGCTAAATGCCAGGGATCTGGCTGTACAGACTGCTAAGTACACTTACACTGCAGAGCTTTACAGCACACACAGAATGCAGACACAAGACAAAATCATTACTCAAAGCAATACAGTAAATTAAAGGTCACAACAAAACCCTGTGATCAGATTTCCTCCACACGCAGTCACAACAACCTCTTCACCACCCTCAGTGCTCCCTCACCTTAATCCTTACACCAAACATCCAAAGGGTGATTGCTATAACCTAAGAAAACTGATTTTCCACATAAGGCTTCCCTAGTACCTCCTACATCCACATCTAACTACTGCAAATCTAAACAGGCAAGTTAATTCTTCATCCTCTCAACATGTTAATACCCAGCATGAGAGGAACTCTTCACCTACTGATAAATTCTGACAAAATGAGACACTTCCTTTTCAAAGTGGGCAAGCCCTGAGAGAGTGTTTTTGGCTTTGGTGGCTGTCAGGGTTAGAAGTAAGTGCTGAGTAAGGAAGAGAGTGCAGAAGAAACCTTTTCTGGACGAAGCCCTAGCTCTTGGCTGTTAGAGATCTTTACCAGTTTCTCTAAGATTGCAACCTGAGCATACAATCAGTTCACAGACTAATACACAACTGAGAAACTCGATTACTTACCTGCAGCACTGGATTCAGCAACTGGAGGACTCTGTTCATCAGCCACTGCCTCCTGGATTTCCTGAGTTTCTACTACTGCCCCTGTACCTTTCAGAAAAAAACAGTAGATTAGCCAAGTAGCACTGGCTAAGCCAAAAGTCACTTGCTTTGGAACCCATGCTCTCTGGGTAGCTTACTCTGAAAGGTGGATTTTTTGGTTCCTGAAGGACAGCAGGAAGCAGTCAAAAAAGCAGCAGAGGCTGGAGAACCAAGCTCTTGGGTGGTTTAGAAGCTCTGAATTAAGCAACTGCACACTCCAGGTTAACTGGGCAACACTGTGGTCTCTTTCCCAGACTCCTGACAGTTTTGCTTCTTATAAACTATCTGTTCAAAGGCCCTAGCAGGGGAGTTGCTCAGTGATCAAGTGTTATTTTTACCTGGTCCATTAAAGCAAAAAGACAACAGCAATACCTTATACCTACAGTGGGGTTGGACCAGACTGTCGAAACCACCACCAGTTTAGTCCCAGAACAGACCCATCTGCTCATGGAGCTGGCATGCAGCCCAAGCAAACATCTTAAGACTGCAGCCATGACTTCCACAAAGCTGGTTTCTCAAAGACAAGCTACTTCATTCAATGGCAAGCTAATATCCCTAGATTTGTACATCTCAAAACACTTCAATGTTTATTAACAGAAGTAGTGTTCAGGAAAACTAAGAGTCTCAGGTCAAAGGTTGATATCCTTGAGTATAAATGCCACTAAGCTTATCCCTTTCTTTTTTTTCCCAGAAGCTGTTTAGAAATAGCTCGTCTCATGTGGACACTCAGAGGAATGTTTAGAACTTTAAAAGGCCTCCAGTTGCCTGGAGAGCAGTCCTTGTCCTTAATGAGTCAGCGGGGCTAATTGGACATCAGAGTAACTCCTTATGGAAAGCTGAGGTCAAGCCATGGGACTCATTTTACACACTGAAAAGTTTCCAAAGAGAAAAGCCTGCCAACGTGCACTAAAATGTAGCCCTGAGTTGAAAAGGTTACAGGAAGAAAGATGCCAGCAGAGTCACACTAACTGCTTCTTAGCCACTTACCTTTCTTCTCCTCAGCTGGACCTTTTTCTGGTGTTTTCTTTTCAAGTACAATTCCTGCAAAATCTGTAATAACCTGGAACAAACAAGTATCATTTTCAAGATTTAAAGGACATCTGGAGGAACCAGCCCACAGGGCACCTGGCTGAGACATCACAGAACTTAGCAGAATTAAAAACAGCATTCATTTCACATGAGGTTTATTGACCAGTACCGAGTTTGATCTCTATGTCTCTCCTCTCAAAGTCAGACCAAATCAACTCAGAAATATGCCTCAAAAGTGAGGGTTAAAAACAGCTAGAACAAATTGGGAACAGATCAGGGATGTTCTCCACTTCCTGATGCCGTAAGAGTCAAGATGTACTCTCTTTCTGGACTCTATGTTTGATGCTTAGTGCACAAATTACTACTTGTAACACAAGTATGCCAGATAAAGCACAACAGTCTGCATCTGAACCATTAGATCATCCCATGTCACCCTTTTAACCTTCTACTTGCTGCCAGTACTCAGAAAAGCAGCTCATGGGTCTTCTGTGGCTACAAAGATCAGTGCAGCTGTAGATTAGGAGAGGAAGGATCCCAAAACTTCAAAGATGGAATGGTATACAAGTCTATCAGCCCCCAACCCATCAAATCAAGCTGTTAACTTCACTGTTAACTACTACAGAATTAACAGCAAGCAGTCTGTGGCTGCTCAGCTCTATCACTACAGAAACATGACCATATTTAAGCCCTGCAGGAAGAGAAGCTGTCCATCCTGACTGGCCAAGAGGTGCTGAACACAACAGAGACAGACATTCAACTCTGCATACCGCCAGGGCTTTGTCATACTGCTTGGAAGAAATATACAGTTCAGCTGCAATGTTGACATCCTCCATGGAGACAAGGTTCTGGTGTTTAGTAAAGGCTTCTTCTACAATCTCAATAGCAGAGGTCACATCATTGGCTTCATAGTAACTCCTACAAAATACAGATATGACATTAAGTCTCTGAGATAACTGACAATAGGTCCCTTGAACACTAGCAAAAGGTTCTTCCTACTTCTTTTGGTTTTGCCTATTAGCAAATATTATCATTAGCAAGAGTAAGGTAGAAAAGGCAGTGACAAAGAGTGCTTTTTCTTTCCTTACAACTCTTGGTAATTTTTTATGTATTTCAGATAATTGCCATTTTTTTTCTCCTCTACATGGCAGGACACTATTGGGAGTTTTCATCACAATCAACCACACACACACCTTGAGCCAGCTATCAATAACGTATCACATCAACCTGGTTTCAGAAAAACACCTCACACTGTTAAAATACACATGCTGGCACTTTTTGGTTCATGTCACCAAGATGAAAAGACTTGGAAACAGGCCAGTAACAGCCTTCTGCAAGTTAACCACGAGAAAGCTGAACTATCAAGTAGTGAAAACAACTTACTAGAAACTGTCACCACAAGCCTCCTCTGTCTCAGGCAAGCTTCTAGGCCTTGATCTGCTCTCAGGAGCAGAAAAGGAGAGAAGGCAGATTTCTACTTGCTCCAGATATGAACCACAAAGGACACAGAAACTATATTCTGTTGCAGATGGTTTAGATTTCAGATTGAATACTCGGTTTCAATTGTTTCCAGGACTCCAATGGTATGATCCAGAGTAAAAAGGTACTTTATTTCCATACAAGTCTATACTAGGGGCATTCTTCCAGTAATGAGCATTTGCATTTTATTCTTTTTCAGAGAATGCCACGCTCCTAAGGTGATGCATTCATCCTGCACAAGGTAAACTTCCCACGTGCCAGGAAACATCACAGCAGTTGCGGGCCGAAAGGCTTGTGTGAGAGAGTGACCCCAGCAAACCCCTCCTGCATTCCTCCACTGCAGCTCCACAGCCAGCTTGAATCAGCTGCAGTGCTTATGAATCCCAGCTTCTGAGAAGCTCTGGAAAAGCAAGTGACAGTATTTTTCAATCCCCCTTACTTTGCCATGTCTCTGGCCAGCTGCATGAAGCGCTCTCCGTCAGAGGGAGACAGGAAGTTCAGAATGCGCCGGTAGCCATCCATAGCCATCTTGTGTTCCCCTAGCTGTTCATACAGGCTTGATCTCTCCCACAGGTAACGCACATTGGTTGGGTCATATTTCAGGGCTACAAGAAAAAAGTGTATTAGTAGCCTAGATAAGTTAAAAAAAAAACCCAGTGGATTGCACATTTCTTTCCCTGACTAGAAGAACATTAGCAGGCATACACGAGGCTTTCGTTAAGAGAAAGACATCCTACACTCAAGACTAATGAGCCTTGTGCCAAAATCCAGAGGTAACAGCATCTTAGCAAACTCAACTACAAAGCAGAAGAATGTTAACCATCAACTGTTCAACTGTTTGCTATGCTACCTTTTGTGTAGCAGAAAACAGCCTGCTTAATATTGTCCTGTTCCAGGGACATTTCGGCCAGTCGAACCCACTCCTCAGTATCGCTCGGGTTCAAGTGAGCTGCAATCAGCTCAAACTGCAATGACTTCTCCATGTCACCCTGGTCTTCATAGATCATGGCAAGAGTGGAGAATGGCTCATGAGCAAGAGGAGCTGTCAACAGACAAAAAGAATGGTTAAGAACGACCCTTTTCAAACCACCTGGAAAACAAACAACCTGCCTTTCTGCAAACAACAGATAGGACAATTACATGAAGGTGCAGCACTGCTCCCTTGAAATTCAGAACAACAACTTGCAGGCAAAACTGCCAATTCCTTTTAATAAATTACTGAGCAGCTTAACTGACTCTTAACAGCTGTTTACAGCATTATACTGCACTGGAAGATATGCTGAGGCTTAGACCTTGGTTCTCCAAAGACAGTAACAGCCAACCACGTATAGCTAAGCAAAGGCTCTGCAGAATTAGGCTGCTAGTTTCTTTATACAACCAAAACAGTAAGGAAACAGACTACATATTCTCAATCCTGCACCCCTTACACACCGACTGTCCTTGTACTCTTCCAACCTTGATCATTCTGTCACCTCCACCACCAGGGAGGCCACACTGCATTTTCCTGATGCAGGTGGCAACTCCAACCCTCCCTTGAAGGGCAGAAGCTCTCCCATCCTAACACACCTTGTCGGATGATCTCCATGCACATGAGAATAGCCTCCTCGCGTTCCCCTCGAGCAAACCTGATGTTGGCCTCTCCCATCAGGCCCCTCAAGGCACGAGGAAGTTTGCTGCGAGGCCTTTTCTCCTAAACAGAAAAGGGATGTTATTTCTACCTAGGATTCAGTTGTGCCCCATATTCAGGAGACAGAAGTCACACTTGTGCTTAACACAACCTAATAACAAGTTAAGCTCTAGTGATATGAAAATGACTGACCAAAACACGTGCTTATTTCCATACCTGACAGAGTTAACTCTTGAGATCTAATGCCAACACAGTCCAGACACCAGAAAAAGCATCTCACTTCAATACTTTTAGAAGTTTGTAAACAGTCCTCTACAGTGATTTCAACAAAACCCCATAGATGACACCAACATAAGCAGAAGTATATCCTACATGGAATTCTTGTCAGGCAAGTTTCTCAGCAAGCAGCTAAAAGAAACCCCCACACAAACTGGCATTCAGACACACTGCTGCTTCAGGAGTTCCATGGGACTTCAGATACTTGCTTTCATCATTTTCTTTGTCTCTCGGTTAAGTACCATCTCCAACACAAAAACATCTCCAGCTGTGGGTTGCTCAGTAGTTTCTTCTTCCTCCTCTCCTTCTTCCTCTTCCTCCTCCTCTTCCTCTTCATCTTCCCCCAGCATGGAGGCAAAGACCCGATGAACAGATTTACTGACACCATCTGAAGTTTCTCCTGGTCGAGAAAGAAGCAGAAAAAGTTTATGACATAACCAGGAGTACATGCTGCTCATCAGGACAAGTGCAGAGAAAAAAGAATTCACCCTGAGAAGCCCACTTGAAGCAGCTATTCTGTACTAAAAAGTCCTGCAGAAATGCAGAATAACTGTTAACAACCTCCTTGGCTTTGAAACTCTTGAGTTATTCATCACCCATGCCTGGTACACCCCAGCCCCTAGCATGTCTGGGATATCTGAAATGACAGCATGGAGGAATGCACAGAATGAAGCAGCAGTTGATTCAACATTGCTCTCAGACCATAGAAGAGAAGCACATGAAGCCATTTTCAAGCACTGAACTGGTTGGATGGACTAAAGATTTCCAGCTGAAGAGGGTAAGTGAGCAGACAAGCAAACATTTAGACTACACAATAATGAGGAAACCAATTTTTAGAGGAAGAGCTTAAACCAGGATCTTGGAACCACTCCACCTTTGACAGGAAGCATCTGTGAAGTACATGCAAAATCCAGATTATTCACACTGCTCCAGAAAAAGGAATAACATAATAATTATTATTCATAAATAAGATTTTAATGCTATATATCCAAAAATTAATATGACTAAGGGATAAAACTCTTATTTTTTAATTACAACTTTTCATTGCTAAGGTAAGCCAGGCTTATAACCCTCCCCCCCTCCCCAGGTCTCTATCTATGCAAACTATCAAAATATGTAGTGCTCAAGGGTTTTAGCTGTAGGATTGGACAACTAAAGGTTTGATAAGAGAATAACCACAGTATTAAGTTGGGACTGAAACACAAGTCTACTATGTATTGCCTATATACAAAGGAGAACTGGGTCCTCCACCTCAGTTTTGTTGTGATGTTTTTTTGTTTGGTTTCTGTTTGATGATTTTTGTTGGTTTTTTATTTTATATTCTGACTTGGATGTTAAGCATCTGAAAATCAAGACTTGAAAAAACCCCTAATTATAAATTTAATTTCCCTTTTATTTTAGGTTCTGGATTCAGGAATTATCTGAGGATTGCAGCAGATAAGCTCTGAAGACTTGTGCATCAAAAGCAATTTTAACACAGACCTTTTCTAACCTTTTCCTTCTGAACATCTTAAGTCTGATTCTGCCATTAACTCTTTATTAGTGATAAATATTAACAAAGCTTCCTTCACTCTGACTGCTCTGAAGACTTCTCCAGTCTCTGTAGAAAGAGCAGAAATAACATCATGACACCAATCTACCAGGGTGTTTTTTCTTAGATGACATGCATGAAAAACCCTGTAACAGACAGGGTGGAACACAGAGCAGAATGGAAGCACCTCAGAGACACCAGCAAAAAGAAAGGCCCAGTAAGGAGCCACAGATACCTGACCCCAACCACACTTTCAGAGGTCATTTTCTGTCCTTCTAGGTTGAGGTCTGGCCATGCTTTCAAAATTGAGGCACCAGGGATGCACATTTTAGGTGAGACAATTTAGGGCCTGTTCTTGAAATTTAAGAAAAGTAAAACAAACATACCAACCAACCCACAAAAACCAACAGAAAAATCGAGGAGAACTTGCAGTGAAAGCAGCAAGAGGAGTCTAAGAACCAGCACAAAGAGATCAAAAACTGTACTTGGCTGTCTCCCAGCACTGGTAGTCCCACAGGAACCTGCCCTGACTGGTGCATGCACCAGTCTTCTGAAGAGAAGCAAACTGCAGCACTCTAAATCCCAAGCTCAAAACCAGAACCTGAGGCATGGGACCAACAAGCACTGATACAAACTGAAGAAAGGCTTCCTGCCAGTCCTTTCACCCTGCAAAACCCCAAGGAGGTTGCACTCATTTTGCTAGGGCACCTAAGGAGGAATTACCATTGCAGTAACTGTATAAAGACAGAGAATCCAGCATAATGTAAGAGAAATAAACAGCAGAACACTCTAAAAAGGCCAAAGGATAACTGAACAGGAGAAAAACACAGAGACAGAGAAAAAAAGAGACTCCTCATTGTAGCTATTTTATTTCATTTTGGATGACAAGTGAAAAAGGCAAGACTGACACAGTGGAATTAAACAGTCTGAAACATCTGAGCCTCAGCAGAAGACTAGCAAAGGTACAAACAGGAAAAAAGCTAAAACAAAACAGACAGAAGACCATGGTAAGTTAAAAACTGCCAATCATTAGTAACTTTAGAGAGTAAGTAATGGAGAGCAGGTGGTCAAGAAGCCAGGAGGAGAAAAGTGAAGGGCTTCCCAGAGAAAGATGGCCAGCTGGCCAGGGCCAGCCCCTTAAAACCACTGAATGAAGTCCCAACCCTGGCTACGACTGGAAACATCCCCCAGAGGAATACTAACAAAGTGCTTCAATACCCACAGGGGAAGAAGCAGCAGGCAAGTATTTCTAAGAAGCCAGCTATCAAAGAGCAAAAGCTCTCAATAACCTTTTCAACACACTTCTCACCAGAACTACTCCATTAACACTTACCATCAGTATCATCCTGACTTTGGGATTTCCCAGATGCTTTTCTGGATGAAGATGGAGCCTCTGCACCTTCAGCATTTTCCTCTGCAAATGCATTTTCACCATCCTACACACACCAACAACAGTAGTTAGCAGCTTTATCACACAACTCGTTCCCATTTCCCCTAATGTTTACAATTAGCATTTAGACCATGGGTTTCCAGCTTTTGCACTGCTGCTGAAACAGGTGGGGCAAGCCCTGCAGTTCTGAATGAGAACAACCCAGCATTACTTGCTTTCAAGACATTTCTGTTCTTATCCACGTGAGGTGACACAGATCTCAGGCTGTGACTCTTCACATTACTGTTGACTGAACAGACTAGTCCATGGCTTACCTGGCATTACAGAGAGATAAGATGGCATGGTTGACTGTATTAAAAGAGTCACAAATGTATGACAAATCATTTTAGATGCTGCCTTTTTAAACACAAAATGAAGTCTCCAAATAGCAGGTGTTAATCCTGTAAGAATTGGATTAGGATATCACTCTTCCTGCCATCTCAGACGAGTTCTGCTGAATTTGCTCTCCACAGACCAAGAAAAACAGGAATTCAGTTGCATTTTGACAGAAAGATGGCAAAATTCAAGTTAACTACAACACTGCAATCAAGCATACCGAGTTTCTCACAGCGCCTTTTATCTGCTTACTTTTAGACACAAAGCTGTGTCTCCCTGGATTTATTACAGCCAGGAAGCTACAACAATTACTAAAATGAGGCAAACTGGATCTCTCCCTTCGGCCTCATGCAGAAGGTGGTGGGGAGTGGTAGCAGCTATACACTGGATGATTTTCTATCAAAACCTGCTGCTGCTGACTGCTGCAGCCTAAAGTAGAAATTCATTACGGTGCATGACTGCCACTAGCAGTTTTACCAGGTCCAGGGAGGCAATCCACACCGGCATGAAACGAAACCCTGCGCTTTGTGCTTCTCAAGGGTGTGAGCTGTCCTGAAACAACCTCCTCTACCAGTACCTAACGACCCTTACTAATTATATTCATTCGTAATTTTTGCACAGAAATTAACAATGTAGACGTAATCAACAGCTGAGCACAGCAGTCCTTCACATAAGCACTCAGACGCTCCTGCAGCGGCCTGTGCCCTGCCAGCTGCTGCCACGGAAGCAGGGAGCGGCCTGGTCTGGCCCGGGCCGGGCGACTCACCTTCTCGCGGTTCTTGCGCTCCTCTCGCCGCCGCTCGAACTCCTCGAAGGAGATCTTCCCCTCCAGATAATCGATCAGCTCCGGGCTAAAGCCCGACATGGTGCCGGGAGCAGGAGCAGGAGCGGAACAAGCGAAGGCGCAGGCGCTGCCCGCGCACATGAACTCCGTCGCGATCACGACTCGGGTCCCTCCCGAAATGGCGCCCGCCCCGCTCCGCGCCCTCACGCAATCAGTTCCGGCCCCCCTGCCATGGAACACGAGAAACACGGGAAGCTTCCCGAGGAAAAAAACATGGCCCTTGGAAACGGGCAGCCGGCGGGGTTCCGGCAGGAGGAAGTCCTGAGCCCGGGGGGCAGCGGGGAGCCGCGTCCGTGGGCGCTGCTGTTATGAAATGTGGGGAAAGCTCCTCTGTTACCACTCTCGCTGTAGGCGTTAGATAGTCTTTTATTCCCTCAGAAATATTTTTACACAATAAGGGTTTCTTCACTTCACATACGTATACACTTGTGGTGCAGATGATTTATGGACTGGGGCACGGCCAGAAATGGATGTGAGGGGTTGGAAGTGAGGGAGAGGCAGCCATGGGGGCCCCTAGGCTGCTGTCTCTGCCAGGGTGAAATTCCCCAATTTGCTTCTATATCCCAAGAAAAGAGGAAGATGTGAGATAAAAGCAGCTGAAAAATTGCTGCACAACACCTTGTGATGTCTAGTTGTAATAAATTGAAAGGCAACATTTAATTACCAACGTTAAACAAAGACACTCAGCAGGAGGTAAAACCACTCTGTTGCACTCCCCCTTTATTCGTGTCTAAACAAACACCACTCTTGTTAGTTTAAGGGTAGTAGCCAAACGTAACACAGTGGCCAGTAGACAGCAAAGGTGCTAATTACAGCATGCTACCCACAGGTGACACTTTTGGCATAGTGAGGAAAAGTCTAAATTGTCAAGTAACAGTTAAACAGTCAATGCAGTAATATTTTGCTGTAAAGGTTACCTCTTCACATGAAGTTCAAAAGTTGATGCCTGAAAAAAGAAAACAAAAAAGGATGTGAGACAAATACAGGAATATTTATATGCAACCAGGGTATGATCTACTCTAAGACCTGGTAACACCAAGTGAAGTATTCCAACTGAGAAGAGTGGAGCTTTGCTTTGGATTACAGAGATGCTTTAGCAGGGAGGGAGCAGGACAGAGCTAAAAATCCTGCACGGAATATTGCTTACAAATACATCTCTAAGACACTAGGTAGATCATCACAGTGGTTGGACTGAAAACTTACTGAAATCCTCACCTACTAGTAAAATAGGAGAGATGTAAAGATGTAAAAGGTAAGGTATGCTTTCTTAGTGTGACATCTGACATCTAAATTAACATTCTTAACATATCTGTATCAGGAAACCATTAATCTCAATTTATAATTTTACTGACAACAGCTACTTAAAACCTGCATTCTTGTTATCTGCACATCTGCAGAACCCTTCTCCATGTTAAAAGAAAGGGAGAAAAAGAACAAAAGCATGGGCTAGATAGCTTTGCACAAGCACCACGTGTGACTTGACCAAAGCAGTAAACAGCTCATACAGCTCTACCTGAACGATTTTAAACCAACTTCAGACAAGAGTGAAGTTGCTACATTTTTCATTTCCTCTGCAAAAGAGGTGGGTTTTCCACTTCAGACAGAAATCAGGAAGGCTTGAGTCCCAATCTTATAGTTACATGCAACATGGGAGGAGAAGGCACCCTCTTTTACCTCGGTCAGCAGCATCTCTCAGCCTCTGAAATAGTTTAGAAATGAATTTTTCCTTTCTTCATAATCTGCAAATGCAGAAGCAATGGGATCTGAGTAGAAGATGGCAGGTCTTGGTCCTTCATTGTTCACACTGAAAGCAGCTGGGAACTTTCTGAGATCAAGACCCCTGCCCGAAAAATAAGCCTGGAGCGTTCTGAAAAACTGAACACATTTCAGATGTGAAAACAGAGCATGCCCACCAGAGATCACTTATTTCCACTGACACAAAGCAGACATCATAGTTGTTCCTGCATGGGATTAAATCCTCTACTTGGATCATAAACCAGTACAACATAGGCAGTGTAATTCAGACACAGCCTGTACACTGTGCCCCAAAACCACCAAGTGTTTACTGACCACCTGTGCCCCCCTCTGAACTACAGAGGGTTCAAACTCTACCCCTTACAAAACAGACACAGCAAAACCCTTGCTGAGGGCAAACAGCACAGGTCTCTTGCACGCTTCTCAGTGGATCCCTTGAGACTGTTCAGTAGAAATTAATGCTACTTGAAACCTTGAGGGAAAAATGAAAACCTGTTGTGGTTTTTTCCTTCCCAAGCTCCTTACAAGACCTTGCCAATGTTCCCTTAATGCTATTTTCTCAGCTGTAATGAACTTTCAGATCTCTAGCCGGTATTCACGGCAACGTGTCAGAGGCAAACTTATCTGCACTTCTAGAAGAGGAGACAACATGCAGTCAGAGGATGTATTTGAGAAGCATAATAATCATTCCTCTTCTGGTTGATCAAGTGAGTGGCTGCATAATCAAACCACAGCTGCTGGATGGAGAGAGAGAGGGACGTTGCATGTCATGCTGTACATGGAGAGTGTCTCTTCAGTTAAGGGGTACACCTTGACTGAAGAATGCTCATCCAGTGGTGGTTATTGACTATCCAAAGTGCTCAGGGACTAACATTTAATGGGCCCCTCTCACCTTTCCATGCAGAAGAGAAAAAATTCTCAGTCTGCATAACAGAAAACTCACACAAAACTTAGGCTATGTTTCTTGCAGCATTTCCTTACCAGGTCTCTGTTTCTAGGGTTATCCAGAGGTTTCCATTTTTCTTCTGGTTGGAAAGGAGCACCCTTTGCCAGCCCTTTTACAGCCAACACCGTATACAGAGCCAAGAGCACCACTTTCCACATGGTGTAGAGATGAACAGACTATCTGCAAGGACAATGAACCATTCTCCTTAGACCCTACAGAGCTGTCCCTGGCAACACACAGAGCAAGCATGACAATATCCCAACCAATTTATCCATGGCAAGGAAAATCTACCTACTGCAGATTACAGCTGGGTTTTGTTCTCCTAGTACTAATGTACTAGGAAGAGTAAATTGTTTCCCATACTGAAGCTATTTCTACTGGATTCTCTTTCTGAGAGGGACTAGCAGGACATTTAACACAAAATATTTACATTTGTAAAGTTACATTTGTTATCCCATACAGCCCTTTCCATTGGCTGATTAGTTAAGAGCCAGATCTCTGCGTGCTCCAAGGAGAATGCACAGAGAGGGCTAGAGATGCAGGTAGCTGAGTTTTTAGAACTGTGTACTAAACTGTGTCTACTGTACTAGATATAGTAATAAGTGCAGTAAGATACTAGACACCCATTTCATACCTTGATTCAAGGGAAGAAAAGTAAAACAAAAACCACAAGGAAGAAATCATTCTCCCTTTCACATTCTTTAAAATAAAGCTTACCAGTGAGTTTGGCTCTGGCTTGCCCCTTCTTGGTCAGGCTCCTTGTCATCTGTGAACAAACTGATCTCTGCACTTATATTTCTAGTGGACTGTAGGTGGGTGTCAATGACGTTAGCAGGAGTTCAAAAATACAGTAATGATTCCATTTCCATCCTTGACATAAAGACCCTTGAGAATTTCATCCTTAATACTCTTAAGACCTGTTGCTATCGAAAAGGGCAGTGCAGATTCCTCCTCCCTAAGCCGTATTGCAAAAATTGGAAGTAAGCAGATAAGAAGTTTAAAACAATTCCCAGCAGAGACAGCAGAGCTGCATCAAAACATTACTTTTAATTAAAAGTAATGAGCCATATCTACAAGAATGGTGACTAACAGATAATTTCAGCTGCCTGAATGGTTTTCCAACAAGAGGAGATATGGATCATTCTCTTAGTGCTGGAGAGAAAAGCAAGGACTGGTTCAAGATCCCGAAGTGTAACATTTTAAAGGAGGTGTTGCTTTCCTACCCTGATTTTATCAGCAGTCAATATCCTCCTGTCAGACTAGAAACTAAGACAAATACTGCCAGGACTCTGCTAATTTACCTTGGCCTTATTTCACATCTCAAAGCTGCTCAAATCTTTGTTTTGCTACTCATTTCATTACACCCTTCTCTCCACTATTTAGCTGATGCTTTAGTTAGTATCACATCAAATGTATCTGCAAAGAGACATATTAAAAGTAGAGATTTTTGGCCATTATCTTACTCCAGATTATAGATGTTTATTTCTCCACAGAAGCTTTACATCTTTCTTTGGTTTAAATGCTGAAAGCAAAGCAAAACCCAACACCAACTTCCCAGGCAGGCCAAGTTGTGGACATCCAAAAGTCATGAGCAATACAGTAAACAAAATCCTTGCAGTGTTGTTCTCATGACCACAGGAACATATAAAAATACAAGCCACTTATCCAGCTTGCATATTAGTCTAGAGAGTTGGAAAATAGGTAACAATCACAAACACATGAAAAAAGAAAACCCATCGAACCCCAGCAATTACTTTTCATAATAGACAGCTTTGAGTATTTGACTCATCAAGAGGCAGAACAGCAACAAGAAAAGAACTTGTAAAAGGCAAGCCCCAATGTAGGGGAATTTTCTTCACTCATTTTCCAGATAGGTATTTATTTCTGCTTTAATTTTGTGCATCATTTACCTTTTACATCAACCAGTAGTTGTTCTTCTGTTCCTCCAGTGGAAACGACAGGAGAGCTAAAAGGCTTGACTCACAATTTGGGATGGGATTTCACAAACCTAAATAAATGATCTTCCAAGCCAGGTACCAGTGTGCAGCCTTCCTAAAACAGCCCAATTTAAGGCCTTAACACACATCTCCAGTAAATCAGTCTGTTGACAGGGGTTACCCTAACTCTGTAGCCCTTAGGGCACAAGAAGTAACAGCCATGTATGTTTGAATTCACTTGCACTGAAGCTGGGAACACTCATACCATTTCTTGTTCACTTTCATGCAAGTTACTTCCAAAGGGTAAAAATCTAGAACAAAAGGCAAATTTAAAACAAAGTAGTTCAGCTGGAAACAAGTTTTATACCTATGATGCTCTCCAGAAAGTATATTATTCACCAATCATTTTCCATGTTGCTGCACTTCCCATCCATGCCAGCAAGGCAGGTGCAAGAGCCTAGGGTGCAGGAGGTAAGACATTGAGACACGCTTCATCAGGTATGGTCTTTATTACATCCCACTTGGGATGTGAAAAAAGCATCTGCTGCTTAAAGTACTGCTCTAACCACAGGGCTTGTTTTGTTCACTCTTTATTTTCAGCTTAGAATCCCAAGTATTACAAGTCAGAAGGAAAAGCACCAAACTGCTCCAACGCGAGTACCTGAGCAAAGACTAAAGGCAAACATTGATCACGACACTCACGAGCGTGTTCGCACGACAGAAGTGCAGGGAACATTCACAACGCTCTACGAAGTGTGACTGCCAAGTGGCACTTGCCCATCACAGCCATCGGTACTGGTGCAACCACGTGAGAACACCATACCAAAATACACAGCAGTGTTGATTCAGCAGAGCATATGCTATACAGTGTACTCAAAGTCCAGTAAAAAAGACAAATCCAAGTTGGTGAAGTACACGCTGCAGACAGGGAAAGCATCCAACACAATACAAACATCCCACAGTAGCTCCCACTCAAGTTGCCCAAACAAAAAAAGTACCAGTATCTAAAATTGGATTTTAAAGATTCTGAGATTTCAGCTTTCAGCCATTTCCACATGAGCTGAGGATACCTATTTTTCCAAGGTCTCCTGAGCATTTCACAAGACAAGGACTTCACGAAAGCTGACCACACATCACAGATCAGACTTAGTATCTGAGTATTCAGTTATAAGCATTTTAATAAGCACAATCATTTATTACATTATTATTTGAACATTTATAGGTAAGACCCTGTCAACATCTCTAGAAACCTGTAACTGTGAAGAGTTAGCTCCGCCAGATTTACACAAGCTATGTAAGAACTGAAAACAGAGGAAGAGTTAAACAGGTGTAAGAGGTGGCTTGGGAAGAACATGTGTTCTTCAAAGCTTTAAGTCCTCTTAAAACCCAACAACAGCTCCCTCCCCTCCCTGCCCCCAGTTATCCAAAACAGGTATTTTGGCCAACGCTGTTCTGCCTTTGTGCTTGGAAAAACTATTAAAAGCTAAGTAGGGAAGCAAGTTACTAGGCTTAGGTTACCCAGTTTATACATGATGATTGGTCTACAAAAAGGCCTTAAAGGGAATTCTGCCCTCCAGTGGTTTTCATGTTAGGATATGCCTGGAGCTAGGCAATTGACAATGGCTAGGATTACTGAAACAGCAACAGCACAGAAGAAAGTCAGGTAACTGGCATCAGAGTTTTAGAAGTCCCAAACTAACACCCCTGAAAGAAGGAGCAGGGAAGACACAAAACCTGCATGTTCTCACTGTGAAAGAAGGTTAACAGCTTTGATTTGTATTGCTTCAAACAACTACTGCCACCAGCTGAGGTGCACGTGTCATCTCTAAATATCCACAGCCCAGCGCTAAGCTTTCAGAGAGCATTGTGATTCTAGGTTCAGCACTGGGGGGGGAAGTCAGAACCTGGGGGGTGTTCAAAACCAGAGAATCCTGCAGAGACATATAAGAAGAGCCAGTGGTGGCTTTTCCTGACCTCTTTGTATTAAAAAAATACAGATAAGAAATCCTTCTACTATATTAAAACAAGATCTGAAGATCTTCACTCTTTCTGGTTTTCTTTACTGAATTGAGACAAACAGAAAGTACAAAGCTGCTTCTCATAAGTTTCATAAATTAATGAGCAAAATAAAAACAGTAATTTAAAAATAACTTCTAAAAAGATATTTTAATTAACAAATAATTTGACACACAGCCTTTGAAGTTGAGACATATCTGAGACTAGTTTTCCTTCCTTGTTTTTCCTCCTGTCACAACAGAAAGACTAGAGACGTGAAGGTCAGCTAATAAAGCTTTCTGACTTTGGCTGGTGTGACTCCACATCCACAAACACTGTCCTTGTCCTAAGCCTTCATTTCTGTGTTAGTAAAAGGGGGTCAAAAGTTTCCAGCAAGTCAAGTTTCAGCATGATTCACACAAATATTTTTGGTCACCTTCAAAAAGCAAACATAAGGCTACAGAAGTCCACAGGCTGCAGTGAAGAGTGTACTCATTTGCTGATTTAAGGCACACCATTTATTTTTTTTTTTTGCTCTAGAAAGCTACAAGTTTAAAGTCACAGTGAGGAATGACACATTTCAGTTTTGGTCTGACACTCTAATTTATGTCACTTCTACCACTGGTAGACTTCTGTAAAATATTCCAGTTCTCAAAATACTCTCTTCAATACTCAAGAGTAACATAAGTGTAAAATACTGAAGCTTGAATTGATCCCAAAATAGTGCACTTAGCATTCTATAAAACTAAATACCACCACCCTTGATGCTTTAATATATGTACTCTGAAGATATTTAAGTTGGAGGGGGGATATTTGCTGCTTACTTCAACACACATGCAAAACTTCAACAGAACAACAGTCTCCTTTCAGGAGCTGCTGTCTCTTCACCAGGTCAGTCATGGTGCCTGCTATGCCTCTGAACATTATGCCTTGTTCTACAGCAGAAGGATAATGCAAACCCAGGGCTAACCGTGAGTTAAAGGAGGAACTGGAATGATGTGCTGCAAAGTAACGAGCCTGCGTGTGCCACCCCTGACTTCGACAGGCACTAAATCAGCTGCAACACCACACAGGATTCCTACAGAATCCAGATCATAACCTGGAGAGCCAAGGAAGCGTAGAGAGGTCATGCTTAGAAGATTTGTTCATGACAGCTTGAGTGGTAAAATCATTCTGCATTTAAGATCCCAAATCTTAAGTGAAATGCAAGTCAAAACATCACAGCTTCGCCTCAGCTTTTGACGCTTCAAGGCAACGAGCACTTATTTGAGGCAGCTACATGCTTAGAGACCTGAAAAACTGAGGTGCTGGGCAGATTTGCTGAAGAAAACTACAGAATTGTCTCCTTAAATGCTTACAAATGATTTTTAAAATACAGTACTGTTTATTAACAAGATGAAATGCATAGACTTAAGCTCTGAGATAAATAAGCTGATGAAAACCTTTGAATGCATCCTTCCATAGCTAAGAATATACAGCAGAAAATATCTGTAAAAGGTTTTCCAATAAACTTTGAGAGATTTCAAGGATTCAACTAGTAATCCTAGCTTACAATTTCTGGCTCTGAAAAAAAAAAAGTAAGCTAGAAAACCTGTTTTATCTTCAACATAAAAACTGAATCTGTTTTCACCTGTCACTCATTGACACACGTTTCCAGAGGTATACAAGAGCAGGCTGTAGCTTTGGTGACAAAAGTACATTCCCCCTAAAGGAAAGGTGATGAAAACTTGAAAACCTTTTACAGTACAGTGCTAAGCTCTCTTAAAAGCTAGCTTGATTATCTTCCAGAAAAATAAGGGATGTAAAAGTGAAAGCTGTAAAGTAGTGTCTAACATTCATCAGGAAATGGAAAATAAGCATGAAGAATTCAGTCTAGTTTGCAGCAAACAATTCCCTAGTAGCTCAGTGACTTGAAACAGCAGCACAACTACCCTACAGACACTGCAACTGCTTCCAAAAACATTGTCAGTGACTAGATAGAGTCTTGAAGGTGTCTGTAAATGGCTGGTTTGTTCTCAGAACAAATAGGACTGAACTCTAAACACACTCACCACTATCAAAATGAACTAGATCAAATGAAAGCTGCTCAGCTGTTTCCATTTACTCAGAGGCACATGACTGACTGCATTCTGTCAAAGCTTAGAAGCAGATGAATCAAAGTTCAGAAGGAGAAAGTCAAGAAACAAGTTCATCACCTTGTTACAGGCAAACAGATGGAAAATTAGACATCATGTCAAACCCTGATGTGTGCAACAATGCGTTTTGGTTTCTTGAAGTATCAATCCATTCGATCTCATTTGTTTGAACACTCTTTAAAAGTAGCCTAATTAGGTTATAGATGAAAAGTTCACTTGGACATACAGGCACTCTCTGTGTCTCCTGCAATGTGTTACTAACAGACTGCTCAGGGTTTTGCTGTGTTCTGTGTTTTCAAACTTCAGCAAATTAATATTTTGGACTGAACTGCTACATGCATGAGCTCAGTCAAAACCAAATGCAAAGCAGAACTCTAAATTATACCAGCTTAAATTCCAGTTACTGCAATTGTCTTGGAAAAGAAAAACCAAAACCAAGCCAAACCCAAAACACAATCCCTTTTTTTACCAGGATGTTGAAACATGCCACACTGCAACCAACTGTTACATCAAAACTGAACACCACCTTTTGGACCACATTCATTCATTCAGGTCCAAAGCACATTTGGCAACTCCAGTTAAGAGGCAAGAGTTTTTCCTTACCAGACAAATACAGACCTTTTCTGAGCTGAGCTATGGCTGTAGCTACTCTGATGGCAGCATCATGATAAGACTGTGAGGAACACATTTGATCGTATCAACCAGAAAAGATTACAGGCTTCAGGAGCTGTTCAAGGTTGGGAGATGCCACTAAAAAAGCTCCTCATTGTACCTCCCCCTGCCCCTGCCAAAGAGAAGACTATGCTGAACCTAAAATTAGTGACATTTGATATTCTAGGTTCTTACCCTTTTTTTTAATCCTTTTATTCCTTCTCTGATAGTTTATAGAAAAATATGAGAGAAGAGCCACACAAATAGTTCTTAATTTGAATGCACCCTGAAGTACAAGGCAAAACCAGTGGCTTAGTCTCAACCTAAAGGCCTGATTATGTGGCATCATCTCAGTCTCAATGTGGTGGGCATCCACATGGATGAAGAAGGGTGGCTTTTCAAGAGTGATACCTCAGCTTCTGGAAAAGGAGAGAACAGCAGAATTTGGGTCTGCATCTTAACAGAAATCCTCCCTTATAGAGCAGAGGTCCAACTCATCACAAGTTAATTTGTGCCCTGATCTTCTCCTACACAGTCTGGAGTATCAAGAATTCAAAGAATAAACTGGAATTTTCATTTAGTTCAAGTTTCTAAGAGACATCACAATATGTTCACCAAAAGCTGTTTGATAAATGTAGCTTACTCATAATACAGGGTATTTCAGAGTAATATCTACACTTCCTCTCACACACAGAAGCCTTTACAGTGAGCTAGCCTACATGTCTGCTGAGGTTGTAACTGTGAACAGTGGCAGAACTAGCATTTGTGTAACAGAAGCCTCTTCACCAAAAGCAATCACAATCAATCATTCTGTTTTACCTGAAAAGCAATTTTAGACCATTATAAAATCTTGCCCCTTTCAGAAAGGCAAGTAGGATCCTCCATCCTCTCTCAGAATGGGATGAATTTCCTCTGAGCTTGTTTGAATCCTGTGCCCCTCCACTGATTATGCAGAAAATCTGGCTGGGATTAGACACCTCATCCTTCAAACAGCTGAAGTTACACACTCCCCAGTGACTGCAAAATCCAGGTACACATCATCTCCAAGAAGAGTTTTCATCTAGCAAATGACACAGAATGCATACAAATCCAAAGCAGCAGTCAGACTTCCTTACTTATCTTCACTGGGGGAAGGAAATCTCAGAGAAAAAGGAGCTTTGAGAGAAATGTGATAAATTCTGTCATCTGGGATCTCAGGATTACATCTATTCCTACCTCCAGCTATAGCAGAAAAGCTATAGAAAGCTATCCAAGAAGGTTCTGTTACCTGTCTCACAAGGAGTGATCACAACTATCAAGACAGTGCCCATCTTTAAAGGGATTATCAAATCAGAACAATCAGTGTTACTCTTTGCTGCTCTAACTGAGGAGTTTCACACTGTGCCAGAGTTTGTGATAAGACTATAAGGAGGTTGTTTGCTCTCCTTACTTTAATCATTACTGTATTCCTCCAACAAATGGATTTGTGCATCCAGAGCCCATGAGAATGGCAACACAAAGTGAGAAGTAAAATACAGGAGGAAGCCAAAGGGACCACAAAGATTGAGGACAATTATCTTCCACAGAATTCAGATCCTGCACACTCCACAGATGGCCTTTTACCAGCCCCAGTGCAGTTCTGCCACTGTCTTTCATTCACAGCCATATGAAATCAGAAAAACACAAAACATTCTCTTCTTCTACGTCTGCACTGCAACTTTTCGGTTCAACCAACTGGTGGATTTAGCTACAGGTACATTTAGACACAGAAATTATCTTATGTGCATCTACTGTAGCATACAACTTGGCTAGAAAGGATGAAGATATTACCTACTCAAATAACTTTCCTGATTTACAAACACTCTGTGTACTATAACCTTTTCTGAGAAAGGTTAAGGCTAGAACACCAGCACACAGATTACTGATGACAGAGACAGTGCTTTGGTTAACTACAATAATCTTACTCAGTTCAAAGCAGTTTTAGTGACTTACTGGTAAGCCTGAACTGCTGCTGACTTGGATCTAAGTGGAGAAAACAGGTGTCTGCTTCACATCTGTCCTTCATCTCAGAAAGACACTGTGTGAAGGAGGTCTTTCCAGCCAGTGCATATGAATTGACCCTAACAAGCAGCTAGAACTAACAGAGGCACTTTAGGCAAGATCAATGAGATAAGATAAAATTCATGGGTCAGGCTGGCTTGTACTATTACATCAAGGACATACTTGACTGTCTGTGGGTAGCAGAATTCCTCTTATTATTCTTATGGGTGAGCTGCTCTAGTATTGCCACATGAAGAGAAGGGGTATCTCGGAGAGAGCAGAGACAGCTAACACACAAACAAGTAGTAGGCTCATCTCCACTGGGAATCAATACATCACTGTAACCTAATGGCATCCGAGATGTCTCCTCTTGGCAAAACACATAACCAGGGGACACAATTCCTTACACCTAGCTATTTTAGGCTTTATTATAAATGGCAGTCACTGTAGCATCTAGGCACTAAGATAATACTTTATACAGAGCTAATAATTATGGTCACTCTTTCTCTCCACTACCAAGAGTTTATCCACGTGAGGAAGTCAGCACTGTGTGGCAGGGTGTGGACTGACAGCACGTGAGGGTTCCAAGGTTCATCTCACGCACAGACTTCTCTTCTGAGATGGTGGATTCTCTGTTTACTGGAGGAAAAAGGACCTGCCTTGTCTACTTGGAAACAGTCTGGTACAGCAACTGCCCTGTAAACTCACCCCATACCTCAACACCTGCTAGCTTCCTCGTATGGACAAGGTCCAAGGAGTCCTTTCCCAACTGACAAAATTCGAGAGAGAACTGGCAATGTTTTAGAACAACATTATAGCAAATTGTTTAGGAATCTGCTGGTATCCTTCCTGAAACAGAAAGCTACAAAGAATATTGTTGTTTTCTCACTCTCACAAAAAGTAAAAGGTCTAAGACTTTGGATTATCTCACAAATGTTCAACTCACACCGATTGAACAAAGGAGCCGGTCGAAAGAACAGTTCTAGGAAGCAGTACATTCCAGTTCGTCTAGACACAAGGGTGGCAGCTTTGAAACAGAGCACAAGAGACTAAGGACATACTTGGCTGTGTGGGTTTTGTGATAGTCACAGTGTGCTTGAAATGGATTGAGTTGTAACCAGCATGACTCAGTCCTGCAAGGGATGCAAGTTCAGAACACACGCACCGCACGGCAGAGTGAGTAAAAAAAGGCTGCTCCAGCAAAGAAGTAGAGTGAAATATCCAAGTGTCTACAAGGCAAGAGGAGGACTGACAAGTTACACTCACATGATTTATGTGCTTACACACACATGGTTCATCCACTTAAATTTTCAGAATCAGGAAACAAATTCACCATGAAAGCTCTTCTAAGCAATGTGAACAGAACCACAAACTTCTCATGGGGTATTGACAGTTCTGTCCTCTCTCCCACACCACGTAAACTAGTGATGATATCTAGTGATGATATGAATATAGGCATCCTGGCATTGTGCCCCATCTCCAGCATTAAGTTTCTAGGCTGCACTGTTCCTCCTGTGCACAGGGAAGGTCACACGATACAACACAGCACATGTAGAAAAAGAGAGAAGGTTACAAAGTGTGGAACTTTGTACAAATGCATTCGTCCAAAGGCCAACACTGCAACAGACAAAGGGAGTGGAACTTTGGCTGCCATCTTCAACAGTTTACTGTAAGAACATAAAGAAGAAATTGCCATGTTTGTAGCCATCCATGCAGAAGGGTTGCAAATACCATATTTCACTTTCTTTTGAAACACCACTTAGAGATTTCAAGGGCTTGTTCCTTCTCAAACCAGAACACAGCAGGTGTAATGGGCAAGAGCAAATGATGCCTAAGCAAATAGCCACTGACACATAAGCAAAAGCAACTATTCCAAAGGGCTAATAAAAGGTCACTTGAAAATACTTTTCTATTAATTTAGAAATAAAAGTTCTCAGTAGCAAAGGAAGATGTAATGTTAGAGATCATTTGAGTTAACAGGTGCTGGTCAAGAGGGTAAACAACATTGCTTATTATTCACTGTCCTTCAGGAGGCACTGACTCTACACCTGAGCAAGAAATCTACCTGTCAGCAAAACCAGCAGCTCACACCTCCTTAACCTGGTAGGAAGCATGTTACAATTCCACAACAACCTAATGGGCTAGAATTCCCTTTTTCTGGTAACTTTCTGACAACAATTCCTAGATGTATTGAGATTCTGTAACATTTGGAAGGATTCAATATATTGTGAATGAAAAAGGTCACTGCTAAAGTCATCTCTATGCAACTGATGCTTCATTTAAGTCCATGTGGTAAATCCCAATGCTCTTCTCCACTTAGCTGAACTACAGGTAATTTGCACACATTTTACTCAGTCTTTAAGGTTAAACCATGAGGGTTTATGAGTCTCTACACAGGCTGAACAATTACATGTCTACACAGCATAAGTGGAGTTTTACCACACAAATGGAAGCAGTAAGAAAGAAGCAGGCAAACAAAAGCTGAAGATAAGGCTACAGTACCTTGATTTCACTTCAGAAGTACTGGAATTCATCAGAATTTCTAAAATGCATATGAGGATAACAGCTGAAGATCTACAGGGATCAGGATCTAGTCTAATATTGTACCTGCAAAAAACAGTTCAGAAAGCACATTAAACTTATAAAGGAGGTTACCAAGTAAAAGCCAAGCTGGGAACAAGCACAGGCTGATAACAACACATGTGAAATAAGTATGGCATCACTGCCTGACTTTAAGTCCTTTCTGAATCATTTCTTCCTTCACCATAATTCACTAAACACTTGCTTTTAACATAAGCTGCACTGCACAGAAAAAAACCCAACATAGTTTACAGAACTTTTGGTACTAGAAGGTAGCTAATAATGGAAAGAGTCAAATATTTGCCACTTTTACTATCTACCATGGTTCATATTCTTTTCTTCCAACCTCACTGGCAACTTAAGAATTTACCTGAGATTTTTTAACCAATAAATTAAAGATGGCAAGTTGAGCAGCAGAATCCAAGTGAATAAATTGAAGACTGTGATGTGCATCTTAAGACTGTTAACAGCTTCAGCAACTGCTGTACTGCTGCAAAGGGACTGTGTTGCTCTCGAGGCACTGTCCATCGACCTCTGGTTTTGGACTGTTGGCATACTGGAGTTTGGTGAAGTTTCTTTTGAGCAGTCTGAATCCTGAAAATAAAAGGGAAAAGTCATCAAAACATTCAGAGGCTTGTAATGGGGGAGGAGGAGGAGGGGAAAACTGGCACAACAGTATCCTACCAGCTCTGGTTTAAAATTTGCAATTTATCTCTCTAAAAGCCATCAGAAGCCAAGTTCAATCTTTCCATTTTAAAGCATCTAGGTTTAACCAGAAACTTCTCTTACACTAATGGCTTATGTGTCTTTGGAAGAAAAGAATGGAGAGTGGAGATGCCCTGACACCAATGCAGTGATAAGAAATGGAGTTCCTGGAAAGAGGAAGAACAGAATAAAAGGAGTAATAAAGCCAATCACAAATACAGGAGAGGTAATGCACATGGAAGTAAAACATTAGCTGTGGGAATCAATAACAAAGGGAAACTATGAGTTGGCAGCTGCTTAATTCAAATGACAGGGAAAAAAACAACCCACACATGAAACAGAAGTAAAAATTACATGGAGATGAAAGAAGGTAAGGAAATGATTTAAAACTAAACAAATGAAAACCACTCAAACCTGAAGAAAACTGCCAACAGCTTTTTGCTGTCAGATTGCTTTTTTTAAGACAGTTTTTAACAAAGTCAGATAGTTACCTGTAGTCTAGACTGCTATCTAAAAATGAAATGTAGTTCTTTAGATAAGGTATGCATAATCAAATACCAAACTTTAGACAGAACCTTTTTCTGGGTATTTTCTTCTTAAAAGAACTTGAGACAAGTTCACACTGCAGCAGTCTTGAACAGGGAATGCAACAGTCTCACTTGATGGAACAGGTTGCTCATGTCCTGGATTTTCTTTCACATCATGCACACAATAAGTGAACTTAACTTCAGCCATCCAGCCACCACTGCACAACCTAACACTACCAAGACCAGACAATCACAGTTGCTCATGCACAGGTCTGCCCAAGAATTTTTGGGTACATTTTTGACCAGCAGCAGGAAACAGACTCACCCCATTCAGCATGTTTTGTTCTGCTCTTACATTCACATGGAGCTTCAGAACCTGTAAGACAGACACAGTTCAGCTGTTTTTACTGATGTTTCTTCACACAAAAGCTGTAGTGCACAAGAAAAAATAAATTTATGCTGATTATTTTTTGACCCTTTTTATGGCTTAATGATTCTAGAGCCCCAGTGGAGCTGCAATGCAAGAACTCCCCCTGCCTTCCATCCCAAAGGCTCTGCTAAGGAAGGAGTTCCAAGCACAGACAGAAAACGTGCTGCTCTGCTCTCTCTCCTTCCACTGTACACGACAGAGAACACAGAGTGGGAAACCTGCATATTCCTCACCTCCTCCTGCTCACTCTGCTTTCTGCAGACACCCATGAACAGGCCACACAGGAAAAACCCCATGGCAGAGATTTACTGCAGAAGGAGGAGTATTGTCAGCATGGGAATGTCCCTCACAGGGTAACCTGATGTCACAACAAGGAGTTCAACTAGAGCTGGACCTGTTCCTCAAGCTGTGCTGTCAACTGCCACCTGCCTCCCTCAGAGCACCTGTAAACTGCTCTGCTTTGTGACCCTACTCCCAGATGCATCCTCCAATGCTTCCTTGGCAGCTAAGTATAGGAGCTAATTTAGCTGCTATATAACCATACGGTGAATCAGGGAAGTTAGACACTCTGATGCAATGAAGACCATGGAAACACAATGGCAGGGACTAAATATGGATCCTTCTGGCACTAGCCAAGGGATCAGATTAGACATTATAGTTATAAATTTAGGATCTTTAGCCTTTCAGTACCTTAAACAAGTATTGAAGATAAACAATGAATACAGCAAGTGCACCACAAGTGGTCCAGCTAACCAAAGAAAGGGATAACACCCTGCAGAGTCTTCTGAGTGAAATCAACTTCTTATCTTTTCCAAGCACACTAGGTCTAAAAAAAAAAAAAAAAAAGAAAGGCAAAACTGCTGTTATACCTTTGTAACATCATCAAAACCAGAGACCAAAACATAGTTCTGAATGCCTGAAAAGAATAAATTGCTCCTGAACACTGATTCAACACTGGAAAAATAAAGTTAGGCTAATTTGAAGAAATATATCAGCTGCTATATAAGCTACTTTGCCAAAAAAAACACCCCACTTTCTTACCAAATGAACTAACAGCTTCCAGAATGTAACCACTGGATGGAATGAGTATCTTAATGTTAGCATTGTCAGTACATCACAAAAGTCACTCCTACTGCAGATGTTAAAGCACTGCAGTGTTCAATGGGAGCACACCAGCATACAACAAGAAGTCTCCAAGAGATGAAGTCTGTGACAAACATTCTTCCCAGACAGGAATTTCTGATTTCTCAGTCTGAGACACACAGAAAAGCTTATTTTAAGTTTCTGGATTCTGGATGATATGACTAAGAGACAAGGATGAATCTGAAGTGACAAGGATGAGCTGAGAAGGTGTGAGGAGGGAGACTGGGTGAGGAGGAAGTGCAGTAGAACTGTGAAAGAGCCTGTAGTTGGATATCCACAGGACATGCCAGTATTAAAATAGACACTGAGAACAGAAAAAACATCATTTGGAAAATACAGTTTCAGAAGCCTTTGCAGCAAGTGTTGAAAAGAACCACAAAAAGAAAGCTAGCTGACAAGGACAAAGAATTCCACAGACAGCTACTGACAAAAGTCTTTGCTGCTGGCTGTACCAGATCATTTCAGTACATCGAGCTCCAGTCAGGTGAATACTCTCTACTTCAGAGAGACTCACAGACATTTGGGTTGGTTGCTGTTTGTTTGGGTTTTTTTCCATGAAATTCAGGACTGTAAGGCACTAGAAATTCAAAATGAACCAGCTGACTTACAGGCAGGCACAGGGAATCTTATGTCCCTGCCTCTGCCCAAGACATTCTCACTAAGCTAAAATCCTTCAAAATTAAGGAAGAGTGGTTTCAAAAATCAGAATTTATCAATTCATCACTGAATTCTGAGCATCCACAACAGCATGGCTAAGGAGAACTATCTGACACATCATCTATTCTTTGGTAGAATAAGATCAGAAGTGCTAGTGATGAAGAAAAGGAAGTTCTTTAAGCAAACACTTTCTGAGTAAAGAGCAACCAAAGCAACGTTCTGAAGACAGGGTTGGCTCAAATCTAGCTGAGGACTGCTCTCAACTAATTTACTCTATCAAAAATCCCTTTATCTTCCTTGCTTTTTTTAAGCCCCCTTCCACATTCAAATATTCATCTCTGCAAGGTGATTTTTTGATCTCTACAGTTAATCAGTCTCCTAGGGTGAAATTAATGCCCAGGAAGATTTTGCTTTACAAATCAGTTTCCACCTTTTCATGCAGTTTACCCAATGATAAATGAGGAATGGATGGCAATGCTTGAAGTCCTTTTCCAAAATACACATTTAGGTTTTGAGCTCCTGCAAAGGGAATAGTTCAGTTGCTTTCTTTTCCCCAACAAGCTTTCCTCAAAAAGAAGCTGAAAGCCTCCCTAACAGCTTGGTGAAGGAAACAAGAAAGGCACTAATGCTCCCTTTGGGAGATGTGGAATAAGGAAGAGGAAGCAATCCTCATACCTCACTGAATTGAATCTGCCAAGTACTCCCAGCAAATAACAAAAAAATGACAGGGTCACAGTCATAATTATACAGCATAGTGTTGTCTTACCTCATCAAAGCTAACCATAGTGAAGAGATGAGTCTCAGAGATGTAGAGAAAAATACTCCACTCCAGTAGGCAATGCCTGTCCCAAAGAGAAAGAGAATCAGGGACACCAGGGGGAACCATGCATCCTGACTAAGCACAGCAGCATCCACCTCTGGCAGGGACAGTGACTCCCAGATCTCTCTAAACCAGTTAAACCTGCCAAAAACAGGAGAGCAGCATTACTGGTCACTTCCAATCACCATCCAGCCAGATGCATATCAACTACCCCTCCCCTTTCAAAGCAAATCACAGTCAGGTGTTCACAATACAATAGCATTTCTCCCCACCAAGGGTTTTACTGAAACTTCTGGTGTAGAAACTGCTTTGAAGAAAGAAATAAGTTCCAATAAATCAGCAAACTCACCCCTGCAGAAACACAATAATGCTTATAAGAGGTTCTACTTTGTAGGGTTTAGCTGTCCTGACTAGTTCAAGAGAAAAGTCTGAACACTGGCCTAGAAGCAAGAACAGAAAGCATCTATAGTTATTATTTTGTCATGAACTTTAGTAAAGAAGATGCACATCTCAAAGTAAATTCAGACAAAGGTTTCAAAGTTTACTTTAAAGCAAGGTAACTGTATCTTGCAACAGCACTGTAAGTCAGCATACTTCATCATCCTGGCCCTAAGTTACTGGATCACTCAGTTTCAGGGAGTTATGTCACAAGATCTTCTGAAGAGATTATGGAGTTTGTTAGACACACTGCCTGAATTCCCATAAAAATCCTTCTTTTTTCCTGAAGATGTGTCTAAAAGCCTGCAAATCTCATCTTCATGCAAGAAATAAAGCATTTTCTGCATATCAACAATGTATTTTAAGCTTTTAGCTGTATTTTTAAGTAGACTTCTATTAATTCTAAAATATTGTGCAACACTAACCTTCCACAGAGAAGGGACTGCAGAGCAAATAAAGAAACCTGCTACAACACAACCTTGGAGAGCTATCAACAAACAAAACCTGAAACTGAAGACTCAAGTACTTCCACAAGTTCAATGATCCTTAGCTTAAAAAAAACCTCACTAAGGCTGCTAGTCTTACTTTCAACAGGACATTTGGTAAGTCAGCTCTCTAAAAACATGTGGGATAGGGAAAAGAAAAAATACCTGTTGACATCAGTGTGCTCAGCTGTCCTCCATATGTAAGAAGAATATTAGAAACCACATAGACAGGAAGAGCACCAGCATGGAACCTTATTATCTGAAAGACAAGGATATAAGGAGAGCTTTTAATTTATATATATATACATTTATTTTAAAATACACAAATATTATCATGAAGTCAGCATGATCATGTGATCAGAAAAGCTTCCTTCCAAGATTCAGTTTCTTCTTTTGATGCAGAAGTATTTGGTAATCACCAGTGGCAATGAATCTTCTACAGAAGGAAAATACTTGGCTCTCTCATAAGCAGCTAATCACAAGTGTTTTGACAAATGACCACATTATAAAGGAATGCTTTGTTTCCAGGCAAGACAACTAATAAAGGAAAAGAGTGGCAAGTTAATGGTACTTCAGTAAAAAAAAAGATCAAAATTAAAAGGCCACTTTCCAAGCCAAACCCACATAGAATTACATCTGCTTTTGGGCAAAGCATTTTTGGAAGCCATTTCACATTGGGTTTTACTTGGCTTCTGCTGCCCCACGCCGTGGTTAATACCCAACTAGCACATCAGTTCCTCTCCAAGGAGAGCAACATGAAAATGCTGGGCAGAAATGCAGACATCTGCCTGGAACATCCCTGCACTAGCCTCTGGTGCTTGTTCATGGCTGCCTGTTGGGGCTCAGAGAGGTGCAGATGGCTAGTCTATTTTTACTGATATCAGTGCTGACATCTCTTCTTCCCTGAGAGCCAAAGCAAACTGGTTGAGAAGGAGCATATGGATCTACTCAGAGGGGTTTCCCCTAACTTTCAGTTGATGCCAAATGCATTTTACAGTTTTAACACTACTGAGTCATCTGGCCAGACTGAAAGTGACCCACGTTCTCACCCCCTTGCAGATACTCACCTAGCCACCAAGCCAAACGCTCAAGGTTTACATGAGCTCTTTAGAGCTAGAGTGCTGCTCTGCTGCTCCTCTGAAACCTGAGGCCTGACATTAATCCGCTGGGATGCCAAGAGACAAGGTTTTCAGTGATCCTCCTGGCATCAAGAAGGGATTGGAAGTGCCAAAGCAGGGGAAGGGAGGAAGGGAAAACTTGCCTAAAGGCTACTGAGGTAAAAGAACAATCTAGTACTAGGTTTTCTTACTTGCCCAAGAACCTGTGAAAGTGACGTCTTCAGAGTTACCTTGATAAAGAAAAGACAGCTTTGATTATTTCATACACCAGCAGGCATTAAGAACAAAACATTTGGGCTTTTTAAAAAGCCAATGTATTACAATGCAGCAATCCCATAACTAGAATGTACAGCAGCTTATTACTGAGGTTTGAAAACCAAGTGCTTTGAAGTTGTTCCTAGAAAGGAGAACCCAACAATTTGTATTACCCCAGCTGTTGTAAAACACTTGTAACGTGCCCTGTATTTACAAACAGCCCCAAGAGCCCACCTTTACATCTGCTTTGCAGTGGTTTTGATTCATTAGCTACACTTCTTAAAAGTGAATTATGCACAAATTATACAGCAATGCAAACTAGCCAGAAAATAAATCAGTATTACTCACTTCATACTGACAGTCAGCAGAAGAGTGAATATGTAACTCTGGAACCCTGCTGTCATCTTGAGGCGGAGCAAGATGCAGTTTTGCAGACATCTCAGTGAAAGATGGAACCCTGCAACAGCAACTTCATTGGTTAATGGTTGTCCTCACCATCAACAAAAGCCACACAAAAGCTTTAGCCTTCAACAAGTGCAGGTGAAGCAGATCTAGTACCCCGAGTGGCACCGCAAGCTAGGAGCAAAATGGTGAAATGAACCTGTCTGTTCTGTCACTGAGAACTACACAATCTCAAGACACTGCCCTCTGAACTGTCGAGGGGCATGAAATGAAAACAGACAAGTTCAGCATGAGTGTACACACTGCCTCACAGAACACATAAATCTGCTGAGTGGCAGAATCTCAAGAACACAATTCAGTTTCGTGCAAGGAGTACATGGTTAGAATATAGGAGAGAGGGAAAAAAAAAAGGAAATAAGGAGATATCCTTCAGGTCTCAAAAATAAACCAAGAAGACAGTTTTCCAACCATCTAAAATAAAAATCAAACTGCTCAACTGCCACTCAAGAGTGACAGAGACTTCAAGCCACATCATTTGATTTTGTCAGGACTACGCTGCTGAAGCAACTTAGGGCTGCTTGTGTGATCCAAACCCTGCCTTATGGGAAGAAGCCAGTACCCAGAGCACCCTCTAATACCTCACTCATGAGGGTAGCAAAGATTACACTGAGAACTCCAGACCAGCAAATCTGACTTCCTTTTCCAAAAAAATAGTGAGAACTATTAAAGAAACAATTAGTAGGTATTCTGAGGAAAAGGCAGAACAACTTTGTCAACAAGGGCAGAAAGGTAAATGTGGAAAAGATGCACTTCAGACTGGAGAAATTGCCTGACATCAGAAATATTACCATGAGAGGATGCAAAAGTTCTTCAAAAGCATATCAAGAAGTATGTTAGAACTGTTAAAGCCCTTACTTTGCTACTGTCATGGAGTCTTCGTGTGACCAGGGTATGTGAAGTCTGTAAACACTAGGTTTTCTTTCTGAAACAGAAGAGAATTGAAAGAAATACAAAATCCATCAAGAACAAGAGGTGGCAACTGTCTCCAGAAACCAAAAGGTAAGTAAACCAAGGGTGGCATACAGCCCTCCAGTCAGAACCACTGGGCTTGCAACTGACACTGCATTTGCCATTGCAACGTGGAGCAGTGCAGTTGGCACAGAACAGAAAAGACAGGTTTTGACTCCTGCTGTCACTGGGCAGTGAGACAGCAATGTTTAAAGGCAGGACAACCTCTGCTTTTCAATACAACTCTTTACCTTTGAGTGACTGGCAGTGGCTCTCTATGGAAATTTTGAAAGCTTGATAGATCTAGAACATGAAAAAGAAAAACCCAAATCACTTGCATTCTCCAAAGGGTGGTTGCATTAGCTGAACACAGGAAGAAGTGTTCTCACTTGGTTGAAGTGCTGGAGCTGCACAGTGTAGAGTAAGCCAGTTGAATTTAGCAGAATTTTGCTTGAAGAAAACCCTGTAAAGGACAATTATTTTCACATATTAGATTAAATTATTTAAGGACTCTTTATATCTTCAGATTTCTCTTTTTTTCCCATGGGACTTATGTGCTTCTACATTTGTTAGTCAATTACCCTCCACTTCTTTGTCTTACTACAAAAGCAATATTAACTTCAGCAAAAACAATCCCCCCCCCCCCCCAAAAAAAAAAACCTGCTGACCATTGGAATTTTTAGGCAAATTTATTACCCAAATGTTAGTACCACGAGTGGCCTTTCCCCCTCCCCACCCCAAAGCAATATGCTCTACTTACCAAATGACATAAGATGTGTTACAGGAAGCTGCACTGTCCTGGAATCCTCTTTGAAGAATTCACAGTCCAAAGTATACTGCAATTCAGGATATTAAACACAGATCTCAACTAAGCACAAGACACTAAAGCCTTTGCACTTGCCAAATTCTACTCACAGGCTCAGGCAGAGCATTTGTTCACCTTGGAAATGCAGTTTCCAAGATTTAACACTGGACTGCAGCTTAAGTTAGGTTACATTTCTTAGGAGATCTCTCTTCTGTCTTGGCTTATCCAGAACATTGTAGATCAGTAATTTAACTGCAAGATGTCTCTGTCACAACCACTTGCAACTACACTCACTGATAAGCACTAGAATCACTTCAGCTGGGAATAATTTCTTGGATCATGGATTATTCTACCACAGATGCAGAGACTGTCTCTGTGTTGGAGAAAGGAATGTCAGATCTTCTTAAGACTTTAAATACATGTTCAGTGTTCTGCCACTTTCAGGACCAACTATGAAGTTCTACCAGATGCAGCTGGGTAACAGGCAAAGTGTCCTTAGATTCACTGCATGTTACCTGTACCATGCTGCCCAGAAGGCATGTGTGGCATCCTCCACTATCTACACCATTCTTTGCTACACTATTCTTTGAGTAAGAGAACTGCCTGTTCTAAAAGATGAATACTCAGGAATGCAATCAGAATACTAAGACAAGGAAGAACAACATCAAAACCTCCAACAAGAACCTAAGAACTGGTTTTAAGAGGTGTTGCTTTCACTATTTTAAGTACAAATCATGCCCTGTGTTGGGGATGTTATCAAATGAACACATCTCTGAGCTTACAGAAGATGACAAAGTTACCTTCAAACCACACAGGAAGGTAAGGCTATGGTTTCCCAAAGTAACTTGGCACAGATTTGATAATGCTTCCTTTTCCTTCCATAGCAGCTGAAAGCTATGGACATGCTAAGCAAGAAATTTCTACTTCTTTTTCTGTTGTGTGTTATTTGTTTGGGGTTTTTGTTTGGTTTTGGTGGTTTTTTTTGGTTTGGTTTTCACTTGTTTTTATCTTTTTTACCTTATTGCCAGCTGTGGGTGGTACCTGAAGGACAAGATGGGACAGAGAAGGATAGTCCTGAAGTTTCAGCATTACCACCTTAAAAAAAATTAAAACAGAAAGGAAGGAGAATAAGTCATTACTGAACACACTCCTTAGGCTTGCTCCTTGCCAGCTCCCAGAGGTAAACCTCTTGTAGCCCTTACTCTGGAATACAACTGCATGTCCCACTGCTGTGAACAGAACAGGACCTTCCCTCACCATACACAGCTGCCTAACAAAGCACCTCTCCCTCCTACAAGTTCTCTACAACACTTACCTTGGTGCTTGGAAGTAACTCAGCTCTCCAGGAGAAATCTCTAGCTTCCAGGCTGTAAAAAGCCAGAACCATGAAAGGATGAGCAAGTTCCTGGTGCAGGCACCACGTAATGACCGAGGATAAACAGGGCACCTTTGCTCTCTCTAGCATTCAGGCATTTTAAGTCATTCCAGGATACTTCTGTTTCTCTGAATTCTGTTACATGGCCTCAGGACACAGTCCACAGCAAACCCACTATTATTTGATGAGATTTTAAGTAGCAGTTCTGAATTAATCTAACCTACACTTGATGCTGATCAAAGGTTACGGAAAGGAGTAACAGCCAACTTCTCCTTGGATCAGGAAGAAGTCATTATGACCTCTGGCTGGAAGCTGGAGGCAACACTCTGTGGCTATACACCTCAGCACAGATCCCAGAACAGATAAATACTGTGCTACCTCAATTCCACCTGCAAGCCTTCCCCTAATCTGGAGGGTAGATTGAATTTACTTTGAGCTTACTTTGCAAGCTAAGCCAGTCTTTTAATTCCATTTTGTAATGACTGTGATGACCTGATTTAAATAATCACTAAATCACCCACATTTCTGTCTGCTTTTCATATGAGAATAGCAATTTTGGAATAAGGGGGAAAAAAAAAGATGCTTCAATCCACACTTCTAAAGGCTTTGAATGACATTTGATGCCTTCTGTCACAGGATTTTAAAGATATGCTACAAAATACACAATTGAGGAATCCAGCACAGCACAGAGTCCACAAGAGAGCAACAGGAGCAACTTGTCACTGCTCTCAAGGTCAAAAGCAGAGCTTAAAGAAGAAAATCTTCACCTATCTTATTCTGCAGGCATGCAGTAATTTTGAGAAAACCTCTTCTTTCCTGTCTTCTTAGGGATACAGCATGCAGGAAGTAGTCACAGTGAGAATTTTGCTTTTCTTCCAAAGGAGAAGGAGGATTTATATGCTTTAAGAACAGAAACTGTTTATACTCACCACATGGATGAACTGCTGTTCATACAGCCATAAATCCAGCTACTTGTGTCCTGTAGAGTCAATATCATAAAAGATTACATTACCTAGGTGTGACTGCACTTGTAGACATTCAACATAGCAACTCTTCACTCCAAACAATGCAGGAGTTAATGCTGATACTCTCTTCCAAAATTTCTATACACTAAGTGTTTCAGTACACCAGATGTCAGCAACTACTCTAAAAATCCTCTGACAGAACCTTGGTGTAATTAACTTATCAAAAGAGGAACAAACTTCCATCTTCATCTCACTCCTTTTCCATTCACAGTGTGGCTGCAGCGGCCATCACCATAGTGACCAAACCCTCCTAAGGACATCAAATGCTGAAGTGTAAAAGCAAAAGTATTTAACCAAAAACCTCAAACCCCCTTTGGCTGAACTGATGTGTCTGGAGCTAAAAATGCAGAGGAATGCACATTATCACCTCTCCTCTCAGTCAAGGAGACAAGTGAGGAGGTGCTGTTTGCTCATCTGGCTTCCATCCGTTCCCGCTGCGTAGTGGGAGATCTCTGGAGCCTTTCAGGCTGACTTCAGTGTTATTATGGGAAAGCAAACCCTACAAACAGCTTTCAGAAGTATGGCTGAATCCTGGCAGCACTAAAAATAACTCCTTCATTCCAACCCATCAGTACAGAACTGCACTAAATTAAAGGAGAAAGTCAGCTGGGGCTAGCCACAAGAGAGTCCAAAACAAAACATCTGAGGTCCAGGTGGCATTGAAGGTTTTGGATCTTGAACACTTAAGTCTGACATGCTGAAGGAGGGGAAATTTAGACTGGAGATTAGAAGGAGTTTCCTTACCCAGAGGGTGGTTAGGCACTGGAACAGGCTGCCCAGAGAGGTTGTGGCTGTCCCATCCCTGGCAGTGTTCAAGGCCAGGCTGGATGTGGCCCTGGGCAACCTGGTCTAGTGAGTGGCATCCCTGCCCATGGCAGGGGGGTTGGAGCTAGGTGATCTTTAAGGTCCCTTCCAACCTGGGCCATTCTGTGATTCTATGCTAAACCTGGAAGTATATCTAACACATGTCAGTAATTTCAACAATTGTTCATTGAACTGCAGCAAATCTAAACTGAAAAAAATAAATACAGCTTTAGAAACTAACTCTGGAGAGTAAAGAATTGTTTTCTCACCAGCATACTGCTTCCACAGTAAACATGACTGTAGGATTTTCTGTGGCTTGCAAGAGGAAATGTGAAATATTTTCCATCAGAATCCTTCAAAGAAAAACAAACAAACAGCTCATTAGTGGAAAAAAAAGTAAACAAACACAAGGAGGAAAAAAATGTTACTTACATTGTAAACTGAGTAAGTCCATTTTGAGGCTCTGACTGTAATCCACATGAAGGCTCCTAAAAATAAACATGTTTTTATATGCCACACTGCAGGAACTAATACTTTTATCTCCAAAATCATAGCTCTTGCTTATCACCAAGGTCTTATCTCTTATCTAGAATTCAATTCATAATTGTTTTTTTCATCTAGAATTGAGACCAACACTCAGGACTGCTAGTGCTTAGAATTAGATGCAGCAGTTAGCACCAGTTACAGAGGAAACAGCAAAACCTTAGGTTGCAATTTGTACATATTAACTGTGAAATAAAAACCTTACAGACCTAAACAAGGCTCTCAAGGCACCAAAACAAGTAAGAAACTGGGTGATACCCATGTCATTACAGGGTGACTGCTTAAAGCTGAGGCTCCATCTGAAACAGTCTGTCTTTGTTCCTGTCAGCCTTATAAGAAAAACAATACCAGCCAATGCTTAAATGCTTTCTAAAAGCAGGATGGCCACAACTGGGTACCAAAGTTCAAGCACCACCTTAGTGGTTTTGCAATAGTTTATGTGAAGAAACTTCCTGAAATCAAATGGTTTTCCTAAAATGGTTCAGAGCCCACTTCAGCAAAGCTAGGAGGAACACAGCTCTGCCTAGCTCCCAAGTCTCCATGCAGGCAAAACTCCTCACCTTCAGCCACACATTCTTAGCAGTGACAAGGGAACCATTAGTGTGCAGTCCATTCTACCCTGCCATGTCACCAAAAAGAGCCCAAGCCATTGATGAAGCAGATCAGAATGTTGAGGATTTCCAGGTGGCTCTAGCACAGCCATACTCTCCCTCTTGCAAGCATGGGATGTAAGCACAGATTACACTCTACTTTTGGCAGCCAGCCACTCCCAGTTCCTGAAACTGTCTGCTGGACACCTAGGTGTAACCACAACTCCTGCTCAGGATCTAAGCCATAGAACAATGACAAGATTTTTGCTACTAGCTCTTCTAATCTATTTAGTGCTGAAACCACAGGAAAATGAATCATTTAGGTCCACAAGCCATATATCATTTTAGCAGTGTCTGAAGAAGGACAACAAATATTCAAGAAGTTTGTTAGCAAGCAGATTAACTATTAGCCAAAGAGTATCACTGAATCCTGTTCAACAGAAAACTGCTGCACACCTGTGAGCTCTGTAAAAACTTCAGGACTTTCCTCAAATATCTTGGCAGGGTGTCTCACAAAGTGGTGATTCAATACAGACATCCTCTTCTTTGGATCCTCAGTTATCTGAAACAAAGAGCACACTGTCAAACTCTAGTCTACCTGCTTTTGAGAGTTACAGTCATCACAGGATCACAGACAGCAATGCAGTTTTGGGGATGAGAGGCTGGAGACTGTTAGCAGACATGGCACACTGATTCTATTCTCAATTCAGGCATCTGAACAAAGAAAGGGCCATCAATACTCAACCACTGCAACATAGAAAGCCTACACCTGTCCTAAAGCATAGCTGGAACTTCCAGTTTCATATCCTTGGCTACTCTTAAGAGGAAATCATGCTCTTAAACTGACTTGATTGACACACATGCACTCCTCCTGAAGTAACAGCCTTACAGCAGAGCTCAGGAAAAGCCATCACAGTCATATTTCCTAGTAGGAGTTCCCAAATCCAGCTGACCACATCCTGTCTCAGTATTTCAAGCATCCAAGCAGCTGTAGAGCTACACTGGGATTCACTTTGGCTTTGGGTTGTTGTGGGGGCTTGTTTGTTGGTTTTGTTTTTCCAAATCAAGCTTCCAGGGCTGGTTTTTGTTGATTCAGCTTTTCCAAAACTGTGGCCATTACAACTTATTTCTGAAAGGTTGCACCCTCCAGCACTCTGCCAGTCAACTCCAAGACTGCATCCCCTTTATGTCTCCCTAAATCACATGTTAAAGAAACTAGAGAAGTGTGGCCCAGAGAGTCTCAAAAAGAACACCTGGAAGCTTCCTCTTCTACACCTGGGGCTCTGCTCTTACATATTTCCAATGCTTTGGACCTTCATTCCAGTTGGTATTTATTGCTGCATAACATTTCAGGAAGAGCAGGGTACAACAGGAGATTTCTCCCAGCAGTTTTCAAAGAGTCAGGTACAGGATATTTATTTAGGGAAGCAATAAATAATGGGAGCTGCAAGCAAATATTGCTAGATAAACAAAGATGCTATTCTCCTGGCATACTATTTTTGTAAGTGCTATTTTCAGAACACCACAAAGACATGCTGGTCACTGTGATGACAACACATGGGGAAGTTTAGGAAGTATTATCTGAGTTAAATGATTACAGTGTTTTCACCCTTTGTATACTGGCCAGAGAAGGTGACTCAAACACACCTTGAGAGGGTCACATTCAAAGCTACACAGCTAGTAAAATCTGTTTATCCTGTGGCAAGGTCAACTAAACCTGCTGCATGGTGGAAGAAAAGTTCACTCCCTACCCCAGCTCTAAAGCAGCAAGCAGCCAGTAATAACAACAGAGCTAACACCTCATTCCTTCTGACACCTTGGTCCAACAACAAAGCCACAGGATTTTTCAGAGGCTGGTATAAAACAGCAACAGTTTTCTCAACATTCCTTAAAATAAGCAAAAAGCAGTTTTCTGTATAAAAGGGTGATACCTGTCCTCACTAAGCACTGTGGGATGGAAGAAGAAAGGGTGATGAGGAACCATACAGGTGACCACACATACAAACCTGCCTCGTGTTTTCATCTATGAGATCGAAGAAAGCTCTGATGGTAGCCAGGATCAATTCTTTGCACCTAGAAGACAGAACAGGTTAAGATGAAATCTAGAAAGGAAAGATCCAAGGCAATAAAAGTGGTCAGAAGAGAGATCATCATAATATTATGCTGAAGTTAAATTATTGTGCAACATGAGAACAGAGGGATGGATGGTCAGGTAATCAACCTCTGTTCCATTAGCTTACCAGACTATGGAGAGATGGTCTGTTGAGGCCCAAGCTCTAGGCACAGCTGAGCTCTGTTTGGGGAGGAAAGAAGTTAAGATTTTGTTAGTATTCAACACTGTAAGATCCTAAGCAAGCCTCTCTCCTCCTTATTTAAACACAGCCTGCAATAACTCCAAAGAATTGTGTTTATCCTAAGATAAAGAGCTGAAGCACTTGTGCAACAGGGCTTGGAAAACAAAAGGGCCAACCTGTCCCCATGAGATACCAGAGACCCATGGTGAAAGGGCAAATAATGGTGTGGGGAAACCTCCCAAAAAGTTTATCAAGGACTGCTTCTATGACTAATCTTAGTGTTTCAATAAGGGATCAGTGAAACCTGCTGCTGAAAAATCAGAGGCATCCTCAACAGCAAGAGGCATTAGAACATCATGCAGGAGGAACTGGACAGCTTGAAGCTATTCATTTGTGTAAGGGTATTGCATTTTAGGGACTAATAATATCAAAAATGCCTCCCAGACATGGAACTCATCACCTAGGTGCACAATATAGAGGTCTTCTCCAACCTTAATGATCCTGTGATTGACTGAAACTTGATTCAGGTAAGCTATGAACTATCAGTGCATTACAGCTGGGAAAAACCCCAAGCCAGAGAGTGATAAAACAACTCCCCCAGCCACACACAAAACCACCCCAAAGCATAAGAACTGGTACTACTACCCATGAGATCTCATGCAAAATTTGGTCACCACCACTCAAGAGAAATGAAAGTAGAGCAGATGCAGAGAATGGTCACTAGGACAAAGGGAATGCAGAGTTAATCTTCTTAGCCTAGCAGAATCTGAGCTGAGGCTATTTATAGACAGCCTTCTGAGCACAGGGCAGGGAGGGAAACACCACGACAATGACAACTGCTTCAGATAACATTTCAAGCCCATGTCAGAACAAATGCATTTTAACACTGTCTTGGAAGTAAATGGAAGCTGGAAATTCTGAATTTTCTCCCCACTGGGGTGGTGTTTCTCAGTTTCTTCCACGTAGGGAAGAGGTTGATGGCAGAGGGACAGAATGACAAACCTAACCACTTGGTGATGTCTCCTGATTAATTTTAGAAAGAGACTGATGCCTGTAGAAGCAGAAGACTGGACTTGATGATCCAGTAGATTCTTTCTGTTCTTAAACCCTTTAAAAATAAAACAATAAATACAAAGAGAAGGCTCCAAGCCAGAGCTCTCTTTTTATAATCAAACAAGTGGTCTACTTCTCTATTGCACATCTGTCAGCCTCCATTTACATATCTCTTGCAAAAACACAGCAAAATAAAAAGCCTGAGTTCTGGAACTGAAAAAGTGCAAGATGGTGAGAGGAAACAGTACAAGTGGTAGATAAATCAACCCCAACACACAGTCTAGCAGGGGATACTCATTTATACATCACCACCTATCTGTGACTTTACAGCCATACAGTATCTACTCAGTGCTTTCAAATGTAGTACCTTCATATTTAGTCACAGTATGAGCAGATACAGACTGTTCTCACTAGACACAGACACATGCATGATATAAGCAGCTGTCTACGTATCTAACATGCAAACCCAACAAAAAATAGTCTGCTTTTTTTACCACAACAGATAAGGCACTGCCAGGTTGACTCAATCTTGGTAGAAATGCCAGTCCTGAACGAACTTGGTAATCTCTGAAGCCTCCAGCCACAGAAAGGATTGTTAAATTGCTTAAGTCTTGGGCCTTTAGAATCCAATGATTGTTTACAGCTCTATAAAAATCTGGAAAATACATTAAAAGCAATCACTATTTTCCCATAAGTCTATTTGCTATACAAACCAAACAAACAGCTATAGAAACATTGAAGTGAAAGTTTCTGTGAGCCCCTCTAGAGGCATTCAAGCTCCGATTATCACTTTTGGTTCACAGAAGGAAGGGAAATTCTTGTGTGAACCCCAAAGGAGGTAGCAGTTGGGAAGGACAGATACACTTTCTAAATCAGCTGAGCACATGTATTATTAAAAGTGGCAAACCAAAGATGTAAAGGACAGCCACAGTCCAGAAACAGGAAGGAAGAAGTACTGCATTGCAATCAGTCATAGGAGGGAGAATGAATAGAAGCACAGTTAAGTCAAATTCAGCAGCTCAAGAGAATCCATTCCTCTTGGGTGCCATGGAGAAGAATGAAATAAATGTCTATGCCCTTTCCTTCACCAATTCCCTCTCTCTACATGTAGCAGCATAATTATCAGTGCACACATTTTATCAGTATAGTTTAGTCAAAGCTAGCTTTTTCAAGCAGTGTATACCATATATTCTATATACAAATAAATACAGCAGAATGATTATGCTTTTTTTTTTATGCCATGGTTATCTAGGTGGGCAGAAAAGAGAATTATCTTTGGTGTAAATATATATATAATTATATATTTAAAATAGTAATTAATATTAATATATATTAACTCCATACTTTATCATCTCACTCTCCCAGCCTTTGGGCATGGCAACCATTTAGGAACTTCAATAATAGAAATAGCACTATCTAGGCTATTCATTTGATAAAGAAAGCCATCACAGAGGTCAAGTTTTACAAAACAAACAGAAAGAAAAAGAAATGTCATTCACTGGAGAGCTTCCAAGTTCCATAACATGCTCTGCAGCTTAGTAAAATCACAGATTATTGAGAGCTCCAGGCCCTGCAGAGAAGATCAGGTCCACATAACCCACGTCATGGGGACACTTTCTCACTGTATCCTACTGCTCTCAACCAACCACCTGAGTAACACAGGAACAAGTTAGCTGCAGTTCAACAAAGCAGCACGTTTTGCTGCTGATTTGCAAGAACCTCCTTTTTATCAATTCATCAATAAAGAAACAGGATGCATCTCTCTTTAGACAAAGAGACACCTTGCAATACTTACCAGTCAGATACTTGTCTAAAGGCATTACAGGTGCAACGTGAGGTGTCGCTTGGGTAATGAGGAGGTTTATCAGCTCAGGCTTAAAATTCTTCAGAGTGAGCAATGCTCTGGCAACAAGACCACCCATGGAATGACCTACTATGGCAACACTGCTCGGTGCAAACTCTCCATCCTTAAGCAAAGGGTAATTAGATACATCACAAAGAGGTTGAACTAAGGTTATCAGTGGCACATCTCCCCCCTCCCCTCTCAATTAAGTGATGTCCTCTCGTGAATACTATTAACTGGTATCAGCTTGACAACTTTACAAAAGGAATATAAACTCAGCTGCTCTCTCAAAAAACATGCTTAAGGGCAAGTTTCTAGCTCAAGAGGAAATATTCTATAGCCTGTGTTAAGCATGAGAAACTTAAGCTTATTTTTATTTCCGAGACTCTTAGGCAGACAGGATACCCAAGACCTTTCCTAGAGAAAGCTGGATGTAAGGTGATGCTGTATCCATGTTTTAATAAGTTCAGTATTTTAGCATGAAGAAGCATACATTGTGTGTGGAAGTATTTCTTAAGAAGCACAATACAGAGCCTAGCCAAAGCTCCAGGACACTCACAAGCATTAAAAAAAGATCCACTGAAGAGCAAGTCTCTATTGCACTATTATCACACCCAATCATCTGCACACATTATAAAGTCTCCCTCCCTCCAGTTTCCCAGTAGAAAAGGCAGCCCAGAATCCCATTCCCAAAGGCCAGTATGGAATCCAGCATATGTCACTCCCTTACCCTGTACAACTTCAGAATGACTTTAATGCACTCGTGCACGAACTTGGTCTGCCGCTGCAGGCTGCCGCCGTACAGGGCAACCAGCTCCTCGTTGAAGTTGACACTGAAGAAATCGAAGTGGTACTTGAAGTCAACATCTTCTGCTTTTCTCAGGGCAATGGAGCCCAGGGAACGTACTGGGAAAAGAAACCACAGGCATCAGAACAGCCTGACAGGCACTGCTTAGCACTCTCCTTTGTAGACAAACACATCAAGAGATCATCTGTTAGGAAGCACATGCTGTTGTCAACCCATTGGTCACCTCATTGATAAACAATTTATAAGCAGTAATGACTACAGAGGTAACTTTCTGTCAAAACCCAAGTTTTACAAGCCTAGAGATGGGATGCAGTGCTGTGTTTTTAGAGACAGGCTTAATTCACAGACCTGCCCAACTTTATGTACAATTACAAATGCCCATAGGGCATCTCTTAGAACCATCATCTTCACTGGGTGCTGTCGTGTCTGCAAGCCTGCATGGATTTTCTGGGAGTCTTTTGCTCTGTTGTAAGCTAAGAGAGCTTAAAGGAAGATGATTATGGAAAGGTTCTCTGAAATCAGAGAATTTCATCATCGAGTTCAGTGCAAAAATAAGGAAAAATCATCACAGGAAGACATCAGGGGTTAGATGGTGGTGAGTTTCTCCACACATATACCTCAATTTTGCCACCATCTGAGGAGTGTTACTGTTTCAAAGCACATTTTGGAGAACCAAACAAAAAAAAAAGAATCTGACAAACCCAGCCTGGAAGGAATCCTGGATCCTTGTATAAAAACTTCAAGACAACAGTTCAAACTCCTAACCTTCAGTACTTACAATGAGAATAAAAATGCTTTAGAACTCTTACTTTTCATTTGGAGCCTAGAAGCCTAAGAGGGAATGTATAAAATGAGTAGATGATGCTAGGGAAAAAACACCTCTACATAAAGAAGTAGGAATAAGCAAGCCACAAGATGATGCTTATTTCTATAGCACATGATTACTTCACATCACAGATGGCAGCTGCTTCTAACCAAACTCAGGTCTTCTTTCCTCTGCTGTAACTACACTAAGTGATGTTCACATCAAAACCAGCTAGATGTTTGCAATAAAAAAAAACAAACCACAGCCAGGGTGCAGTGCTGCCAGAGCACACAAACTGTTCTGCTTCTGGCTTTCTGCAGTTACAGACTCCCTCCAGAAAAACATTATAGCCCAATTGTTCAATTCAGTTCTAACAACTATCATGTATTTTGGCTGCCTGAGATGAACCAGGGACTAAACAAGGATATCTCCATCATAATATGACCAATCAATTACAACTCTTGCTGATAGGATTCCAAACAGAAAAGCTCTTGCCACTAGCTAATGCATAAATATATTTGTAACTTACCTAGAACTTCTCCAAACACTTACCTTGCTTATAACTGCCAGCATTCCCAGGAAGAAAGAGAACTGGAATTCCTGTCAACAGGAGATTTTTGTTTTCTTCAGCATAAGTCCCTTCCCCATAGAGATAGAGCTCATATGCTGGGTATCTTCTGGCTGTTTTCTTGGGCAGTTTTATTTTCTGGTGCAGAAGTGAAAAAGAAACCAAATGCCTTGCTTATGCTGTTGCCAACTAGAGCACAGAGTGGCTATCCAGTCATTTAAATCATCTGGCTTCTGTTTTCTGTATTGTTTTAAATTAGAGTCTGAAGAACAGAGAATGAAAAACTGGGCTTTGCTTTTTATAAAGATCATTTAAAATATAAGTGCAAGTATTTTGTTGAGGTAGGTGTGACAGTGCAGTTAGAATTGCTATGAATGTGAACATACTTGTTCCAGCATTTGATTACCCATGACAATTTAGAGACAAATAAGGTAATTAAAAATAAATTGAGGTGTGATTTGCATTTTAGGGAAAGGCTTTATTTTGCAGAATAAGGTCAAAACTAAGCTCAGGTTTGAATCAGGAATCTTCTCTGAAGTCTCTCCTAGCTGCTTTCTCTGCTTCAGATATCTCACCTGTTTCTCTCAACTGCATCTACAGTAAAGGTGATTTAGCTTTAATTCCCTGCCCACACGCTCTTCCCCTCCCCTGTTCTGTTTCTTCTCAGCTGAAGACTAATTTCTTTCACCCTTAGCCTTCAAGCTGTTTGCCACATTGGTTATTTGCAACCTCTTCTTAAAATGTTTCAGATATATATATTTTTTAAATGTATAATCTATAAAATATCTGTTTTTATAACGTTGTATAATACATCCTAATAAAACACAGATATTAGAGTGCATAATTCCTTCATTGGCAACAAAAAAGGTGAAGCTTTGTTCAGGGCTTATGTCTTCAGATCATCCTTACCACGTTCTTTCCCTTTTCTCCACCATCTCACTTTTCCAACCTCAGCCCTCCCTGTCCCTTTCTCATTCCTTTCCAAAGGCTTTCAAAATTCTGTGAAAACAACTTGATCAGTTTCCACTATTAAACTTGGGAGTACCCTCCAGGCACTGGGACCTGGGACTTCCTGGCATATCCTGCTGACTGTTCCTCCACAGTCTTCTTGTCAAGAACCTTTTACAGAAGATACAACTAAGGAGCTGCCCCTTCTTTGGTCCAAAGTTGAAAGGAAAAAAAACTACAATCCATAAGAACTGTACTTCAAAATACTGGGGATTTTCAGCAAGTCACAGTGCTCAAATACCTCTAAAGGAAAACAGACATCCAGGTCCCACAACAGAGCTTTTAGATTCCCAATTCCCAAGACATCAATTATATAATTGGTGGTAATGAGCTGCAGCAACCTTCTACTATGTCACTGTAGGCACCATTATTCACCCTGGTTCCCAAAGAAATTAGGCTTATGTGAACAAGCCCTCATTACTGACTTCCAAATCCCTCATGAAGCTTAGCTAAACAGGATAAGGGTAGGATAAATACAAACACTGCAACTGTATAACTCATACCAAAACCAAAATCTAGTACTAAAAAAAAGAAACAAATCCAAACCTATTCCATTACTTAGTTGGTATTAGCTTGACTGTGAGCTAACCCATGCTCTTAGACACAAAAGAAATGAAACTTCTTCTGCTTAACCACTCCAACAGTTGTTTTGTAATGTGATACCCAAGCTGGAGGACAGGTACCTTCCACCTGAAATTCCTACCTTCTAGTTTCCTCCAAACAGCAGCATCACAAGGACATTAAAACTTGTACAACCAACCCTGCCAAGAACCAAGAGGTGCTGGAATAATGCCTTAGCAAACCCATCCAAAGTCAAATGATCAAAGTCATCCCTAAAATACTGTTTTCCACACAGTAAAAGTGATTATTCAGGGAACAGACATTCTGAGAGGCAACACAGCCAGCTGTGACTTGCATCTCCTGCACGGAGCTACTGCTTACCTGTAAGCCTTGCAGCTCTGAGCAGCACAACACTAGCCTAAAGACACTTAGCATTTAAGCCCTGACATACTGAGTAGATACACAAGGTGTGTGCTGGCAGATGAGAACTTCAGGCAACCACCACCACCATCTCACAGCCTCTCCTTTGTAGGCAGAGGTGACTATGTCAAGGTTAGCAAGTGACTGTTAAGAAAATTAACATCCTGCTTTGTTACCAATTGAGGTCTTAAGGTTTTGCTTTAAGCTCTTCTTCACGATGCAAGACAGATTGCAACCTACTTGAGAAAAGACTATTTAACAGATTACTTCACTTTTTTTTTCCCCAACACACACTATATCATAGATAGTGCTAAATGAATGTTCAGGAGCTAACAAACCATGTTCTGGGGTGCTTTTAACAGGAGAGAAAATCCTGTACTAAGAACTACGAAAAAGAAAAACTGTGTTCTAACAGAGCTTGCAGCATTAGCAGTGAATCTACACAGACTCACCTATTTACATCATCTATTAAGCCACAATGTGCTTGGAAAACTACAGTTTAGTCTGCAGTCCTCTCTCCAAGAAGGTTTCTAAAAAGGCTTCCCTAGCAAAGCGAGAGGGACTTCAGACTGAAGTTCTCCCAGACACGCTGGTTGCTTCAGGCTCTATCTAAAGTCACAAAAAGGAGCAGGAAGTACAAGACACCAGCTCCTGGGCATCAATAGTGCTGTGATTTGCTGACAGAGGACCTGGCCCAACCTCTTCCTTTGCGAAAGGATGAGTTTTTAACTGGTTTTACCAGGGCTACAGGTACCTACAGGCATTTACAGGGTGGAAAACTGCAAGCCTTTCCGTTCCTTTTCCTTTGCACAGGTGGCACTACGAGACATCTCTCTGCTTTACAGGTAGACGTGTTTCCCCTCCTATAGCTACCCTAGGTGCACCATTACGTGATCCAGGCAACTTTTGCCGGATGCACCGAGCCCTCGAATAAGCCAGAGCTGGTTTTGCTCCATTTACAGAGGTCGCTTGAGGAAGCGGCAAGTTAGCTAACCCCAAAGTTACTGGAACAGTCAGGAGCTGCCTGTGCTGTGGCTCTCCCCCGGCTGCTTTCCCTCCCCTGTAGGCTGGGCAAAGGAGGAAAGGCAGCAGGGATTTCGCCTCAGAGAAGCAGCTCGCGGCCGGAGGGAAGGCACCGTGGGAAAGGCACCGGAGGATTTTGCCTCTGAGAAGCTGTTCCTGGACAGAGAGGAGGCACCGAAGGATTTCGCCTCCGACAAGCCGCTCCCGGCCGGAGAGAAGCCCCAGGAGAGCTGCGCCTCAGAGACGACGCTCCCGGCCGCGGCGACGCCCCAGGGGCCGCGGAGAAGCGCGGGGCCGACGGGCTCCCACCTGTTAGCCCTTCGCCCGCTCCCTCAGCGCCTCCCGCCGCCGCACTCACCAGATACTCGGGGTACTCGTACATGTAGGTCATACTGCACCGGTTGTCCTCGTAGAGAAACAGCACGTCCCGCACCCCCAGCAACACCAGCGCAGCCAGCGCCCCGTAAAAGAGCGCTGCCAAGGCGGGCAGCCGCCAGCCCGTCCGCCCCATCGCGCCCCGCCGCGCCGAGGAGCGGAGCCCCAGTCCCCCCTGGGAGGCACGGCACCGCTGGGCGTGGAGCGGCACCGCCCGGGAGGCGGGGCGGGAGGGCGGGAGCTTTTGGCGCCACAACCTGGCCGCGACCGCCGCCATGTTAGGAAGGTCGGGCGGCGGCCACGGGGACCTGTCCGCCATGTTGTTGGCGTGGGAGCCATTACGGGGAGGTCACAGGAGCCTACCGACGGGTTTCCCTCAGCCGGTAGCCTGCGGGGGCAAGGCCAGTCCGCCATCATAGGGAGGTCAGCTCTGCCCTGCGCCTGGCTTAGCCGCGTCCGGCTCAGGCCTCAGAGAAGATTCCTTCCCCTCGCCCCCAGCTCAGCAAAACACCCATAAAGCTTCACGCCCTTGCCACATGAAAGACGTGAGGAAGGTGGGGGGTTTTGGTGTGTTTCATTTGCTTTAATAAAGCACTTCTGGCAACTTACCATCGGGAGCACTCTTCTCCTCACTGGATGTTCACCTCTGGGGGCTTGCTGCCTTACCCAGGTGCATCACACGCCCAGTACTGCTGGTGTTGCTCCTCAGAGGAAACTTCACAGTTAATTATTTAATAACTGACAAAAAAAAAAGCCATACCTTTTTTTTTTAACCAGGCTAGAGAGGAAGCAATACTAACATCAGCTGACTTCAGGGGTACTGACGCACAAGGGAAAGGACAAAGCAGAAATACATACACAGTTGCATTTCCATCTTCTTTGCTGCTAAATAGTTAAGCTTTTCTCCTTTAAAAGAAACAAAATTTACTCAGTTTTCCAACAGGATTTGTACCATTTTTATTTGTAAAAATAACCATCTGAATGCATTTGCAAGAGTAGTTTACAGTTAGGGTTCTTCATTACATGAATACAGCATTCAGTAGTTGAAAAAGATACTAAACTGTGCTTGAGAAGACTGGGGTTGAACTCCAAGTCATTCACTGAACTAAGTCCTTTTTTCATACATGACATTTACCCAAGTCCTTAAACTTCCATTTACAAAAGCAAACAATACTGACGAAACCCCATCGAAACCATCAAACAATATCTGATATTGTTTATTACAAACGTTCTGCAAAATATAACACTGGCACCAGATTCGTATCACCATGGTTTGGAAAGATATATTGCACATGCTAAAGCATAAAATAGAAGACAAAAAAACCTACAAAAACATAAGATATTGGCTTTAGTATGTCGATCACTGCATAAGAAACGCATAAAATTACATTTTATACACACGCTCAGATTGTCACTAGTCTCAAACATCCTTTCCTATAACACTGACCTAAGGTTTACTTGTTGTGTAATAAGAAAGCATTTTCAGCACTGCAAAAATTATACATTATCCCTATAGAAATTTAGCATATTAATTTTCATTTCAATGCAGGTAGAACAGATGAAAAGGAGAAACTTTATACATTCAAAGAAGGTCTGAAATGAAAATTTACTGGTTATATATTGCTTTTATAACACTCAAATGAAAAGGGAAAAAAAAAAGAACAACAAAAGACAAGTTCCACAACACATTTCCATCATACACAAATATAAAAAGGCACTCTAATATTTCTTTTACATGACTAAGCATAAAAACCACCCATTTTTCTGAAAATCATCCTCAAGACAGATAACTCAGTTTCTCAACAGTACAATGGATAAACAATTCATTTCATGTGTTGGTTCCAATTCAATCACCTGGCAGTGGTTTACTGCATAAAAGTACCAAACACATTACGGTGCCCTTTTAAGTAGCAATGAACAGAATTCCCCTGAGCTATTTTCACAGCAATTTCAGGCAGTCCAGAAGTTGTAACTCAGAATTTTTGAGAGAGACTTGGGAGCCCAATCCCACTACAGATTCCCCCTGCAGCTGTGGTTAATATACAGGATGGAAGGATCCTGCCAGCACACCTGGGCTGAGGGCTACCCCTCCCCAAATACCCTTTTCTCTGGGTGCAGACACAGAGGTCATCCAGGTGCTGTCAACTGCAGGATCCAGAGTTAAGTGCAACCAGTTGTGTATGATTAACTCTACTCTTGTTCAAAGTCCACAGAAAGGCAAGGTGATTATTTACAAGAGTAAAATTATTCCCATGCTTAAATACCTGCCCTAAATCACAAATGTATTTCTACACATGATAAATTATATTACAGATTCATGTACCAACCAACAAAACAAAAGGGATTCTGGTAACTCAGGTGAGAGGTGGGATAAGCCAATACCAAGTACTTACTTCCAAGTGCCTTGCTCATGGCAGTTTTTCCTCCTAAGGACACAGCATGCTCCAAACTTTCCCAACAGCCTTAAGATGCTAACAGATCACATGTTTCTATGATTTTTGGCATGGGGCATACTGAGAGCATTGGTAGTTCATGAGTGTTTCATTCTTAAGGTTTAGGTTTGTTTCCTAGAACGATCAAATGAACTCAGTAATTCCATATGCTTCCATAGCACTGTGGACATCAATTACGAGGCAGCAGTTGCTGCACTGCCCAATTCCCAGGGTTACCAGGTGTTGCAAGTAGACAAAAATAATTTCAGCAACTCTGTACTGCAGCAAGTGAAAAATACTGGCAGTTTTTAAATGCCTGCTTAAAAATAATCCAACACCCTCTTTGGACGGAGGACTGGTTTTCTCCTAACCAAGCACCTTCGGCGTAACTCTCTGGATGCCAGGGTGAGAATCAGAGCTACCCCTACACGTTGCTGGTTAAAGTAAGATTAAAAGGCTCATCCTGCTATTAAGACAAGTGGCAGCCCTTTCCCACTGGTTTGTTTTTCAATGCCATCATTCCATAAAAATAAAAGGCAAAATTTGGGATTTCTCTTCATTTCCAAACAGACACTACTGAAGACTTAACAACTGATCCCTTACTTTCATTGCTTAAAGTAAGGTGGTTATTGCTATTCTGCAACTTCTCAAAGCAAAAACACTGAGAAAAAGCAATCTTAAAGATGTTAACCTGTGCCATTTCTGAGGAGAAAACCAGAATTTCAGGTGCTCTGTCACTCTACTGCAGAAAAGAGAGTTGAGGGAAAAGAAAGTCACCATTAGGGCCATTTGTGGCTGTCAACCTTGGAAATTGTTGAAGGAAACAATATTGAGTTTTACCTCCTGTTCAAGGAAACAGTATTTAATTGTACCTCATGGTCAATAGTTACTTTTAGCAAGGCAAAATAGATCTAAATATACACATTTTTCCTAATTAGAGAACTGGAAGCTGACAGTAGGTCTTGACCAGTTCAGTGGAACATGGCTACAAGCTGCAACTAAAGCACTTCTCACGTCCCCTGCCAAAAGCATGCACCGAGGAAACTCATCTCATCCTCCCAGCACAGTTGTAAGGCCTGCAGACACAGCCTGAGCTTGAACCACAGGAACTCTGCCACTTTGCCTCCTTTTCCCCTCTGTACTGTAGCTCTACAGTCTTCTTCCACTTCTCTAGCAAGGGGATAGATCCCTTTCTTATGCTTTTAAAGGAGGGAAGGTGTTTTGCTTTCTGCTTTTTACCAGTATAACCTGTGGACTTACTCTTTGCATTCCACCCAAGAAGGTGGGCACTCTCCCAAAGTGCATCTTTTCTGCTCAGGCCACCAGTCTTGCCTAGATTCACATTTCCTTTTGCATCATGCCAAAGAGCATGCACAAATGCTACCTAGGAGAACAAGCCAGAGTTATTTTTCCTGGGCATTTGTTTCATTTCAAATAAATACAAAGACATTTACATTAAAAGGATATGAACATGTTCTTTAGTCTGGGAATAACAACAAACAAACCCAAAACCTGTGGTCAACACATCAACAGTTACACATGTCAACTTGAAACCTGCGTCACAGGATGGCAAATTCACTCATTACCTCCAAAGTTTGTGTTCTTATGGTGTAGAAAAAACGACTTCATTATGTCACTCACATTTGAAGAAAAAAAAATAAAAGTAGCAAAGTCTTCCATTTCATTACTGAAGCATTTTGGTCCTCTTGGTAGAGCTGGTTAGTTCAGGAGAGCTTTTTGTTTATAGTCATTTTGTTTGTTTTTGTTTACAAAGTCTCATTCTTCCTTGTGTAGCCCCGTTGCAGGCGAGGGTCGTGGTCCATTTGACCTAGAAACTTTGGCAGAAGGAGTAAACATATTCACAAAGCTGACATTGCTTTAGAAGCTGGTGACAAGAGGCTTTTAGAGCATGGATCTCTGATCCCCTGCCCGGTACACTGCCAGGTTTTCTGGGGTTTGGTGTTTTGCCTTTGGGTGTTACGCTTTCACCTCTTTACCTTTGCTCTGTTCGGCCAAACACTGGCAAAAATGCTTTAAAATTCGATACTGTTTACAGTAAAAATAAGTTATTGAAGCACAGAAAAGGAAAACAAATCCACTTAAGTTGGCAAATCAGTATAAACTTTTACATACACCTTTGTCTACACCTGACTTTCCCCCTCCCCACCTTTTTTGTGTGTGGTATTCCATTTCAGCTTAATGGCTCAGGTGACAGAAACATTTCATGACCCTAATTCTGTAGTGCAAATAAACCATACATGTTTGTGCTGAATTGAAAACAAACAAACAAACAAGTAAGGGCCAAGTGGTTTTCATTTTATACAAGTGTTTCCAGTAGCATCTGTGGGGAAAATACGGTGAGACACCTGGAATTTGGCCTGAAGAACTAAGAACTCTAATTCTCTGCTGCAACTAGGCAGTGTAAAAAGTGCCTTCTGTAGGTTTAAGTGCTTAAATAGATGCAGAATGGAAAAGGGTTTGTTTCCTGCAGGAAAGTAGTAGAGGCAGTTCTGAGATTTACAACTTTACCTTTGGTTTGTCTTAAAAAAAAAAAGGAAAATAAATAAAAGGATCTAATTAACAGAGCCCCTGGAAGCAGGAAACAAGACAAACATAGGAAAAGAGACGGTGCTCGAATCGACGAAGGCTACACTGGGAATAGGTTTGTGTACTCAACACTAAGAACTTTATACAAACAGCTCCCTGTTCAGTTGTGCTGTCAAAAAGAAAAAAAAAAAAAGGCATTTTCTCTTTTTCTACTTAAAATGAAGAGGTAGAGACTTTCCACAGGGGCACTTAGGGGCCTAAAGAAAACTATCGGGAAGCTGCAGAACACTAATAGGAATGTGTGCCAGCAAATCCCTCTCAACTTTGTGATTTAAAGGCTCGATGCTCATCAACACTACGAATGCCTCAATACCTGCTTGTCCAGAATAAGAGTCAAGAATACAGGGGCGGGGATTGAAGCTGTTTAAAAAGACAAAAATAAAGCTGAACCCAAAAAAAAAAACCCCAAACCAAAACAAGAAACACAAGTCTGTGAATGCCAACAAGTCAAAAGGTTTCCGAATCGGAATCATTTTCGTTGTAGCCATCCTCTGCTCCTACGTTATTACTCAAGGGCTTATGGTAAGAGTGCACGCTACCCACGGTGGAACCATCGCAGAGAGGCGTCCTGCCCACATGGTCTTTTTTAAAGCAAACGAAGTTGAAAGCCGTCACTGAACTGGAAGGAGAAAAAGGCATCATGGTAGCCAAAATGAGTGCCAGGCAGTCAGCCACGTCTTTGTTAGGAGCGCAAGCCAGGGCTGGTGTATGACCTGGGCACAAAGGCAGACAAGGCAATGGTTAGTACTGAGGGGACCGGGAGCGGCACACCCAGCGTTCCTCAGATCCATCTCGAGGGCACGGCGCCAGCAGGAGATGGATGGTCAGGTACAGTCATGCCAGCCAACAGGAGGACGTTACTCGTTTGAAATTAGACATGCTGGGGAGAGGAGACACTCCAGGGGGCGTTTCAATCACTGGGACCACAACAAGCACTACTGTCGGTAAACCAGGCGGCAAACAGACATCACAATATGGCTACAAGCACTTGGTAAACAGGGTTCTACAGCACAGACAGTGTGGGGATTGCAGAACACGGGGAGGAGGGCAGCAGGGACAGGAACTGCCTCCAGTTCCTGTGCCTATCGACAAGTCTCATTCTGAGAGCAACAACTTTCATTAGAACGTAAAAGACACTAGGTTTAAAATTTATTTGAAGTTAATAAGCAAATGATTATTTAAAGACCCTTCTGTTGAGTAGCTCCTCAGCTCAGAAAGCAGCTTGTTTAAGAGTGAAGTGAGAAGAGAATCAGACCGGCGCACGTGGTACACGTACGGCAGCTATGACCACGTGGACATTAAGTTCCACCAATTTACACCATGTGAGAAGACTAATGACTGTATTCAGAAAGCATGGCATACACTTTAAATACAAAGTCAGTGTTCTACAGGTGTCAGTAAAACAAAGAGCTGGGGAGCTATTAAAAGTTTGTCTTTGCTGCAGTTCAGCTTGGCTGCCCTAGTGCTGCCCATGAAGCAGCTCTTCTCATACACAAACCTTGAGTTTGGTGGACAAAAGTGAATTCAGTATGGTAGCAAACTGCCCACATTTAAGCACTGACTTCACTGTGTGCATACCCTAAATGGAATTTCCTCTCTCACCGAGTTCCAAGCACAAATACTCTTTAGGGTCACACTTGTACTGAGCTTGTGCTTCAATTTCTCTCTCAGTTTTAAACTGTGCCTGCAGTTGTTCCTATGAGAATTGAATGGGTACTGAATTTAAACTTTAATTTGTTACAGATGTGCTATTGTAGCTACAATTTTCATGATAAAAGCTGTGGTTAGAAGCTAATCTGGTTAATTCTGATGTCCTCTTGTCTCTAAAACGAGGTTAGGGACAGAAAGCTTCAGCAAATCTCATTCATGCAACAATATCTAGGCAGCATTCAGTTACCCACGACTCATTTCATTTCATCCACCGATCTCTTGCAATGGTGGATGAGTATTGTTATGGTTCCTTTACAGATGTGGGAAGATGGAGGTACCAGATTGTTACATGAATGCCATGAAGTCAGCAGAAGTAAGGCCAGCTTGTTTCAAGGGAGGCATTTTTCCAAACACTCATTAGAGAAGCTCAGCCCTCTAAGGGCTTTATAATGTTTAGGGAAGGACTTGACTGAAATCTGAAACAAAGTGACCAGGATTTATTAACTGATCATGTATTTTATGAGGCAACAGGAACTTACTTGCCCCTTGGATTAGGTCAGAAGCTTGCTCAGTGCAGGTGTTGATCTCAGAATGAACTAGGACACAATCAAAGGTATGGTGATGGTTCTCTTCCTACCCATTCACACATGCGCTGATTGAATGCACAATCCTTAATTCTTCTGCAAGGCGTCAGAATTATCCGGTGCCACTTGCATGTTTAGGAAATTCAAGTTACCACTGCACTCAAGCATTAAAAAAGACTAGCTGTTGACAGTACATGCAAAATGAACAGTAAAAGGGACTGCTGTGATGTTTAGAATACATTTCTATAGTCACAGAAAAATAAAGAGGATCTTGGGGTTTTTTTCCCTAGGTACTCACACAGCTCACTGCCTGTTCTCGGAAGGATAAAAGCAGCAAGGCTGACTATCATCTGCTTTTGAGGCTAGAGCTTCAGCCTGGTGTAAAAATTACCTGCTGGGTCCTAGTGCAGATTGTCAAAAGTGTGTTTTGTTACTTACCATTTTCATCCACTGCTAGGACACATGCCCCTTTGGCTAGCAACTCTTCAACCACCATCTTTAAGCCGTTTCGTGCAGCAATATGGAGAGGTCTACAAAAAACATAACTCAGTTCATGTTCAGCTTAAAATAGGCTTGCTAAAAAAGAGAAAGTTAGGTAATGCTTAAAGCACACCCAGCATCAGACAGAGGATGTTTTCCTTCTTTGGATCATTACAGTTATATAGATATTCAAAAGAATCCTCGTGCTCCACAACTATGAAACATACATGCAATTACCTTTACATACACCAAGACTCCTTATTACTTTCCAGTCTCAAGGCTTTCTTTAAAAAGCTCTCCTTTTTCCACTGACATTTAAAAGGCAAACAGAGCTAAGACTGAAGAAATACCTCTGTTTCCTAGAATCATGGTCAGACCCAAATAAACTCCAACCAATTCTCCAGGGCACCAGAGGGGCAGACAAGAGCCCGCACCACCAATAAGAGCCCCTTGGCAGAAAAGGGCTCTTTCATCCTTAATTCTGTCCCCTACAGACTGCTCAGAGTCATTGCATTGCCTTTTTATCCTGGAATACTCAAATGTTAATACCTGTTGCTGCAGAGCAGCTGAAAATTACAAAGAACCACTGGTATGCTCCTGTCCTGAACCAACACCCAGTGCTCCTTGTTTGGGGGCAGCTGCTGGGACAGGGAAAAACAATTTTATCTTGGAAGGAGTTAAAAAGGGCTAAAATGGAATGAATTCTTCCACAGGCACTAGGTGATCTGCCACCTGAATCTCCTCCTGTGGGATTCTCCCATTCCAGACAAACAGCTGGGCTAAGAATATGGCTGGTTCTACCTGAGCTGATTATGTACAGTATAGATGGGAGTTGCACATAAGGTGATCACCTAAAAAACTCCCTGAAAATTATATGTACCAACTTCAGTCTAAATAAGTTGTTTAGATATAAGGTGCCACTCAAAAAGCTAGGAAATGCCAGAGGTAGACTGACACATTTTGAGATAGTCTTCAAATAAGTGGCCTCACATCATTTTGCCACCTGACTATGTATAGAACTGGCACCAAAAGACTCAAAATGAAAAGGCAAAAAGCAATATAAATCTGGTCTTTTCAAGGGCAAGCACTCAAAAAAATTAACAAAATCTGAAATTAAGGGGTTGTTTTTGCTCTATGAAAAAATCTGAGACACTAATTTGAGATGCTAAATGGGAACCTTCTGGTAAGGCAAGTGAACTGGAGAGGATCAGGCTCTACTTACGTCTGCAATGCATTATTTTTTGCATTAATAAGGCTCTGTTCTTGTATCTTGTCAAGTATTAACAAGGCACATTTTTCATGACCCTGCAGTTGGGATTGAAACAAAGAAAAAAAAAGAAACCCAAAAGAGTGTTAATTTGCTGAAGAGTTTGAAACTGAGGCCAAAGAAACCTGACATAGACAAGTGACATTTCCTAACTCCATCTGAAACACAGATACCACGCTGCTCAGTTTACAAAGATGTGTAGGAGGTGACCTGTAGGACCCTTAAAATACCAGTGAGGAACTACTACTGCTAGGATGCTTTGGCACACTTAGAAATGTATAGACATTCCCCTGCCATGAGCTCTATCTGTCAGCTTTCAGAGCAGGACACTATTTCTCTTGGGAGAGCATTCAGTGGATGATTTATTAGAACTACACAGTCACACAGAAAGAGGTGGTTTAATCTCAGGAACAAATACTCCACTTTCAGGGTCTTCAAATGCCTCTCTCTGCATTATTAATAAGCTACTACCAAATCCCTTCAAGTTGCTAGAGAGCTCCAACAACAACCCTTTGGCAACAACACAGCCCCAGGTCTGATTTCTGATACTGCTCCAGTACAGCAGGTCACAGATGCCAAGCCTGCAGCCCTGGCAGGTGAACAGCTGCTTGAAGGACCTTGAGAATTCAGTGAGGCTCAAGTGCCTACAGAAATTGGAGTGACCCTATCACACTGGAATCCAGTCTGTGGACAGCAGAGAAAGCAAAGGCCCAGGAGAGGGAATCCTGTGGGCATTTCTTCTTGCAGAAGCAGCAGTGGCAATTAGAATGGAGAAGAAGGAAGGGTGGGAAAAGACACCACCACCAATCTAATCAAGGCCTCTGCTTTTACTGCTACCCTGGGAAGGGAAAATTTCAGGTGCCTTCCACAGAAACTGGAGAAAAAGAAAAAAAGAGTAGGTTTTTTCCTCTCCACTGACCCTATGGTAAGCTATTTCTCAGTGGCTTGATTTGGTAAAATCTTCAAGGGTTTTCCATTCATTATTCCTCTTAGCTCCCCTTCCTTATGTTTCATCTTTCATGAGAGGTATCTATGCTTCTCCATGTACAAAACTCTGAGACAGACTGGAGAAAAAGCTTGGAACAATGTTACCTTCCTCATCAGGAGCTTGAACAACACATTTCCACTTTTTAGTTCCACATTTTAGGAGCACCAACACACATCTACATACAGACAGACAAGAAAAGAAGCATACAGAGGTCTTCAACTTGCCTTACTGCTAGCCAAGTGCAAAGATGTATTCAAGTCCTTATCTTTTAATGTCAGGTCAGCCTTGGCAATGTTCACCAAAAATTCTGAGGTATAGAATACAAATCCACAAACAAATCCAATGGGCAGATGAGCATGTAAAAAGAGAGGGGAAAATAATTACTCTTTTAATAAACATCTGCATACATGGTCGTCAATTAAGCCTTTATGTAATGTAAGCTTTATGAACATGATGTGAAAATCCAAAAGGAGAACTGACTAATACTGTGCAGTTCATCAGCAAAGACAGAGCTGAGAGCTCCTTCACTGTGGCCCAAACTGTCACACAGATATTCCTCTTCATTTAGTTACAAACCTCTCCCTTTGCAGATCAGCAAGTTCTGCCTGAATCACTTTCTCCTGGGAACAACTGTGGATCCTGCTGTGAGAGGACTAATGGGTATAAAGAATGTAGGGTGCAGCCTGGGGTGCTGAAGCTAGAGAAAAGGGAATTCTGTTAAGCCAGTATGACCCAAATCTGTACTAGTATATAGTCTAGCCTGGAAAAACAGCTGCTGAGAGCTGCCTTTATAAGAACAGGACTTCCTACATCAGAGTGGAAAGAGAGGTTAGACAATCTCTTTCCCACATGCAGCTCTACAGCTCCAGAAAATCACAGAAGTAAACAGGAGAAGAGAATCACTCCTCCCCTCAAGCTCTTGGGAAGGAGCAAGACTCAAGTTTGTTATTGCAAACAGTCACCAAGACTACTGGGAAGCAAAAGAATTCTTCCACAGATGTAGTTTCTTACAGACACCCAACACCATTTATCTTTCTTCCTTCGTTTTCATCACAGGAAAATAAATGACTGCCTTTTTGGGGCAGGGACTGCAGCAGCCCTGCCTGTGTTGGGGAGGGACTGAAGCAGCACTCTCCCTTCAGGAGGAGCAGCAGTAAGGAGGTACTTACCCACAGCACCGAGGTGACCGTTTTGAGCTGCCATCATGAGAGGAGTTCTCCCTGCGTGATCCACCGCGTTCACCTGCGCGCTGTGGCTCAGGAGGAGCTGGAGGCACTCCACGTGGTCTGCAAAGGCTGCTGCATGAAGGGGTGTCCTGTAGGGAGAGCAACACCACCAACAGCTGTTGCTACAGAATGGCAACAGTCCTGGGCACTTCACCTGCCCAGAAACCTGGGAGTGCAAGACTTTTTCAAACTTTATTTAGTCATTTAGCCTATGAAAGTTCAAGTTATCACCAGGGGAATGTTATAGGAGCAGCAGCTGAAACAAGTTCAATCATATTTACAGTCTCTGCCCTGGTGCAATAGAAAGTTGAAACATCAAGAGAAGTAGAAGCTGGATATGATACCATGGAGAATCACAGCAGCATATTTAACAGAGCAAACACGAAAAGCAGCACAACCCCTCAGTCATATTCATCTGAGTGTGTGGTTTTTAGCAAGCTTTAGACACGTAAAGCCATCAGAAAAGATCCATTCTTTAAAACAACCTCAAGTATTTTAAGTTACAGTCAAAAATACTGCAGCAACAAGCTCCAACAGGATGACTGTAAAAGGCAGGAGGAATTCTGAATCCACTGGGAAGGTCACCAGTTTCCACAATTTGTTTGCTGTCTTGCTACAGCATTTTGGGTCTGAAGGGTGGCTAACAGAGATGAAAGGTACCTGCTACACAACCCAGCTCATAGTGTTACTTCAGGTTTTCCTTATCAGTGAAGGTGAGGTGACTTCACCCTTACAGGAAGTAAGTAATCACCACTAGTCCAAGTCTTGAATTTGGTTTAATTACATATTACATAAACCAAATAATTTGGTTTAATTCATTCATTAATAAATTGAGAGTATTCAGTCTTTAGAATTTCACCCATTTTAATCACATATACCTATATATATATATACACACACACACACAGGTGAGGAGATCAGCAATGTGGCAAATTCAGGATTTGGCTGAATGAATGCAGGATGCATGCACATCTCCTGCTATATCAGTATTATTTTTGCTGCATGGATGTTCTGAGTTGTGCTGCCCAAGGATGCTAACATGAAAGCTTTTACTGGAAGCCTTTCCTATGTGTACACGGTATCACCCCCATTTAACCAAGACAAACATGGTTAAATAGTCAACACAGACAACTGGTTCAGGGAAACAGGCTGCAGTCACAGGTGTTCTACACAAATAAAAGACTTTCTTTTTTATTCCTTTTCATGTGTACTATGAACCTGATGTAGTGCTCTGATATAGTACTTCATAGTGCTCTTGCTTCAAGTGAGCCACTGTTTAACCCTGCTGCAGTACTGTCTCAGCATGCCAACTCTTAGCTCAACCACATCAGATTAAGGATTAGTTTCAGAGGCTCAGAAAGGACTGTGAGGAATCCTAGATGGATTCAGGAAGACCAAATGCAATTTGTTTAAGAAACCATTACCTTCCTTTGTCATCTTTGCAGTTGACGATGCTGGCATCGATGGCTCCGATGAGCATTGATGCACAGTTCTCATGATCATTGATCCTGCCAGAGAAAAGACATTTTCCAAAAGGTGAACACTCTGCATCTTTTCCTGCTTTCCAGTATTAATTTACTTCATTTCCCATTCATATTTCTTATTGGTTATTTCTAAGTTACCCTGGCATACCTCTGCCATAATGCTTTCAGTCACATTTCTAATTAACTGCCTCTGCCACTATCAATTTCAGTCTCTAAAGCAAAGCTGATCCTGCAGCTCACAGAGCATAGAAATAACTGGAAGTGCAGCACAAACCTAGGATTAAAGCCTTAATACCTTGAAATCCTTTTGTCTATGTGTTAAACACACCTGTATCTGGGAAGCTCTAATAAGATACCTCCACAGAGAAAGCTTTACGCCAGTGTTCAGCTACTGTGGCTCACATCTCTTCCAACTCACACCCTGAACACTTTTCTTTGATGGATGTACTCAGTCAATACTCTAGTTACTGTTCATCTGGCTCATTTCCATAGGAAAATGAACACTTCAGTAACAGTACTGGACATAGAATGTAGCTAACTCACCCCCACACAGCACTAGCAGCTGTTCTCATTTTCCATGTGCATGCAATTTGAAGCTGCACACATTTTTCATGGGTTTGAGAATTACAGACCAGTTTCAAAGAAAATGAGTACCAAAACAAATGCCAAAGCCATCACTAGAAACTCAGATTTCAAGTACTATGTTCCAGCCACAAATTATTTTAAGCAGACTAGAAGCAGTGCTTTCTAGATGCTTTTATCTCTCTAATCTGTTAGGCTGCTTGTAATTTCCAAGTCTGATACACAACAAATAACTTTCCTGCTTTCCAATGATGTGGACTGTGGAAGGGAAGCCTACACACTAGTAATTCCCATCATTCCTTCTGGAAAACACTCCTCCTTCTAATAGAACACAGGAGAGAACAGGAGAGAATTCAGTCCTCCTGATGGCTGGCAGAACTTTGGAAGGTTTGCATTTGTTCTTCCAGAGCTTAATTCCTTCCTCTTCTGATGTTGTGATAAGCATGTTAGGTCCTACAAACTAAAGCAATCTTGCTTTAAAAACCAATGCATTTGCTATTATGAAAAGTTATGATTTTGCTCTCCTTGAATCTGTCCCATATGACAACTTACTGCTTTATTTAATAAGGAATAGCTATAAAGTACATGCATAGAAGAAGATGCATAACTCATCACAGCCACCACCTTTTGGTTGTTCACAAGTAATACAAGAACTTGGAATACACAGTCTGCCTCTCTAACCTATCAGTCCCTCTGGCTGGGATCTTGGTAACAAGCACCAAACCTTCCAGGTAGAGATCATCTCAGAAAGGAAAAGACCAGGAAGAAAATCAGTCTGGAAAATACTCAGCTGAATATGTTCTGGATACAAAACTCAGCCTGCCCAGAACACCATTCTGACATGACACAGGTTGTGGTTTCATATCTTTCAAGTTTAACTCTCAGCCATAAGGTTTCAAGGGAAACTCCAAAGCATCTGTTCCTGGAGCTGTCTACTCACACAGCACAGTGCAATGGGGAGAAGCTGTTCCCACAGAAGGTGCGGAAAGGTTTCTGTTCCAGCAGGACCTCTATGCAGTTTTCATGACCTGTAAGAGATCAGACATCTCACAGAGAGGCACAGGGCAAGAAATTGACTTCATTCATGTCAGGTTTATACAGATGAGAGTCAAACACTGAGTTGCAAGCTGAAGACTGTGACTATACATACAAGTTCTTACATGGTGAAATGGATAAACAGGTTTTCTTTCTTAATGGCAGCAGCAAGATAGAGCCAAACCTTAATATCATGTCTTAATATCATATTAGCACTTACTGAAAAAAAACCCAAGGAAAAGAAGTCTCTTTTATGTGATGTTATGGATATTGCATTACTCATCTCCAAAAGGAGTCTTAAATGATGGTACTAGGAAGCTTGAACAAGTTCAGATTACCCAGTTCAGAACAATCAGTTGAGGCTATCTACCTTTGGGGTCTCTCACAACAATAAAGAAGCAGATGACACCTCACCAGAGCATTCCTGGCCCCACAGAAATGCATGAGAACTTCATCACTGAGGTCAGCAGCACCAGAATTTCACCCTGGTCTCCTATGACTGGGAGCAAATGAGGTGCAGAGCCACTGGGAAGTCCTGTTGGAGCTTCCCCGACTTGGGAAGGGTGAACATAACAAACGCTAACCACAGAGAGCAAAGCAGAGGGCAGCTCATTTGCCTCTTCCTTTTGAGCTTCTCAGAAGCATTAGGCTGCTTGGTTATCATGTTCCCCTAAAACTGAGGCTACATTTACACTTGGCTCAAGTCCACCAGGAGAAACTCACCGTTGTAGCAAGCCCAGTGCAGTGGTGTATAACCTTGGTTGTCTTTCAGACTGCAGTCCTCCTCTGACAGTGCTATCTGCAGTAATTCGCTCAGCCAAGTGGCGTGACCCCGAGCTGCTGCAAAGTGCAGAGGTGTTCTGCCTCTGGCATCCTTGCACAGAATAGAGACTTCCTTCTCTAACAGCATCTGAACACACTCTTCGTGCCCTGTCATAATCTGGTAACAGAGACAGGAGGACAGAGGTTGATACAAAGCAGATTTTTACCCAGGAAATATGGACTGTGATTGATGCCTGCACACAAGAAAGGGCCTGGATGGGATTCAGGAGCCAGAGATGAAAGCTCCTTTGCCCCCATTAGTACCTATGGTAACTGAGACACTGACAAGTACTTGCTGGTGTCTTTCAAAGGCATTGATTCCTACACTGTGTAAGAGACTCCACTAAGTGAGGCATCAAAGCAAGGAAGAGTTTAAGACTAAAGCAGATGAACAAGGAGGGAGGTTTAGAAAACGTGAATCTGCCTCCCCAAAATCATGCATGAATATGAGACAAGAACTGAGGGGGGGGAAAAAAAGGCTCCAAAATACCATCAAAAATAGGAAAATCTGCTTTAACAGCTGGCCAGCTACTATCAGTGACCTCTGTATCACACACAGGTTAGCTTCGTTCACCTACTGCTGTCAGTACAGAACTGAGGTTTTAGGCCATAGCTTTTGTTACAGAGTCATGCTGGAGTGCCAAGCTTCACTGCTCACTGCAGTGATCCTAGAGTTCTGTATAAATAGCATCTCTTGCATCACCTTCACATTGGGTAAGAAGCTGACTCCTAGAAAACATTAGATCTGACTCAGTTTTCTCTAGAGGCAGCAAAACCCAAGGGCTTACTTATTTGCACCATCCTCCCCAAGAGAGACGAAAGTAACTGCTGGGCAGTTCTGTTAAAGCAATTCATGTCAGAATCCATAAGGTGCTCAGTTATAAGACTAATGATGGCTACTGTAAAGTGTCTAGAGGCAGGAAAAACATGGTCTCATCAGTATTTTAGCTAAGGAGAGCAAATGTGAAATACAGTCAAAAGCAGAGCATTCCTGAGAGCAGATCTGTCCTGCTTTCTACCTCACTGACCATGCTCGGTCACAATTCCAACCCATTCACAGTATTCCCCACGTTCAGTATCTCTGTATTTGGAAATGAGTTGTAGCCATAGCAAAACAAACAAGAAAGAATCATAAACATCAAGTCACCCCTCGATGGAGAGCTGTGCATCCCAGGAGATCAGCTGCATCCACAGAGGCTTCTTTTTCAAGTAATAAAGAAACGGCATCGATGTGTCCATATGCCACTGCAAGCATCAGTGGGGTTCTACAGGAAGCAAAACCAAAGCAGTCACAGCTCTAGCATGGCTTAGTCCTTCCACTGTTGTCTTAGAGGAAGAAAGAAATCAGGAAGCCCTGCAGTTCTCTCCATTCCTTCCTGATCTATAGAACCATCCAGTTCATCCTTTAGAGTGCTCGAGCCAAGACCTTTTGTGTGCAATCACAAAGATGTTTAACAACAAACTACCACGACTGAAACAGACACAGACTCATCTGCAAGCAGTTCACAGGGCAAGAGCATTCAAGGCCATCTGCTCTCTTAATAACCTGCAGTTACTGTCACCACCAGTGACACAGCAGCTTCAGGATGCCCAAGAGCTGTGTATGGCCACCCCTGCTAGCTAACCAAGACGACAACCACCCAAAGCATTTCTTTTGCAAATGCAGTGCAATTGCTTAAAGGGGATGAGGGGACAGGAGGGAGTTACTCAGATCAATATTTGGACTAACATATCTGTCATTTTTCTCAGAGAGTTCTCTTCCCCTCCTGTTTTTCCTAAAGGGAAAATTTTTTCCCAGTTCAGGTGCCAGAACACTGGAAGAGGCTGCCCAGGGAGGTTGTGGAGTCTCCTTCTCTGGAGACAATCAAATCCTGTCTGGACTCGTTCCTGTGTGACCTCATCTAGGTGATCCTGCTGTGCCAGGGGGGTTGGACCAGGGGGTCTTTGGAGGTCCCTTCCAACCCCTAACATTGTCAATCTATGATTCTATTTTTAGCTAAGATTAATACCATTTGAAATTGTATGTACAGTCAGACATGTTCCAGACACCCCGAGGGAGTCTTCTAACCCATTCACATGTTCAACTTCAGAAATATACTTTATTCTCCCCCTGTAACTGTCACATAAGGAGAACTAAAGCTCTTGTAGGAACATCTGATATGCATGTGTCACCTGGAAGAAACATTCTGTCCCACTGCACCAGCAGAAGATAGCAAGTGAAGCCTGAAACAGCAACGTTTCAGGAAGAGAAAGACTCTCTCTAGAAACAATCATAGAATCATCTGGGTTGGAAGGGACCTCAGGGGTCATCTAGTCCAACCCCCCTATAATGAGCAGGGACATCCCCAACTAAATCAGGTTGCTTAGAACCTTGCCTAACCTCACCTTCTCAGGAGCTTGTTAGTTCTTACTGAGTCTGGCCCTCAGCATCTCTGAAGAATTGTTTCAAGTCTGAAGTAAAGGCTAAGACTAATGAATAACCCTTTCCACATATCCAACCGAACCTGTGCTTTGTAATCTCTGCCAAATCCTATGAGAAGGGCAGGAAACAGAGCATTTCAAATTAGGGCTTTTTGAGGTGAGAAATCTGAGCTGCTGTTTGAAAGACAGAGCTGAAAAATCCCCATCACACAGAAGACTTACTGTCCTTTGGCATCTGTCACGTCAGGGTTCTCTGCCACTTCCAGCAGCAGCCGTAAGCAAGGGGTATGGCCATTAATGACTGCAAAGGAAGAAGGATGGCCCATGAAAATGTCCCATTAAAGTCCTTTGGATTTCATTTTCCCACTGGAATCTTTACAGACAAACTTCCCTGTAAACAAGACAACTATTCCACAGTAGAAGAAATTACCAGTCCCACAATTTGGATGTGCTGGTGAAACAGTGAGGTGGGGTTTTTTTTCCCCTGGCCTCAGTAAGAGGAGGATTACTTCTTTTCCTATATGAAAAGCCCAAATGAGTCAAACAGAAACTCTGACTTTCCCTGCTGAGAAGACTTCTGCTAAAGCAGACAGCATTTCAGAATCCCCCAGCAGGCAGACAAGGCTTTCTGCCATCAGTTCTGGGACACAGTGGGAAGCACCTCAGAAGGCTCCTTCACTTGATGTCCTCTCTACCACCAAGTTCATCAGTGCTGCTGTGGGGAAAAAAAAGCAGCACCTGCAAGGAATGACCAACCATACAAAGGTCATGTCCATAACAGAGACTAAAATTCCCTTTCAGTTTTTCCCCCCTCTGTTCCTGTGTAAGGTTGGTGGAAGCCACAGCTCCTTCTCCAAGGCCGGGGCTGGTTTTTAGAGCATAGCCCATTGCTGTTACCCAACCACAGTTTACAGAGCTGGATGCTGCAAACCCATCTGTGTGGCAGCTGGCTTCAAGGCTTGAGCCTCTCAGGGGATGAAGAGAAGAGCATTTTCTTCTTTGAAAAAGCAGTAATTCCTGTCCTGACTAGATATAGACTTGTGTTCTTATTGCAGCTAGTCATGCATTCACACTGCCTACACCCCGTGGGCTGAGGCAAAGCCCTTGGACACCACCTATGTCACATCACTCTGGCAGAGAGGAGGGGTGCACATCATCACATTTAAATCACTCATCCAAAAATAAGCTCCATTGCTCTACTCAGAAAAATAAAAGACATTTTTAGCTGTTTACCACCAAATAAAGTCATGTACATAACATGTAAGCACTTCTGCAGGGCTGAGGAGTCACTGGTTTAGGGAGAAGAAATAAGAGAGCTGTGGAAGAGAAAACATAACTTGTCCACACTGAGGTCTGAAAAGGATTTTGGAAAGTGAGTTTTAGAACAGGTCCTCCCAGAAACTCTTTGGAGCTGCTGCAGCAACTGCTGAGCATCACAGACTCCTCAGGGAACACTAATTCTGCCAGCAGAGCTCCAGCACTAGCACCAAGGGAACACTTGCAATAGATTCCCCCAAGCTAGTCAGAGGAAAGACTGGTGGGGATAAAATTATACAGGGAACACCTAACTTAGGCTAAGGAAATTCTCCATCTTATGAGGTCAGAGGAAATCTACTCCCTGAGGGAGGGAGACAGAAAAAAACACTTCCTTAGGTGATTGCTCTGCTAAAGTTACAAAGCCCTTCACTGAAAGGAGAACATTTTGCTTCTATCCCTGGATTTTTAGGTGTTTAATCTAAGAAGCAAAATGTATAGTAGACCAGGAAAGTCCACAGTGAATCTTCCTCCTGGTTTTACATTGAAGGCACTGATAACTACAGTGATGGGGGCAATTAAAAAAGAAATTAAAATAGGAAACAAATCCCTGACAATCAGAATTCAATGAATTCTTATTTTAAGTCACAGCTGCTAACCAAACTATGGCCTTGTCCCCCTTTTGTCAGCACTGCAGAACCCTTACAATTCAGCTGGGACAACAGGAAGCCTGTGTTGCTATCACCAAAGATTGAAAGAGATGCTAAATGATTGGCTCTAGTGATGAGGTAACAGCCAAAGTCATGCCCTGGTCATCACCAGACCCCAGGCTACGTTTCAAGTGACTAGGAAAGCTCTTGACCAACACAGCTCCAGTTCTCAGGGCCCCGATCCTTAATTGGACCAACAGCTTTAACAGGATGAGAATCTGCTGGATTTAATATGTTTTAACCAAACACAACTGAAAACCTCCTCTTACTGAATTCTGGGCACAAACTTCTGATCTGTAAACTCTGGCAGCACATCTCTGTAGCACCCAGTTGTTGTGGGGAGCAATGCACTCGGTTCTGAGGCAGAGTTTAAGAAGGCAGAAAGCATTTTTTTTTTTGTGCCCTGGGAAGATCTGTTATGCACATTTTCTTCAGCACTGACCCTAGCCTCTTGGACCTTTCTGTGTCTAGGTTGCACTTACATGGTCAGACAGAGTTAACTGGTGTTAGAGGAGGTATATGCATTTTAATCTAAGCAAGATTAAAAGATAAACAGAAAGACAATTAAGTCTGGCCCTGAAAATGTTATCCGACAAGGCAGTAATGTTTCTTCCCACCAGAGGTCACTGCTCTGCTGCACTGAACCCCTCGACGAACAGCCAGAGGAGCAAGGTTCCCCTCGGCACCCTCCCGTATTTATCTGAGAGGTACACATTAAATAACCACCTTTCAGTCGATGGCATATCTGACATCTTCCAGTTAATTCAGCAGACTGCACAATTAACACTCCATAGATAAGGACTGGAGCAGATGCCCAGCAAGAACAGGCTCACAACCTAGCTCAGGAGGAGCATCGAGTCTGAAAGGAGAGGAACTGTTGTGCTGTGGCCACCTCAAAAGATTGAATTTTGTAAGGACCAGGAGAATCTTGTCACCAGTCAGAGCCCATTTGTATTCCCAACCTTGCTTCCACAAGATCAGCAGTGAGGCAAGTGTTCCCTCTTCTGCTGCTGTTTTGGTTGAGGAACTATTAACAGCAGGTGTTTTAGGAGAAACATCACCCATCTTAAAGCGTCAGTGCCACTAGAGAGGAGAAGTAGAGGCAACCAGGTAAGGACAGGGCAGATTTCCATATGAGGGAGAACTGAGCCCTAGGGACAGAGGAAGAAAGGCCAGGGAGATGAAAGATAAAAGGTTAACTGCAAGACCTGAGCAAGCAACCAGCACTCCTCGCTGCACCACAAAATCTCCTCCTTCCATCTAGAATACAGGCACCTAGGGCCAGCAAGGAGGTGAAGGTAACTGCTGCTGCCTTGCAGGGTTCCCAGCACAGGTGTAACACAAGCTCCCACTCACCTGAAGCATGCAGGGGGGTCCTTTTGGTGACATTGTCTTTTACTGTGACAGAAGCCCCCTGGCTGATGAGAGCTTCCACACACTCTGCGTGGCCTTTGAAGGCAGCCAGGTCCAGAGCCGTGCGTCCCTTCTCGTCCTTCATATCCAGATCTACCAGGGACTGCAGAAGAACCTCCAAGGCTTCATGATGACCATTGTAGGCCTAGAAACAGGGCATGTGTCACGTGAGGAACACAGCTCTTGTCTTCCAAAGACTTTCACACACAAAACATGGATCAAACCCATCGCTGCCAAAGTCACCTGAACAGTAGAAGCCACAGAGTTTGCTTGATTCCTTATGACTCTCTCTCAGACAGGAAAGGATTTCCCCAAATTACACAGTAGCCAAGAAACTAAAACACTCCTAGGGTTTAGGGACACAAACTATGACTGTTGATTTCCTCTAACCTTCCACCACAGTCCCAGGTGAGGAATTACAGGCAGTAATTCCCCAGTTCAACAATTCATTTTTCACATTCTACAGTGACTTTCAGGGGAATGTTTGCCTCAAAAATTAAAATTCACTAGAGCAATGCTGGTCAGAGGTCCCATGGATTATCACACCTGACTGGGTGTTAAATCCAACACATCTGCTGGGCTCCAGCTAAGTGAGAGCACTCTGCACATCTCCAGGGGAATCCCATTCAGAGTATCCCATTCCATGACCAAAGCCACAGGCTCAAGCTCCAGCTTTATCAACTAGTTAGCAATAAAACTTGAGACTTCCCATTTAACTTCATTTCAGTCTCCTTATCTTAGCTGAGTGTCAGAATCAATATAAGAATCAAGAGCTTCAACTGCCAAAAAACTTAACTACCAACTTCATGGTGGCCTCCCAGTGATGGTTAACAGTTGGACTTGATGATTAGAGTTCTCTTCCAACCAAAAGGATTCTATGACTCCAGCCCAGAACCTGTTTTTGTTACTTTTAGGCCTACACCCCTCCACAGATGGTTCAAAGTCTGTGATTCAACCTCCTTCAAAGCCAGAAATCAGACTTACTCTAGGAGATACTAACCAAACACTCGTCTCATACTTACAGCTAAATGCAAAGGACTCTTCGTAGCTGTAGAGTCAGAGTCCTCAAACACATGGTTAGTTTTTTCCAGAAGCTGAAAACAAAAAAAACAATAATAAATAATAAACAATAATAAGAGACAGCCTTAAAACATCTTTGCAGGAGAACAAGGTAAGTTCTCATGGACTCCAAGGCAGCAGATGGAGATCTGTTTCCTCCTCAGGTGTCTGCAGCGAGTATCGAAGGGCTGTGAGGAGTCAATCCTTCAGACAGCCTTTCCTAGGAAGTATTTCCATGGGTTTCCCTGCAGGGTGAAGTTATAAAACTAGTTGAAAAGCTTGTCCTAAACACCCTCATCCTGAGGAGTGGTTTCCCTGAACTGACAGGGGGTAAGAAAGGAGGGGAGGCCTCAGAAGGAAGGGATCGTGGAGTTAAGTTTAGATGGGAAGAAGTGTGGTTCCATGGCACCACAGGTAATGCATAGCCCAGTCATGTCTCATGCAGTGTCTTGACTTCTGACACATAATTAGTGCTGGGAATAATTATAACTGAGCTGTGAGTCATTCTCAATCATTTTTGTTGTTTATCAAAGCAGAACCTGCTCCTGTAATGACAGTCTTCTGAAACACTACACAACTTGAATGCTTACAGACACCCAGCAGCATGCACTGCACCTTCATACTACCCTCCTCATTTCAAGGGATCCCAAAGCATTTGAAGGGTTAAACCCCACAGCATTCCCATCCACCTAGAAAGAGAAACTAAGGATTAGCACCCACTCCACAACAGCACATGAACCCTGACCACCCAGCCACTCGAGGCTGCAAAGAAAATTCTACATGCTATGGAGAAGTTAGCATCTGTTGAGTAGCACTGCTCCTCTGTGTGGCCTTTGACTTCTCACTACCCAAAGAGTTAGTCTCCAAACACCTTTGGGAGGGGAAGTCAGCATTGGACAAACAATTAGCAACAGGAGGCTGTAAAAAGGCAAGGAAAGCGAGACAGGCAACTATGACTGACTTCTAAGGTCACAAGTCAAAGACCTAAAAAGAGGAAAGGAATTTCTGGTGACCCTCTGAACATCTGTGGGGTATGACAAGATGGGAGACTCTCCAAGGAGATCATGGAGAGTCCAGGAAAGGGCTTCCACCTATGCTGCAGGATGCTAGCACATCCTAAGCTCTGCTATATGCCTTAAGTTTGGTGGTGTAACCAGATAGTCTTTTACAGACCTCCACATCTGTAATCCAAGCAGGCATCAGCTAATGCATAAGGTGTCACTAATCTCTTCTTACTAAAGGACACATCTGAATACTAGGGTATATTTATTGGTATATTTTGTGCCTAGCAAAATGTCAGGACCTAAGGAGGAAGCCTGTTCCTCCACCTGCCTGATAGCAGTGGCCTTTACTCTGAGTCCAGAAGACCAGGACAGCAGACTCATTTCATCACTTTGAATAACATTTATCATCATCAGTTGGAAATCCAAGCTCAAAAAATCAGTTTTAACAAAGAAATACTTCCTTAACCTGTCAGAGGACTCCAAAAGTCTCCTGGAACAAGGCAGGTAACTGCCTTTGGAGTAGATAAAAAACCCTATTGACAACATTTAAGGTTCTACAGGAACAAATGGCGAGATTGCAGAGTTCCTCACAAAAGGCATCTCCACATCTTAGAGTCAAAGCAGCTTAAACTGATGCAGATTAGGCTTAATGAGATTATTAGCCATAAGGCTGAATGCCTCCATCATAAAGTCAAGTGTAAACAAGAGCCTGCTGGCAAACCTGGTAGCTCTCAGATAGGGATCCATGCAAGTGCAGGAAGAGAAATTCTCCAGGAGAGCAAGCAGAGAAGAGTGAACACACAGCACTAGTAACTTTGGAGTATGCCTCATCAAGCAGTGCTTCATAACAGTTCAAACTAAGTATCTGAAGGATGAACATCAGGCACAGAGACACCAAAAGTACCAAGTTTCCAAGGACCTCTCTCCAGCTTCACCAGTCTCTCTGGGGTTCTGAGAATGCATTTACTGTAAGCTACATACACTTGTTGGGAGAACACATGAACCAGGGTGTCCCTGGGGGCTCTGACTCCATAGTGCTGCCAACTTAGACTTGGAAGGAGCTACCCACATTTACCTCTGCTTTTAAAAAGGTGCAGTTATCACTCTAACCCATTTGCCCTGACAGCCACAGAAGCTTAAATCCAGACCTAGAAGCTGACTCATGCATTTCACTGAAGACAGACAAAGCATGAATGAATTGCTAACAGTTTACAGTTCCTAGAGGCTGACTGGAGAATGTCCCAGCAGATCTGATTTCTGAGGTCTTGTGCCCTTGAAATGATGTCTTTTAGCTCATGACATTTCCACAGATTGACTGTCCACAGATTTTAAGTGGATGTCAGGACTGTGCAGAGACACAAAGTGCAATTGGTGAGCACTCTTCTCTCTGGTTAGGTTATAACCTTGTAGAAGACAAGGACATCCTTACTGTCCCCCCTGCCTCTTGGAACTGCCCAGAACTATCCCCTCACTTCCCACAGCAGCATTCTTTAATGCTGTGTGGAATTATTTGGTGAAGTCTCCTTACAGGAACTGGAATGCTTTGGGAGGGAGATGCAGGTATAAAGTAAGGTAAAACAAGTCCATTACTCAGTTCTATTGTTACCAACTGATAGCACTACAAGGCAGCTCTTACCAACTTCTCTCCCCCAGCTCTGTAGGAAGATTAATAACTTTTACAGTTCTGACTTGGTTTTTGTCTTTACAGTAAGAGTATTTACAGGCATAAGAGGATTTACTGCTTGATTTTACTCTGTGGTTATAATAAAGGATCATATGGCAGGCTATGGCATGGGGACTTCCACCCCCTCCATTTTTGACTCCAAGATGCCAGTTAATAAGTCAGGAGACTTCAGATGATTGTCCTCACAGACTAGAATATATTCTAAAATTCAGCTCTGGTTTAAAAAAAAAAAACAAAGAAAAGAAAAAGCAGCAGCTTCTTGAAGCATCTTGGGAATTTAAAATTACCATTAAGGAGAAAAGCAGACAATACTTTCATCATGCATAAAAGGTTTAAACTCCACCTTGAAAAGGTGTTCTCTCTATACACCCTGCAAACAGCACGAACACTTGGCTTTTGTTCCCAGTGGGTGGCAGCCTCAGCAGGAGATGCCTTCATCCTCCCCCTGGGAAGAGTCCCAGGAGATCAGCTCTAGGAGAAGGCTGTAGGCAAGAACAGCCCAAACTCACTGCCAGGAGCCCCAAAGGAGCAGGGATATTTTAAGTGGCCTAAACACACGTGCTTGCAGCTGGGAGGTGAAAAGGTTCACCCTGTACATCACCCATCTTCATGACACTTATCTTCACGAGTCACAAACTTCTCTAAGTCCATTCTATCCATCTCCTAAATCCAATTTTGGTTGGACAACAGGAAAAATTTCTTCCCCAAAAGGGTTGCCAAGCCCTGACACAGGCTACCAAGGCAGTGATGGAGTCACCATCCCTGCAGGGGGTTTAAGAGACATGGAGATGTGGTGCTGCGGGACACAGCTGAGAAGTGACCTGGCAGCTAACGGTGGGACTTGATGATCTTTAAGGTCCTTTCCAACAAAACAATTCTATGATTCTATGTACTTAACTGCACCCTATTGCAGTTCCTTAGACCAGCAGCTACACAGGTATCAGCAGTTCAGAGAGTATCAGAGAGCTCCAGGGTGTCTGAGCACTCACCAGTTCCAGGCAGTGCCGGTGCCCGTAGGCAGCAGCGTAATGCACAGTGTTGTACCCCTCCTTGTCTTGGATGGATGGGTTGGCATCATTTTGGAGAAGGAACTCTAGACACCTGTGGACAATTCACACATTTCAATAAGAGCTCACAACATTTAACAGATCTCTCTCCCTGCAGCTAGGAGAGGAGCTGAAAGCTGGCAGCTATTTATCTCCGGCAGCACCTCAAACCAGTTTCCCTCTTTCCACCAATAGCTGCCCACATTCTCCACCTTTGAAAGGAGAAAAGCCCTACTCATCTTTGAGGATCTTCCTCAGAAACAACAATCTTTGCTGATCTAGATCACAACATCTTGTTCTATTACGAAGCCTGAGAAAAACCACCCTACAGAGCTCTGTTCCTTGAGGTCAAGAGCCTAGAATTGTTACTACTGCAGGTAAAACGCTCCTCAGATCAAACCCTCAGCCTCCAAACATGCACCATGGCAAGCTGAAAAATCAGAAGTTAACTGAGTTCATGTCCTGGCATCTGTGTCCATATGTGGATTTTCACCTTTGTTGGTGGCTTGCTTGGTTTTTTTTTTAATGTGTTTTCCAAAGGATCCCTGAGGCTCTGTAGACTGCCTATCATCTTATACCACCAAGAAATCACTCTCCTCTTACCCTTACTTTCTTCCCTCTCTTGTCATTTGCAGTGAATGTAAGGCTGTCACGTGAAAAAGGGCATTTCAAACCCCCAAAAAGATCATGAAGCAGCTAGGTAAGTCAATCCCAGTCTCAGGGAAGCTAAGTAAGTAAACAGAGGAAAGCAGTGGCCACTTCTGTTGGCAACATACATGCTCAGAGCAAAGCATCGAGATGAGACAAGTGCACAGTACTAGAGAATTAACTTACTGAAGCACTACAGTTTCACATGATGAACAGCCAGAAGCACAGAAAGAGACATGTTAGGGAATACCTGCCCAGAGGAGAGTGAAGAACTTTTTTTTTTTCCTTCAGGGTAGCCCTCATTAAAGCCAAGCATTGGTTTTAGCAGAGCAAGGGGTGAGCAAAAGCAGAGCGTACACTGCAGCCCAAAGAGCAGTGGCATCCTCCAGAAATGGATTCCAACTGCTATACTGACACCAAACTTACAATGCAGCTTCTTTCTCCTTCATCTCACTGGCTCTTTCAACTTCTTCAGCATTTTCAGGGGAGTTACCTAAAATATTCTTTCTTCTAGCACAGAGGACAGAAAAATGCAACTTATTTTCAAGACATCACACCAGTGATTTTGACTCCATCTGCCACCCAGCCCCAAACTCCTCTTTAGAGCAGCTGACCTCTTCCAGCCAACAGTAAGGGTTCCACAAGTTGAGTGAGTGCACTGCAGGGGTCTGCAGAGAACAAGTTTTGGAAGCAATGGAGACAGCTGCAAGATGGTAGTTGATCATCCTGCAAGGCAATGCCAAACAAGCCCACCCAATCTCCAGAAAACTCTGGTTTCTATCAGAAACAGGCTGCAGAATCCACCACTTGGTAGAATCCTTCCATTTCTCCCACAGCAACTTTGTGCAGTTGGTTTCCTTTGCAGAGAAGCAGCTCAGGGTTACCACAGGTGGATTCTTCCTTTAGTAACCTGCTGGCTCTTCTCTAACAGTTAAGACTGAGAGGGACTTGAATCCCTGATACTAAGTTGATCTCTCCTGAGCCTGCATCAGCTGAGCTGCTGACTCTCCTCTTTTCCTGTGGAACATCTTGGCCACACTGTGTGGCTCTCTCCCCTCAGATTCTCCAAAGAGCTCAGCATGTCTTCATACTCCTGCACACCTAGAACATTTTTGGCACCTCTGCTTCCCAGCTGGCTAGATGGCAGACAGAAGACTATGGCTAATAATGAAACACAGTCACAGACTGCAATCCTCATGGACTAACAGCTCAAAATGTTGGTAGAAGGACACTCTACTGATTTCAATCCCCAAACAGCACACACATTCCAGACTGGATCCTGCACAAGCAAGAAGAACAGGATGTTCTTTCTTTAGTGTGCCACCTCCCATGTGTAATATCAAACCTTCAACAGCAATATCAAACACATGACACTCTTCCTGTGGGTGCTAGCAGTAACAGGTTGTTCTACAAGCCTAGGGTCTGTCTGATGTCCACTGACTCAGAGAAAAACTAATTACTAATCAAATAACTCCCCTGAAGATTCCCACTGTAAGCCCACAGCCAGCACTTGTGCTGTCCTACCTTCATCTGCTTTTCAGTTAAGCACACATCCCTGAGACCCTAACAGAAGATTCCCTGAGGAGAATGAGTGATCACCTGGAGGGAACAGTTCACACTCAGCAACTGCAGTCACCTCTTCAATGAAAATGCTGTTGTGATTTTCATTGCAGGAAAGGGTCCTGAAGCCACAGCAGTTACCAAAGTAGCTGAAATAGAATGGGCAACCTCCCTCCACCAAGACTTCTCCCTGCTCATTAGCTGCCCACATCCAAAGGTAAAGGGTTATGTCTTTGGACTGAGCAGGAAAAAAAACAAGATTGCTGAGCTATAAAATCATGGACTGCAAACAGCATTTCCTCTAGGTAACAAGGCTTCTTCCACAACAGCTCAAACTGGAAAATTTAATGAGAAGACACAGCCTCACCACATCAGATTCAACTTAGGTTTGCAGTGTGAGGGCAGATAAAGGCCATATATCCCTGCCTGTGTTCAGGATGTGACTAAATGAGGCTTTTTTAGGGTGTTTTTTCAGCTTTGCAAGTAGATACATCCTTGAGTTAACCAAGAGCTTCTGCAAATGCAGGAACTTCAGCCACGAGGAGCCAAAAGCTCACACAGCAAAGCACCGTTCTCAGCACCCTGAGTAACACCCCACCCTGGCAAGACAGAATTAGGAGCAGCCAGTGGTGAAAGCCTCCCTCCAAAGCCTGCTCTGATTGCAATGCCAAGCACAGACCTTGGAAGATCCTGCTGCCTCCTTCCCACCACTCTTCAGCCATCAGTGTTACAACAGCAAATGATGCAGAAGCTACCAAGGCTCTGGTATGGCAGCCAGGCCTCTACCATCTATTTCACCTGAAGTTTTCCTGCCTTGGCTTTGGGGTGGTATTCTGCTGGGAATGAGCAAGACTTACTTTTACCAGACCTCACTGTACAAGAAACCAGAGAAGTAGTTCCTGAGTGTCCAGAAGAACGAGACAAAGGCATGGGATGACCTAAAATCAGTACAGGCTGCTAACAGTTTTAAAGAGAGAACTAAGAGGATAACTGAGCCTGGTTTATACAGTAGGTTATAAAGAAGAGATTGCCAAAACATGCAACTATCTGGGAATTAGAAGTGGCAGTCACTAACCACAGGATTTCTAACTTTTGCAGCTGTTTCCCCATTTCTCACACGAGCAGTGCTGTGTTCTGCCAAAAGATATTCCCAAAGCCTCTCTCTCAACTCTCCAAGCAGCAACCTGTCTGGACAGGGTAAGCATTTTTATCAGCTCTGACAGTGGAGAGAGACTGATGGGTAGATCTCTCCCACCCCTGTCAGAATGGCCAGATGTCTGGCTGCCTGTCACTGCAGTCCATCTAGGAAGACCTCTCCTCCTGCCATCTCCTGCTCCATCCCTTCTGACAGACTTACAAAGCAGATGTATGAAATTCTCTGAGCTTACTCTTGTGAGGAGAACAGAAGACAAAACCTTGGCAAAAGAGGTCAGTAGGACAAGGTAGCTGCAAGTCTGTGTCTTCCATCAAAGGTGAGCTGTGCAGCTGAAGTGCCACCTCACCGGGGGACTCGGCTTACAGTCAGAGCATCTCAGCAGGGAGCTGTGCATCCAGCTGAGAGAAATCCCTTGGCTCAAATGACACACAGTATGGTGAAGAGACCAGAACGACCCTGGCTAGCTAACCACTTGAAGGAGGAGTAGCCAGAGGCTTTCTTACTTCCTGTCCATGTCAGAAGCAGCAGCATAGTGCAAAGGGGTGCGTCCCCACTCATCCGTCTCGTTGATGTTGGCTCCTGTGGTCACCAGGCTCTCGATGCAGTGGAAGTGACAATTTGCAGCTGCATAGTGCAAAGGTGTCCTGCAACAGAAGGGACAGTTTGTTACATCACATGCCAACAGGCATCACCCAGGATAAGGAGGAATCCTAACTGCTGGTGGTTCCTACAGGTTTCCAGCAGCCCATCTGCTCCTGTGATGAAATGCAAACTGAAGGGACTTTAACAACAGATTGTGTTAATTGGAAGTTCTGGAGCTCCTGCAAAGCCCTTCTAGGATACAGATCATCAGTCTACACCTTGCCAACAACCTGTTCCCAGTGAGAGGTGTTGCTGCTGTTGTGCTCTCTCCCAGGTGGGAAGCAGAGCAGAGCAGGTTGTCCCTCTAAACCCTTTTTTTCCCCCCTCTCTTTTAAGTGAGCTTCATCATTTACCTACCTCCCACATTTGTCCTTCTTATTAAAATCTGCTCCACTGCTTTGCAGGAGTTTTATGCATTCCACATTACTGCAAAGAGAAGAAAACAAAACATGAGCAAAGCAGAAGTTTCACCTCTCTATGTGTTGCTTCCTGCCCCCAAAAAGGAAAGTTACTCCATTTGGGTATGATTTGCTGTGTAAAAACAGGGTACAGCCACCTACAGAGTGAAATTCAATCTAAGAGAAAATGAGGCTTTAAACAGCTACTTCCTTGTTTCCCAAAAAAACCTCAAACTTCTCTTCTGCAGGATCAAAAACAAATTAGTTTTCCAAAGAGAGCACAGTAAATGTGATCTGAACTGAGGCTGTTTGGAAGAGTTTCAATGATCCCCACACTGAGCTGCTAAGTGATAAGAGAACTGGAACCAGAAAGCTGCTGCTGGTTTATCAAACACTCCCTAATCATGAAGAGGTGATATTTAACAGAACCCAGCCCCCTTCAGCAAAGCAACTGCTCACATCCTGTTGACTTACTGAGATTGAATCACAAGAGTTGATTTGGGGTTTATTCTCCTATGATTTGTTGACTACTGATAGATTTAAGCACATCTCTCAGTGCTTTGTTGAATAGGGAACAGAACTATTTCGAATGCTTGTCCTATCACTGTCACATTTATGAGGGTGGATGAATTGGGCTCCATGGCTTTGCAACTGCTGAAAGAATTCACACCACCTGCTAGCTGCTGCTTCACCTTCTTTAAAGCCAGGTGATGTTTAATAGAAAACCAGCTAAATTCTCACATCTATTTTAATCCCAGCAATTAAATGTAGGACTCCAAGCCAGAAGGACAGCACTGTCCCAGACTCCTTGTCATTCCCAGGGGCAACAAATCATTGGTGTGCACAATCAGATGCAGCAGCCCTTCAAAGGATGTTCTTTTGCTAGTACCTAAGCAAATCCCATCAGCTTAATGAGAGTAACAGGTATGTGTCAGGGTCAAAAAACAAGACTGTTTTTTGTATGGCTCCAGCTCCAGGACAAAACAAGACTGGATGCACTATGCTTGCACGTGTTCATCCCTACTCCAAACTGCTGTTGCATAAAGTAGCTGCACAAAACTCACCACAAGGTACTGCAAATAAACACACTTGTTAGTGATGACAACTGTAGGGAACCACTATGGTTTATGTTCATGAGCCATTTTTGCTTCTTCTAAAGCCTCTTCTCCTCTTTAGGACTTCCAGGCTGTTTTTGTTATACTTCTGGGCTGCAGCCTTATTGAAAGGGCAGCATCTGAACTGTGCTATAATAATCTCCATCCAAGCAACAGTCACACTTCCTTTATTAATGGGGGTAAGTATCAAGAAGAAGAATACCATCAGAACAATAAACACAGTATTTGGATCCATTTCACTAGGGTTTTTCTGTAGTAACAGTAGTTTTGTGATGTACATTTTGGCCCACTGGGAAGAAAACACAACTCCCAGAAAGACTGCCAAGTATCTGCTGTGGATGACCATTTCTGCTTGCCATAACCACAGAGAATTCAAGCTGGGTTCTAGCCAAGGCTCCATCTCAGCTGTTTTCTGAGCCATAAAGTACTCAACAGAAGAGTCACAACTCAACATTTGCCAAATGTTTTGTCCCTTTGCTAGGTTAACTTCACAGCATTCCTCTTTTCCCATTGTCTGGAAGTACTTCAGCTAACTGGATGCTACATTTACAGCTTCAACTGATGTGTTTCAGTTTCCATTTGTTCCACTTCTGACCTTCCAGCACTTGCCAGGAATGCAGCACCCTGAGAAAAATCACACTCCTTTGACTTTCTCCTGGGGAGGTTGGGGGTAATTTGTTTTGTTTGGGGTTGGTTTTTTTGGGTTTGTCTGTTTGGATTTTTCTTTTAGAGACTTTTAAACTTGCTCCTCAAAAATGGGAAAGGTGAAAAGAAGCTGATCTGGGCTCCAGGGTTGCTGATGGGCAGCATTGCACAGATGCATTTACAGACAAGGACACAGTCCAAAGGTGGAGGTCAAGAATAACTCCCCTGCCAGCAGCATCCCAGGAGCTCCAGCTCCTCCTCCTCACTTACTTTACCCTAGGACCCGGTGATTTCCTGCTGACTGTGGGCCCTCAGCCCTCGCTGTAGTCCACAGGCAGACCTGGGTGAGGATGCAATACCCCCACCCAAAGCTGAACCAGTCTCCACAGGGGCATCAGAAGAAAAAAAAGAATAGTTTTATCCTGACACCCATGCTTCCAATCACAACCCAGCTCTCTGCAGTAGAGGCCATCAGACCACCTCCCACCACTACAGGAGGGCAGGGGCAAAAAACAGCCTGAAATGACCCAGATGTGACCCATCAGACAGGTTCTGCTTCCTCTGTGGATGGCAGAGTCAGGTTGGCTGGTACCAAATCTCGAAGGAAGCCACAAAACACCTTAGGGGAGCTAAGGTGACAGCTACTCACCCTCCGGCAGCGGCAGCGTGGAGACACGTCCGTCCGAAGCTGTCAGGGGTGTCTATGTCAAAGCCTGCAGACAGCACGGGCTCATTACTAAACAAGGACACTATGCTATACTTTTGTCCTATAGTTAAACCACAAGAAACATTGCAGAGACAGAAAAATCAGTTAGTTGGAAAAAAAAACAAACAGCAAAACCAAACAGAAGGCAAGCAGCTCGAGTCAGGAAGAGGTGGTGACGGGAACGGCGAGTGGCTGCTCCGCTCTGGCAGCTCCTTCCACAGAGCTGCAAAGGCAACAGGCATCTGCTTCCACAGCCCTGCTCAGAGCCAGGGGACAGGCATGTGGGAAGCAGAGACTCAGCAGGAGGACTGTGACAGCAGGACAGAGGGACAGAGAACATGAAGAAACGAGGAAGAACCCCAGGGTCAGGCTGAAGATGAAAGGGGGCCGGGTTCTGCTGCGTGGGGTTTTCAGGTGGGAGGGAGAACCCATCGAGATGCACAAGGGCACAGGGAGAAGCCTGGCAACAAGAGCTCTGGGCACCCAGAGCTGATCTCTTCCTTCCTGCTCCAGCAGTCAAGGCCAGAGCATGCCAAGCTTTGACATCATGGGGTTTGACATCACTGCCATTATTCACACTTTATTTAATAGCCTAGGGGCCTGGAGTTGAGGGGAAGGAGTATTTGTAGGAGGTTTTATGGGCTAAGCAATTTTCTAGGAAAAGCATATCATCTGCCTTGTGATTTTGGAAGTTAAGGCAACTCTTGCCTGGAAAAAAAAGAATTGGGGCTTTGGCACCTGATTACTGCCTCTTTCCCAAGCCTTGTGTCAGCAAACTCCTGCTGCTTCTGCTTTGGGCTCTGGTGAGGATCCTGAGACTGCCCTCTCCACACTAACACCTTCACTTATTCCCCCTCTCATGCTCCCAGAGCTCTGGCCAGCCTAACTGCTTTGATCCATTCAGTAACACAGGTTAGCTGTGCCCTGAAGTACCTCTTCATCAGTGAGATGCAAATGCCTGCACCAGCACAGGCCCCAGGAAGATCATTTCCTGAAGTATTCCTTTGTGGGGAAAAGAAAACCCATACCAAACCAAACCAGTATCTTCTAGAGACACTCCTAGAGCTTGGAAGAGAGTCCTAAATTTCCTCCCTCCTCCCCCTGGTGAATTAATATCATCTCTCTGAACCTGTCAGGAGCAAAGAACTTGGGGCAGGAACAATCTAGGACGGGAGGAAGTGTCAGCCCACAGCAGACAGCTGGACACAGGGAAGCCCTTCAGCTCAACAGCTCACAACAAAGGGTACAAAGGGGCAGCAAGCAGCAGAGACACGCACAACTCCAGCTCCAGAGAGGCTGCAGAATTGACTTACCCGAAGACAACAACTTCCTGCAGCAGTCTGAGTGAGCATTCAGGGCTGCTAAGTGTAGAGGGAACATGTTGTGGATCCCACACCTGAAAGGCAGGAGAGCCTGGTTACCGGGAGCCGTGTGAGAACGCAGGCTGCATCCAGGCACAACACACCAGCAGCTCCCTCCACAAAGGCAGCAGATTTTATCCTTTTGGAGGAAGACTCTTCCTACTGGTGTTATTTTTAGCTGTATTTCCTTACCAGCCTTCAAAGGAGCTGCAAACGTTCTGAGAGAGCAATATCTTGGCATTAGGCTTTGAACAGAATGTGGCAGAAGCAGCTCTAAAAATTCAAGGCAAAAGCCAAGGTAGGGGAGGAAGTGAGACAGCAGATACTGCTTGGAGTCACCTCCCAGAGTGGGACGCACAAGTTCCTGCATCAGCTACACCTACAGCAACTGCCACTCTGACGTAAAAGTAAATGCCAAAAATCTTCTCAATATTATCCCTAAAACCCATTTTTCCTGCAGTTAGATAACTCATCTGGCTTTTCAAAGCCTCCCCCCTTCTCCTTTCTCTCTCACTCCTGGGGCTGGAACAGCTGATGACTCCTCTCCACGCTTTCCTCTAGGCTGCTGGGATGATTACAGTTTTCTTCCCACATCCCAAGAACTCAACATCTAATTTTCCTATTTGCTTCAGCCATGCCCCTCACACTCCCTATCAGTGCTTTAGGAAAAAGCAGCAGGATTTGGACTGCTTGTAGCTGCATAACTGGGCACAGTAGGAACTCAGCAGGGCTTCCTTCCCCTTCACAGCACCCAAGTGTCCATCCTTATAGTCCCACATCACCCCCTGGACTAGGGTACATTTATGCTTATGCATTGTAACCTTCACACTTCAGAACCTGAGCAGTCACTGTGCTTCCAGGCAGCAGACACTTGACCATTACCAACAGCTCCACTTCAGGCACCTACTTGGCAGTATCAGCTCCACTGGTAATGAGGGTGTTAATCAAAAGCTCATGCCCGTATCTTGCAGCCACGTGCAGAGGGGTGTTCCCATCCTTATCCACACAGTCGATCTCCCCTCCTGCAAAAGACATTTCCACACAGTTTAATCCTGGAAGGTTCAGCATCAAACACTGAACTTCAGAGACCAGAACCAATGGAGAGGAAGCTGCCAGCTGTCAGCCTCTGCTACAGAACCTGGTCCAGCAGCAGCATTTTCACCTCCCCCTCCAGCCCCGGTGGTGGGAAACAGGCGAGCAGCATGGCATAGAAATCAAGGACAGGATCAGACCTGCTGCTTAGCTAGAGGTACAAATGGATGCCTTGAATTAAACTAACATCAACTGCTGAAACCATGCCCTGATGGAGAAAGGTGCTGCCACTCAGCCTGGCCTGTCAGACACCAAGGTCACAGCCAGCTCCTTCAGGAGGCCAGCAGGAACAGGGCACAAACCACCAGCGTGCTGGGTGACTTCTGTGCCCAACCAACCACCAAGCAGAACTTCTGCTGCTGCAACTCGAGCCTGGCATCTGGTGGCTTATCCTCACCAGCAGGAGGAACAGATTTCCTCTCTTTTTCTCTCCTCTGCTGTGGTTTTTGACCTCTGCTAAGATTGCTATTGAGTCTCTCTTCTCTTTTTGGACCAAGGATCTGTAATTTTTCCAGTCTCTCCTTCTAAGCCAGGTTTGCTGCACTCCAACCATTCTCATCCTTCCCCCCAGTCCTCTCCAGCTGGCCCACATCCTTCTGGAAGTGAAATGTCAAAAGCCAAAACCAGTGCTGCAGCTGATGCCTCCCACTGCCCAGCTGAGCAAGAGGATTACTTCATGCCTGCTGGCTATGATCCTATCTACACACTGCTGTACACTGCACAGCACCATGTATATTGTTCATTATTTCTGACCACCATGACACTGCTGACTTGTGGTCAGCAAGCTCCTGATCCTCTAACAAGCCCAGATCCCTTCCTGAGGAACCCACCCACCCCCCTGGCTGCTGCCATTCTGAACTCATCCAAAGGACACTGCTGCCTGTGTGTGGGACCTTCCCTTTCCTTGTAATTTCTGTCTCCAGTTTTACAGGATTATTTTTCCTCCTGACTCCACCTTCTGCCAAACTAACAGTCTCTCCCAACTTCATGTTTTCCCCACATGTTAAAAGCACATTTTCTATTCCACTGTCCAAGTTGTTATTGAAAATACTGGACAGTTCCAGACCCAGGAGGGAAACTGAAACCTCCCCTCCCTCACTACACCTTCCCTTGCAACAACAATCCATTTATCACTAAACTCTGAGTCTTGTTTTCCAACCAGTTCCACACCAACACTGGAATATTTGAACACTCCACTAGTTTGCTGTGAGAATGCTCTGTGGAAGCAGTAAAAGGCTTGTTAACATCAGGATAGGGCAACGTGTCTCCACAGACATTACCTGACCACAGAGAAGTCAGAGGACTATGCTGTGTCCACAGAGCCTGTACCCTGCTGTGGAACAGAACCATGACCTTTAAGCATCTTTGACTCTTGAGAATTCCATGCCAGATATTGCCCACTCCTCCCTAAATGTTCACAAATACTTGGTTCATTTGCTCAGTTCAGAATTTTTGGCTGACCTCTGTCAATTTCTCCAGCTTTTCCTTCTCCCTCTTTTAAAGGCTAGCTATCACTGCTGCAGATCCCCAATCTTAAGGTAATCCATTCAGGCATGATGCACTGAAGACCTCCTCTTTAAAATACAACGTTGGGTAAATGCCTCTTCAGGCATCTTCAACATCTCAACACTCCAGTTCCAAGTTTGGGATTTTGGAAAACAAACAGAAAACCCAACCAAGCAACAGAGCCCACCCAAACCATCCTGTCTGCTATGCTGGCCAAAGCTGGGAAGCAAACAGTCACTACTACCAACCTCTGCCAGTTGGAAACAAGCCTCAGCCAGAGCTCCTACAGTATTTGCTGTACTCTGGGGTATTCCTGGACCAGAGAGATACCTGATGAAAGCCTGATCATCAGGAATCCTGGCTATGCCAGAACAAACAAGGTGGTGCTAGCCTATCCTCCTGAGTATTTCTCTATTCAACACTTAATGAAGGCAGTGGTGAGAGGTAGAGCTAAGGGGAGGTGAGGGAAGCACAGCTGCTGACTGGAGGGTAGAGAAAATGGTCTGAGCTCTAACACCACCAAGGCTCCTGAGGGAAGACAACCAGACACCTTCTTCTTTTCTTAGTTTGTAAATCATCTGAGAAAGTTGTGGCTGCTTCTCAGCAGGAAAAAAAAACCCTGAACACAGCTTTGAACTCTTTGTTTTCAGGTTAAGAATTGTGACAGATCAGCTGAAGGAGAATATGGGACTTTGTTACCAAGCACATTCTCACCTGGAGATAACACACTGGAAGGAGAGTTATCAGAGCAGCTGAAAGCCAGAGGTTGCTGGAAAGCCAGGCAGCTCTCAGAGCAGCTCTTTGTCACTCTGGATCAGAACAATTGAAAACTGCAGCCCTGGGAATGCCTACTCTTTGGGAGGGTTGTTAAACAGGCACAGAACTCACCATTCTGAATGAGGGTCTGGGAGCGGGTGAACCTCCCGTGGACTGCAGTCATGTGCAAGGGGCTCTTCCCATCCTTGCTCTGAACAGAAACCAAAGGGAAAACCAACCAGTTAGTGTGTAAGATAGAGAGGAACAACTCACAGACTGAGCTCAGCATCCTACAATAGGTACAAATAAGTGGAGATCAACGTTTTGGGGTTCTAGAGAAACAAACTGAGACTGGGGAAGGCAAGGAGCTGAGGAGAGAGCAAGGGAAGGGCCTCACTGCTCACATCCCATCGTACTTATTGGCACAGTGGTTCACACCCACTGGCAAAGCACAATCCCTAATTTAATATTAATAATTCTGAGTTTAAATAGTGCAGCAACTATTCACTGAGCTCCAGGGACTTGCCAGAGGTGTTAAATGCTAGGAGACCAGTTTTACAGATGGAAAACTGAAACACACAAAGAGTTTAAAGTAAAGCAGTTAAAAATCTTTTAGGATCTGAGAGATCTCAGGTCTTGTGGTCCCTGCACCAGCCTTGCTGGGTAACAGCAAGTCCCCTTCAGCTTCATCAGGATGTATTGATTGTATCTCAAGAGCATTCAGACAGCCTAAACAGAATCAGATTTTGCAAACTCAGTCTCTGAAGTGGTAAAACACTCTTCAGTTCTTAAGTCCCCTAAAAAATCAACAGGAACTTTTTAGAACCAGGTTTAATTAAATCCATAATGTAAGGGGAAGGAAATCACCTAAGAAAGGAACAGTTCCCTGACCTACCACCACTCCTTGAGATAACATTTTGACAGAGCTCCTTAGCAGCAGTCCATGCCTTCAGGGGAGTGGCTGCCCTAGAGTTTTAAGGTGTCATTGCATTTAACGTTAGGGCACTGAGAGCTCCTCTGCTGGCAATCAATCTCATCCCAACAGTTCAATGCGCAACATTCTCAGCTTCCCTCTGCTTCCATCAAGGATTTACAGCCACCCTGCACTCGTTAGGATAGTTTCCAGTCTCCTGAGGTATGCAAAACAGGACCAAGCAAAAGAGAAGGAGCTGCAGTGCAAGCTTTACCTGAATGTTAACATCTGCCCCATTATTGACTAGCAGCTCAAGACACAGTGCTCCGTGAGTGGAGGCGGCGGCGAAATGCAGGGGAGTGAATCCATGATTGTTAGGCTGATTGACATTAGCACCATAGTCAATCAGCTCATTAACCACAGAATCCTGACCATTGTAGCAGGCAATGTGAAGGGCAGTGTTCCCATAGACGTTCATCTCGTCAATCTAAAAGGAGACAAGGAGAGACAGTTCAAACTACAGGCATCACCTCACCGCTTCACAGCAGGCATCACTCAAGGCACGTGGGAACAGCTGGAGGCTTGAGCTGTCCCAGGGCATATTTCTCACCAGCAACATTTCACTGACAAAATTACACCCCCAGAGAGCTCCATTTGGAATCCTTTACCTTGACTATTATTCACTTTTTATCCTAGTGGCAATTTCTAACAGCCAGTAGCAAGCTTAAGATGACAGCAGGACCCTCTAATAATAACCATGACAAAACGCCTGGCAAGCTGGGAAGCTTCTGCACAGAAAGCTCACCACCTTGATGCAAAGGAAACTAAAACACCAACTATTGCATTTTTGTGAACAGAAACATGCTTAAAAGCTCTTCCCACAGATCTCTGTTGGGAAGGGAGTGCAGGGAAGGTGAAACTGCACGGCCAGTTAGGCTTCAGTAAGAAGCCACTGTCAGCAGCTCAGTATAATAAAGATGCAGTTAAGACTGTGTTACTTCTTGATGACTGGCTTAGTATTCCACTGCTGTTCTGTGAAGGAGGAGAAGACAGACTACACAAAAGACTCTGGGATGATGTGAATACCCTTCCACTAACTACAGGTGTCTGCAGGATCATATCCCCAGTGGTGGAGAGCGTGGAAGCCAAACGTAGTTATCAGCCTAGTACTGCTAATAACAGGGAACACCCATTCCTCTTCAGCTTCACACTCAACAGCCTCTGAACACAGATGCAAGATATTTTTTTGGCAGGTCAAGCCAGCTGAAAATGCAATGGCAAATGCAATGGCTGTATTTGACATCTCTGATGAACTAGTGCAGGCTCTTCATCTGACTGCTGCTTTGAACCACTGAGTTGACAATATTACACTAAGAGAAGCCTGTGACCTGAAAAAAAGTTCTTTTCCAGTGTGAAAATTCTCCTTCTCTCTGTTAGCTACAGGTGCCTCAACTTAAAGAGCCTGAACTGCTCTTCAGTGAAGCACAGAGTGTACATGCTGAGAAAAATCCCCCATCATATTCAAGGCAATGCTCAGCCAAGGGAAGTTCCATAATTCCATCCTCCTCTGCTGGAACAACAAATCTTTCCTATTTCTTCAGCAAGGTGGCCTGGAATTTACTGTCTCTATCAGACATCTGTTAATCCAGAATATATCCTGGCCCTTGAACCAAGAATCCATATGAAGCACAGGGTGGTCCAGAAAATGGCAACTATTTTCTGTAGAAGCTCTGCCAATGTCTGTAGCAGCATCCATAGGAAAGGAGTAAAGAGAAACCTCCAAATCTGGGGAAACATGGAAGCCACAAAGAGCACATGACCACTCACCTCTACCCCCAGGTTAAGGAGGTGTTTCACAATGTTAATCTGGCCATTGGATGCAGCTGCATGCAGTGGGGTGTAACCCTTCTTGTCTTTACAAGTCACTTCTGCACCATGGTTAATCAGTAAGGCAACAACCTCCAGGTGACCTTCAAAAGAGGAAAGACAGCCATGGTAGAGTCAGTGATGGTTTGGATTGGAAGGGACCTGTTCATCAATGAGTATAGCATCCTACAGCATCACTCCTCCCAGATCACTGCCCCTTTCCCTGCTGTCTCACAATGCTCCCAAGGTTTGCCACAAGAAAAAGGAAAGCATTTCCCTAACTGTTCTTCATCCTAGGTCCAGGCCTTGTCAATCCATCCATTCACCTTCCCCAGATGTGTCCAATTTCTCTTGACTCCAGTAGTTTTCCAGCCTTTGAAAGAACAGCAACAGCCCTCTCTCCCTGCTATTTCTCCAGCAATAACAGTGGGTGTTTTATTCTGCCTGTTGCAGAAAGAACAGTGAGCACAGCCTCCCAAAACAGCACCTCCTCCATCTCTTCTGCAAGCACAACATGCTTTTGGTTAGCAATACAAAATAACTTTACCAAAGGAGAAAATTAATGTAAACTCTTTTTCTGTCACCACTGAGGACACAGAAAACTCAGTTTGAAGGGAGTGCAGAATTTGATCCAAAGCCTACCAATACAAATACAAGATTCTTCTACTGAATCCACTGATCTCTGGAGAAGGTTTTTGACTCTCCAAAACTGAATCACTTACACAAAATGTGCAAAACAATCCTGAATATAGGTCTAAAAATCCTGAATATAGGCCTGTTTGAATCTGAACTTGTGGTCTACACATACACAGAGAGTGAGTCTGCAAACTGAAATAACTGCAGCAGCCTCAGCAGTCACACAGACTGAGAGCTGACTGCCAGATGCATGGGACACCTCTCTTCAGGAGTGAAATGCCTAGCCCTGAATTAGGTGTCTCTACAGAATACAAGGGAAGAGCTGAGCATCTCAAAATGCAACTTAGAACCCACCTGTATCTTCATTTTCCTCCTCTTCTCCCTGAAGATCTCAAACCATCTGGCCTGCCTTCCCAGACAGTGCCCCAACCACCACTGTTAAACCAAGCCTAACTGAGGGACAGCCCATACTGCTTCATGTTGAAGCACACCTGTCTCTCTCAGAATCCAACATTTATTGTGTCTACCTTCATCTCAAGTTGGGCACCACTTTCATGCCTGAGATAGCTCTGGTCATGTGCAGAACCTAGGAAACCTCATGGACAAAGCCCAAAGTGCCCACAGGTATTTGAGTGTTCAAGAAACCACAACAGGGTTTACAAGGTAAAATGCTCAGGTCTCAGTAGATAAATTCTGTCCAAATCACAACACAGACTCCTAAATCCCATTGCTAACTCGGGCCTTCAACCTTACCTACATATTTGGGAAAGCATAGGATGTATTCCTGATAAGAAGCAAGACCAGAAGAGCTGTGGAATTGCAGAGCACAGTGCAAAAGGCCTTCACCTCTAGAGAGTGGAGTTCAAAGCTTGCTAGCTCAAAAGCCAAACCACATTCACTGTCAGAAGCCTTTCCATCTCTCTGTGTATATAAAAAAATCCACAATATGCTTTTGTCACAGCTTGAAATCTCCTTTCCAGAAGTGCCAGGATTAGAACCAAGCTTTTGACAGGTCAGAGAAAAGGATTCCTGGCTGAGGGTAGACAACACCTCACAAAGTATCATCTGGAATACATTCAAATCATATATAACCTGGCCAACAAAAGCTCTTCAACAAGTGTGACCAGGCACTGCCACAGTCTAGTATTTCTATGTTCTAATGCCCTAATGTAAGAAACAGCAAAATTCATGATCATGTTCATCTGCATTTTAAATGAAATAGTTTTTAGCAAGAAATGGGGGGGTGAACCAAACAAACCTGTATTTTTTCAAGCCCAAATACACCTCAGGATGGAATCACCACCAGGATAAAAAGAGCAACAGGAAAAAAGGAAAACAAACATCTCACAATTAACTGTGTGAAAAAGAGATGGCAGCCAAGTTCTCAGCAGCTGCAAGACCATAACTGGACAGTTAGTATCTAGATCAGCTGAATCCTTCCCTCCTCAGGGCAAATCCAGTGCTCCCCTTCCACGGCCAGGTCTGCTCTCCTGCATTTTAGAACGTGGTGTTGGTTTGTGAGTAGGAAATGAAACAGAAGGAGCAAGGGCTCAAGCCTTACCCATGTATGCTGCCCAGTGAAGAGCTCTTCTGTCCTTCTTGTCAAAAGCATTGATGTTTGCCCCCTTGGCCAACAGCAGGTTCACCATCTAGAAGCAACAACAATAAGTAAAACCAACCCTGTAGATCCCATGCTCAACAGCTCCTCACAAAGCATTCCAGCAATAAAGTTATGACCAGAAAACCCTGCTTTTGAATGACAACTTCATGAATGACACAAATCCTTTTCAAAGCTGTGTGCATTAATAACATGGACCAGTGATGGCCACAAGCAACCAGGACAGCTTCTGTGTCCAGAGAGGGGGCTGACAGCTTTGCCTATCGTGCTGGTCTTGGAGACAGCGTGGCCCAGAGGTGAAAAACTGCTTTCCCTATTGCAATCATCCAACATCAAATGTAAGAAAAATCAAGGAGGAAAAAAAGGAATGCAATGGAATGGAAAACACATTCAGCAACTGCCTTTTTCAGCAAAACATTCTAAAGTCATAAACTGCAGAGCTGGAAGGTTGTCTTTGTCTTCTGTGCTGCTTTGTCACAGAGACCAGCTACTACCAGCATATATTCAGTAAACATTTCTGATACAATCTATCCACAAGCTCAGGAGTTTTAGATTGTTTGAGTTAAGGCTCAACCATTACTACCTCTACCCTACAGTGTAGTATTTCCCAGGCCAAACACCACTACCATTTTACAGGAACTACCATTCCTCTTCCTTCCCTTAATGACAGTACAACTGATCAGCTTTTGCTGGCAGAAGTCTACTGCTCCAGCCTATGAATTTTCATCCTGTACCTTCAGGTGTGGAATGGGCAAAGAAGGATCTCAAGTTGCTAGCAAAACCCCTGACATAGGGACTTTATTCACAGAAGTATGGGGGTTTCATATAGAAACAGTGATGGGTGTTTGCTTGTAGAAGACATGGAGAAATAAAAACCAGAAGCACATTTTCTAGAAGACTAATTAGAAGAGCAGACTAACTGGATCTCACACAGCCAGAACCCATCAGTTTTTCCTCCTTCATTCTGCCACTCTTATTTTTGCAGTCAATTAAGCTCAGAAGGGCCAAGGACACACCTGAGCTGCTACAGCTGGTGGCACAGGGTCCTGACCCTCGACACACAGCCAGCTCTCCAAGCCTACAGGCACACCTCGCTCGCCTGCCAGCCCTGCACAGGTAGTGGTGGTCTAGCAGTTAGGGTTCAGTGCTGTCATCACTGGGGCCTGGGCTTGATTGCCAGTCAGGGAGGAACCCTGCTCTGGCAGGGTGGTTGGACTAGATGATCTTTTGAGGTCCCTTCCAACCCCTGACGTTCTGTGATCACATCAGTCTGTGATAACTTCCCAGCTGCTGTCTCATTTCTGCAGGTAGAAAAACCACCCCGCAGCTCGGAAAGCAGCTCAAGGACAGGACTCACGGGAGCCAGGGCCATGGAGCTCAGCCTAGACCCAGCCACAGCAGGCCAGAAGGGGGAAGAACACCACCCAAAAGCAAGGATCGCTCAAGGCTCTGCGCCATCGCACCTCAATGTGGCCGTTGAGAGCCGCGTGGTGCAGCGCCGTCCTGCCGCCGCGGTCGGAGACGTTGACGCTGCTCAGCATGGGGATGATGACCTCCGCGCACTTCACCGCCTTGTTGGCGGCCGCCACATGCAGCGGGGTCTGCCAGTTCTTGTCGCGGGCGTTGACGTCGGCCGAGTGCTTGATCAGCACCTGCACCGCTTCCTGCAACAGCAAGGTGGTGAAAGCCACAAGCAGGCAGAAGCGAGGAACGCCCAGAGCTCCCCCTCCTCGACAGCTCCGTCGTGTCAGGAGGAGGGACAGAGAGCGACTTGCATCAGGAGGATCTCCTGGGCTCCTGAGACCTTCCTGCTGGGTCAACGGGCAAAGTGTGCATCTCCTCTGCCGTCGTCAGGAGAAGCCTCCTCACAACCAGCACCTTCCCAGGTTGATTTCAGGATCTACAACCAAGAGCCCACCCTGTCTGGTAGATTAACCTTCAGGACCCTGGTCATCATAGCTGGGCTCTCCCTGAAGAAATCAATGCATTTATCTGAGCTCACTGTTGCAGACACTGTCATTTTGGGCAGTCAAATCATAGCAAATTGCTGTATGTTTCACTCAAACAGGAAAAAAGAGAAAAATCAAACCAAATGTGAACACAAAAACTTTTGCTTTGCAAAAACATGAGAATCCCAGGCAAGGGTTGCTGCTGGTGTCCCCGAGCTAGCATTAGCATTCCTTCCCTCCCTGAGGCCTAGGCACAGGCCAAGGGTCTTCCCTGCAACATCCCTTCTGTCAGCCTGAGCCCAAACAACATCTTTTAAGGTTAATTTTGTTGGTTAAAAGTGAATGTTTCCCAGTGAGAAAATGTCCTGCTCCCTCTTGAGAGACTGTCTCACTGCAAAATTCACAAGCAGTTCTTTTCTGCTTCAACTCTTGCAGCTGCCAGTAAGCAAGTCAGAGGAAAACAACAAGTCTCTCTCCAGATTACATTTTGTTCATCTTCCTTACCTCCCCCCCCCCCCCCCAAACAAACAAACCACAAAGGAACCACTGGGACATGGTAGCATTCAAGTAGCTTTGGCTGGTAACTGCAGCTCACAGCTGCTAAGTGGGAGAGCCTGAGTCCCATCTAGCACCTTATTCTTCTTCCCTAAACTGAAAAGTTTCCTGGTGAGCCTAGCCAAAAACGTTATTCATTAATTGCAGACACATGCAGTGTGTTTAAATAGCACTTTTGTACCTCAAATGGCCTGGGAGAGAGCCTGCAGCAACACTACATCCATTACCAGGAGGAGATTCAGGTCTTTGTCCTCTACCCATCTCACTAACCTCATTTTCCACAGCCACCTCACACTGTTCTCTAAGAGATCTGTTCAGTGAGTGGCACTGCATCTCTGACAGCACCAATAATAATCTCTCAGAAGGATCTCTCTAAATTACAGGCCTCCTAGTTTAAAAGGATTTAAATGTCATTCACTGGAGACCTACCCAGCTGGGACATGAGGTCAGCAGGAACAGTCATGCACTTTGACTCTTCATGGAGGAAGGAAAAAGTTAAAAGAGAATTTAGAAGTAAACAGTAAGGACTGAAGAGTCCATGGTAAAAATATTGAGACTTTCAAAGGAAAACAAACAACATTTATACATTGTTGTTTACATCTGCAGATGAGAAAGTCAAAATCCTTATGGAAAAGTTTCATTTTATTGCTTTTGAGAGCAGGAGCCACCTCCTTTTTTATTAACAGGGCTTCTACAGATGCATGCAGTCCACAGCTACAGTCCAAGCCTCTGTGTTCAGTGTCTCTAGCTATCCCAGGTTATCAGAGTGAAATCTCTTTGCTCTTCCCAAGGCTGAAAGCTGATAAATCCATTAACAATCCTGCACAGAAACACCTGAGGGTTGTTGACTTGTAAATAAACATTAAATTCCTAAAGCCCACTTGAAAAAAATCATTAAACACAAGTATGTTTACTGATCAACTTCTGGACCATGAATTCATCTCCTACTATGAAGATGAACTATGAATTCACCTACTGCTGTCTACTACTATCACTACCAGTTTCCGCCTCTCATATTGAAGCTGCTGTTTGTTAGTTTGTGTAATAAAGCAAAAGCAGCACTGAAAGAGCCTCAAAACACTGATTCTTGTTCCAAAATGATTACTAAAAGTAGCAATCATCACATAAACAACAAAGAAAAAGGGCCAGGAGAAGAAAGCTATGGGTGCTTACAGAGTCTATCCCAGACCATGAGAGGGCATCACAGGCTGGTACCTTCCCCTCCTGCCTCACTATTGCCCCTGGCTCCTCACTCCGAGGTGCCAGGACTGCCAGCAGAGTGGAAGACAGCTTCTCACTGTGCAATAATTGGTCTTCAGCTGGCAAAGGGTTAAAGATGAGACACAAACCCACAGAAAGAGATCCACCTCCTGTTAGCACTGTCACTGACAATAAAAAGCATCTACTCTGACACATCCATAAAAAGAAACCAAGGACTCTGCAGCTCCTGCCTCGGAAAGACTGTGGCTGTTCTCTAAGGTTGAAGCCTGACCTTTGTTTTCCAGCAGGGCTTTGTGTGTTTTGCCTCATTACAGCATTCAGACTCTATCAGCTATTCCTTTCAGAGGCTTTCAGCGGATGCCAGCAGCTGGGAAGCTCAGCCAGCAGCCAAACAATGCCCGGGTTCAGGAGCGAGCCCAGGATTCCTGCCTCCAGGCTTGGCAAGCAGCGGGGCTGTTCGGGAGGTGATCTGAGTCCATCGGGCTCTGGAAGACAGCCACTCTCTGTCTCCCGCAGCCCCTCCCCTCCTCCCCAGCAGCCAACTCCCTCTGCCGTTGGGCTCCCTGGTCACTAAATACCAGGAGGACAGAAGTCTACAGGGAGGTCCAGAGTGGAAACCCAAGGCTAATGACGCAACTGAACAGCCAGTCATGCCCCAGCTGCATTCCTGGTAGTTCCTGCTGCTCCTTTCTGAGAGAGCAACAGAAGTACCACATGGTGCCAGGAGATCTCTAGCTGTCAAGTAGAACAGTGGCTAACCCTCCTCCATGCATGAACCAAATGCATTAACAGAAAACCTAATGGATGCCTCGAGATGCAATCGACCCAAACGATGTGGTAATCCACCTTGGATCACATCCCCACCCACATGCCTCCTGGCACCCACAGTGTGTTCACATCCAGACAGACTTGTTCCTCTGCTTCACTGCTCAAAGATGAGGACTGTGGACTCCATCCCATCTCAGTCCTGGTCCCCCACTCTAGTTGGTGGTTGCTCCACATGACTTGACATGGTAACACAAAGCATTCCACAAGGCAAAACCTCCACCCCGCTGAGGCTCAAGAGCAGCTGTAAGGAACATGCCAAAGCCGGCCTCCAGCTGCAATGGCAAAGGCCCTGCACGCAATAGGTGCTTTCCCTGCTTGTCTCACATGCTACCATGGCTCTCTGAACAATCCCAGCAGGCAGTTCCATGTGCAAAAGCAGAGTAATCCAATCTTACTCACTTCACTCCTTGAAGCAACTGCTCGGTGGAGAGGAGTCAGCCACATGTTGTCCTTGGCGTTAACACGAGCGCCTGCAAGGAAAGGGGAGAGGTTACAGCCATGCCTTGCCCAGCTGAGCCCTACCAACAAGGGCTGAGCTGCATGCAGGATCCTCAGTGCTCCCCCTCGGGACTCTCCTGGCTTCCTGTTCACCTTGGAAGAGCATCCCCCAGATCTCAGATAGACAGGAGCTGAAAGGTGGTTAGGAAAGAAAGGAATTGGGTAGCTTGGGCTATGAGCAGGAATGGATTTGTTTACAGGACAGAAAAGAAGCCAGATTTGTGTAGGGGGTTATATAGATATGTATGGATTTGGATGTCCTTGTAGGCTCTTTTTTGTTTTAGATCAGCTGATACAGTTGGGGAAAGGAAAGCAATCCTTTGCTCAGAGCACTGGTACTGCTGGCAGAGAAATGAAGGCAAGGAGCCTGGACAACAGTCTCTTGTTTCCAGCTCCATCAGGCAGACCACTGAGAGACATGAGCACTTCCCTGCTTCACAGGTCTTGCTGGGATTGAGAACACAGGACTGGGAAATGCTCAGGTTGAGGAGGAAACAGGCCACATACTGCCTCAGTTCCTGTGGTTGTTATTCAGCACAGGTCAGAAGAAGGGAGATGAAGGAGTATCTGTTTGCCTTCTGTGTGGTTCAGCACTCAGGTGTGCCCCAAGAAGGAGCTGTGCCAAAGGATGGGTTTGGGGATGCTGAGCAACTACAGCAGGGCTGGTTGGCTGGCTGCAGGCAAAGAAAAGGATCCTCCACACTTCTGTGGTATGAAAGAGATTAAAGCTCTTCACTGATGCTATATCCCAGCAAGGAAATCCAGTGAAAAGTACTAGAGAAACTCATTTTTCAAAGGGCTTAACCTGAAGGTGCTGCATCTCTCAGGTCTGCAGGAGCAGTATGAGCTGGAGAGGACTAGCACAGGCAGAATGATTTCTGAGGAGCATGAGTGTCACACACACAGCCTGGATGAGCCTCTGAACTTCACAGACAAAGGGATGCTTAAGCTCCATCTTGCACCATGACTTGAAGTGCCTACAGAAGCCTGCAATTAATAAATCACACTCTCTGAATCACAAGTGCTTTCCCAGAGCTGTGTCTCAGCAATATTAAGGTGCCTGCCTCTGAATCCCAGTGGTTACTGGGAACTGGGCTAGATCATCACAGAAGAAACAAGTTATTTTGTATTGCCACAAGCTGAGAGGGATGGGCTTTGGCTGCAAGAAAAAGAAAGCCACTTTCATAGCTGCTGCAACTATCAGAGGCAACCCTCTAAAGCCCACCTCAGGACCTGGTAGCTGGTGGTACAACCTGCCCACTGGAAAATCACCCTTCATGTACACAACCATTTCCAAGGGTTTTCTCATGAAAAAGCAAGGAAGCTGTCAGCTTCTCTTGTCTTCACAAGAAGGCCATTATGGCTGAAGTGTCTCCTACCCTGGGCTTACACTGCCTGTAGCTCTAGAGACAACCTCCTCCTCCACCACCATCGGGAAGGTGACAGCCAGCACTGCAAGGCACCTCATCTTATCCTGCTCTGGCCTGCTGGGCATCCTGGGGATGCAAACTGCCCAGATGAGTTGCTAATGACTACCAGCAGATCTCTCTTCTGGGGTTTAGAAATTCATTCTGTATGGAGGTTTTTGCATTGTCTTCTTAGCTAAGGTTTCTTTTGGCTTATTGCTGCCCATTCACCAACTCTTGGGAGCAGATGCTACAAATCAGAAAGGCTTGTGTCTGGAGCAGCAAAGCACAACAGCCATCATTACTGAGTATTCAACAACTCCAGTGGCACTGGTGAATGTGAGGATGATTAGAAAACCTCAGGAAGTGTCTTCATCAGTAGCTATTGGTGCCTTCCACTGATCCACTTACTCTCTGAGAAACTGAAACAGTTGCCAAGATAACAGCTCAAGAAAACAACAAAAGCAAACCAGTGCCTGTAGGACTAAAAGCATAACAAGACCAGGACAAATACAACAATACACAGCATGCCATCAGGCCTTTTTTCTCTCAGCTGTGTTCCACATCCCTTCACCTCTGTGCTCTGGGGCTCTTGATGTGACCAAGTGAAATTGCTCTTACATATCTAGTTCAATCTATTTGTGGTTTTAAGAGAGCTGCACAATTCAGCTGTTGCCTGTTACAGGCACCTGCTGCTATTAACCAAGGTGCACATCTTCTGAAGAGGTGCTTCAAGATGTTTCTTTCCCTCTGCACTTCCCACTGCCTTCACCAAATGTCAGCTTCTAGGTTCCCTGCAGCTCCTGGCAGGCAATAGTTAATGACAATCAAAAAGCTCCAGCAGCACTGATGCACTCCTTCAGGGACAGAAAGATCTGCAATTTTAAAGGAGATCAAGGAGAGGAACCAGGGGAGTGACTTTCATGTCTTCAAAGCTGTCCTCTACATTTCTGGATGTTGAGTGGCCATCCTGGGACAGCCCAGGGGCAGCTCTTTGAAAGGAATGAGTAACCCAGAAACCCAACTCTAAAGACTAAGCACACTACAATGTGCCAAGGCACCTAAAATGAGCTATGCCCAAAATTCAGAAGCTCAAATTTTCAAGTCCATCCTGCAACCCTTCCTCAAAGTCCCCCAGAAACTCAGTGTCCCTCTCTTCACTCTGAACCAAACACCTTAACCATGCTTCAGTGCACTTCCTCCAACCCTCTGAGAGTTATCTGTGTGTTTAAGGACACAGAGAGCTGACAACACACTCCAATTGCACTGGGTATCATTAGCACACTGTATATGGTGTCCTTCAGAGTACAATCTGCCAAGGGAAGGATGGTCAAAAGAAGAAAGTCCTTCTTCACTTGCTGAAGGATGGAAGCTGCTTCCAAGACTTCCCTTAACATCCTTCCAGGTAGTCACAGCACCCAACCACCCCATAAAACACCCCCTTCTAAAAAAGCCCTCTCCAGAGAAAAGCCTTTTCTCAGCCCCTACCCTTGGGAGGGCTCACACCCATGGACCTGAAGGGAAGCACTGCCTGTTGGGAGTTGGCTTTTGCTGGTCAGGCTGAAGGAGAGAACACAGCATACAGCGTTACAGACCACAGCAGAGAGAAAACTCTCTGTAATGTGCTCTTTGGAAATCTTTTGCCATCCTTCACTTTCAAATTTTTCTGCCAAAAGAGGAAATGAATCTGAAATTGCCTCTGTTCTCTAGAGGTCTGAAGTAAACGACCTGGTGCTGGCTTCCAGCAATACACAGTTCCCATCTCTTCACCCTAACCAAAGGACAGTTTCCCATCCAGCACCACTGCCACGTTCACAGGTCTCTAATACACATACAAACCCAGACCCTGCAGTTTGAATCTCTGAAACCAGGGATGATCAGCAGAGGAAGGAAACTCCACTCTTTAACCTAGCACTGACATTCCTCTTCCTCTGTCCTGCTACAAGACACAGCAAGAGACACACAAACACATAAGGAATGTCCCACACATGTGACACTCTCGCTTCCAAATCCACGTGGCAGAGCTCACCAGGAGCCTCTCCAAAGCACACTGGGCTCTGTCCTTATCCTCAGCTCTTCTGCATTTTATGGAGGACAGATGTCAGCATTGCAGGCACCACACCCCCAGGGCACAAACTTCTGGCCAAGAAGCTCAGAGCCTTCTGAAATAGGAAGGCATGCTAATATTGCCTGGATGGCAAACTCCCTGGTGGGAACAAGGGGCAATGGGCTCGAGTTCAGACATCACAGCCTGGGGCAGCAGCTCAGAGCCCAGGATGGGGAGAGGCACTGGCACTCATGAGAACAGAGCCTGATCTGCCCAGACACTTCTGCCTGCACATCCCTGACTCTTCACTTAGGTTACCCTGGTCCTTCTCCTTCTTGCCTGAAAGGAGGTGAAGCAGAACTGCTCAAAGCTCCCTGCTTTCAAGTAGCCTGGGGAGAAAAAAAACACCAACCAAACCCCACAGAGCACATTTCCACAGTTTGAATCCTATGATTAGGGATCAGCCCTTTGAGCTGGTGTAAATCTACTCAGCTCTGACACTTAGTGGGCCAGGGTGATTCGTGCCAGTCGAGGGATCTGGCACTCTCTCCCCCCAGTATCAATTTCACTCCATTTCAGTGGCTGCCTAGAAAGCCATTTCTGGTCTGCCTCCAGCCACCTGGGCAGAAGGTTTATTCATTAGACTCCACATTTCTTTGTGCTGCCCCCAGCCCATGGGCCACAAATCTCAGGCTTTGCATATTTCATTGGACTCCTCTCCTGAGCCCTGTACAAAATGCAATGGGGGTTGCTGCTCCTCATTGCTGCTGCTCACTGAGAATATTTCTGTCTGAGGCCAACAACAGCAAGTTCTTCTGCTTAGGAAATTCAGTGTTATGATCAGATCAATGTTTATGATACTGTGGTACTAATAGAGTTTACTGAATGAAGAGGTGAAGCAAATGGAAGATGCTGCTGTCATCTTTGGAGCCTAGTTCATGGAGAGGTCACAAGAACAAAAGGGATGTTTATAACTCAAACTTGCTCCTCCAAACCTCATAAACCTCCAGACCTGTTCTTGGATACCAATACTGATGCTCAAGATGAGTAAAGGACACTTCAGAGATTCAAGGACAATGAACAGGTAGAATATGCAGCACAAGATGGATTTTGACACATGCTGAGCTAACTGGGAAAGATCCAGACAGTTGCTGCAGACTGAACCTCACCACAGTCTCACTGACACCAAGTCCAACTGTTAAAAGCCCACAGGAAAAGTTTTTCACACTCACTTGCCATCATTACCAGCTCCCCCTCCAAGATACATCACCCACATTTTACACTGTTGACCAGAGAAACAGTCTTGTCTTAGCCTGGGAATGACATTTTGGCAGGGAGGTGCTGGAACTCAACACCCCTGGAGAACACTAGGAAGTCTCCTTCCCTCACTAACAGCATGAGGAAAGAGGAGATTTTTAGATGCCATTGGGATTCAGGGGAGAAATGGGCAGAACAGCTTCACCTTTCTCTTCATCTGGATATTGCCTGTGCTGTTACCTGTAAAGCATGAAAAAAAGACATGGCTTCTGCAGCCTTCTCACACCACAACAGAACAAGAGGGTGTGACAAACCAGATCTGCTGCAGGAAGACCTGCACAGATGAAGTGCATTAACTTTCACCTCTCAGGGAAGAAAATCATGTTTGCTTTTAGCATATTGAAAACCCACTCTAGCACAGGGTGTTCCTTTAAACCATCCTGCTGGCATCAAGGTTGGAGCAGAAAGGTCTCCTATGTCCAAGTAATTCCCTTCATTGTGCAATCAGACAACTCAAAGTGCCTCCAAAAACATAGAGAGCTATGGCAAGCTGAATTCTCATCCTCTGCCTTTTCCAGCTGTGGTTAGGCTGCTAACACAAACAGAAAGGTTTGTATGGCCTGTTAGCAGACTGATCTACCTTTGAGATGGGCTGGTGCTCCTCTCTTCCAGCCTGAATGATGCTGGGATTTGAGGCTGGAAATCAGAAGGTGCCTTGTAATCACAGGACAGAGTTCTGAAATAACTTCCTGAAGGAGCAGTCTAATGCCTGGTGAAACAACTCCTGGAGCAAGGCTGCTGTCTGTATCAGAAGGTTCCTTTCACTCCCACATTCTTAAACCCCCACAAGGTTTACCCCTGCAGTTCTCCAGTTCAGAAAAACACAGCCTTTGAAATCTGCAGGCACAGCCAGCAGTCTGCTGTGACACATGACACACGAGTACTTCTTGAGAGATGCCTGCTTCATGCTTGCTTCTGACATATTTTGATCATGGCTGTCACTGCAACTGGTTTGGGTTTTGGTTTGTTTAGATAGATCCTACTGCACAGTTTCTCTCCTCCCAAACAACCTCTAGACTCCAGGAGTCCAGTTACTCATGCAAATCCCACTTACAATTCATTCAAAAACTCAGAACTTTTTGCTGCTATGCCACAATCATTTGTGCTTAACAGGGGTTCTTGGTTTCTACCCCAAGATGTGAGCCCACACCTCCAATATCTACTTCAGCAAGTTTCTGAATCCACAAATGCTGTCAGTTGGAATGCTTTGGAAGTTCTTTAAGCCTGGCTGCTTGCTTTCTGAGCTCTGCTCAGTCACACTGCACGTTTCCTAATTCCACCACCAACATTGCAGTCTATTTCCTAAGCTTGCAGCAGCTGCAGCCAGCTCTGGGAACCTCAGAACAGGCACTGCCCAAAGCTCTCTCAGCAATGGTTTGCCCATTGCCAAGTTCCTAGCAGTGAAGGACACTTCCTTACCTGACAAGATGAGCAGCTCAATGATGTCTGCATCCCCCAGGAACGAAGCCACATGCAGAGGGGTTCTCTTCTCAGCATCCTGCAACAGCAGAGGCAGAAAGCACAGTCAGCAGCTGCAGGTGGCTGTTCCAACAGCACTGCATTTCTAGATGGGCCTTATTTTTCTATGAGCATTTCTGTCTGTGATTTGAAATACAACCTCAAACGTGGAGAGAGCAAAATGCAAGGTCTGAACAACACATTTCCTCTCAGCAATCCTCACCAGGCTTTACAGACACATTGTCTTCACTCTGGTGTGAGAGGAGCAAATCAAACCAGATCTACACTGAAAGATGTCACCCTTGGGTCCCTTCCAGACCCATCTCCCTCTCTTAAGCATTGCAGTGATATAATTCAGATGCTTCTGGTCACCAGACTTTGTAAGACAGATAGCATTAATGCTGTGACACCAGACTCTTCAGAAGGGTGTCCCTGGAGAATGGTTTGAAAGCACACACAGGGACAAGATGCAACCCTCTTAGGCTACAAAGATCCCTTTACACCATCTAGCCTGGCTGTCTCCAGCAGCCCAAAATGGGCTTGTGCACCCTGATCAACCTTGAAATGCAAGTGAAGGAAAGACTTCCAGTCAGGGCTGTGCCTTTCAGCTTAGAGGAACTGCTAACAGTGACACAGATCCACTCCTTACACCTCTACTTGCATTTCATTTCTGTCATTTTCAGCCTTAGGAAGTCACACTTTCACCATTTTCTTTTCTAACTTCAAGGGGTGTAAATACAGTGTTCACAGCCTCCCCCCTCTTCCTTTTATTGCTTTGTTCACATGATTCCAGCACACAGGCCCATAAAAGAAACAGCTAATCATCATAATATGGCCAATAAAAGTCACCAGAACTGCTAACACTGCTAATCATGCTGTTTCCAATCCTACAGGTATTTTCTTCACCACCAACACAAAACAAATTCCATTAAAGTCATCAAATTCCAACCTACCAGCATTAAATACTGTAAGCTGCTAATAAAATCAACCCCTCCTGCCAGTAATGCCAGCACAGAAACCCTCCCAGTGCTTCCACTCTCTCCCTGGATCATCCCTCCCAGCCTGCCAAGTAAAAGAGGACCTGAGCAAGGCAAGGGAGGAACCTCCTCCAGTCCCTCTTGATGCTCTGCACAAGGCTGACACCGAAACAGAGGAACTGGGGCATCTGCCTCTGGCCAGCCACACTCCTTGTGTCCCTCTCAAAGCCATGGAGCACTTCAGCAAGACTCCAACAGCTCTCTAGCCCAGGCACTAACATCTCCTCAGCTGCAGCTATCCCTGTGGCAGGATGGTAGCAAAAGGGCACAATTAATTCAATCAATGCATGACCTGAAGGGACTGAGGGCTACAAACAGAGCCTGGAACCAAAAGGAAGTTTGTCACTTCAGGGCAAGGTCTGGCAATAGCCCAAACCTGAACATCCAGTATCAAAGCAAGGAAAGGGGTTGGGGAAAGAAGTGATAACAGGATTACAAATAGCACTGAGGCAGATAATCAGACCTGCTTCAAGTGCAGTTCTCAGAGGAACAAAGAGGTCAGGAAGAGAGAGAAGATAAGCTAAACAATGGCTAGAAAATCATGCTGAGATGAGAGACTCCCTCCCCAAAACTGTCTCAGTGCCTTACATTAGCTCACAGAAAAGGTGCTGCTGCTTTTAAACACTAGCTCTACACACACATATCTTTTTTTGAAGTACATACAAATGAACAATTTACCAAGCAGGCAACTGAGGACAGGAGGCCTCAGCAAGAACAACACTCCAACACATGCTTAAACTGTTGAAGTGATCCCAGTGGCACTGATAAGGCCCTTCACAGGCTTGAAGTTAGGCTGCTCCTTAAGTGCTTTATTGGCTCAGAGCCCCAGGGCACAGAGAGATTAGCAGGAACCATACCAGCACAGGTCAAACATTCAGGCACATGAAGAAAAAAGGCCAACAGCTTCTCCTCAACACAGCCTACACCTCGAAGGACATCATGGATTTGAACTCTGCTATCAGCTGCAGCAGCTCAGATCAGAAGAGCTTTGGGGCAGTTATTTACTATTAAAATGGAAGTGCCACTGCTACAGAAGATCAAAGTCTGTGCCCTCTTTTTGCCACCAACCTGCCTGAGTAGCCAACAGGAAGAGTTGAGCAGAGAAGGAAGCACCAGAGCCACCCAGCTAGTGAAGTTCCTTCAGTAAGAAGGGTTTGGATCCCCAGCACCTCCCAGCAGGCAGTGATCTGCCTGGGTGGCAGAAGAAACTGAGCTGTGTTAGAGGTACAGGGATGGCCACAACTTCCACTGACAGAGGGCTAACCAGAAACAGAAACAAACCTCCTGCTCATTCACTGACTGCTGTTACAGCTGAGTACACCTTCTGCAGGCAGCACAAAGTAGCTGGAAGCATTAAAAAAAAAACCCCAAACATTCAGATACAACTTGACTTCAGAAAAATTCCATCTTGGGAACTGGTTAGACCTACTGAAGAGACTAAAAGCAAATAAACAGCTCCTTCTTGGGTTAGTTACAACTGATCAGAGCCAAAAGTTGATGCTGTGCAAAGAAAGTCTCTGCCACTTGAGGATTTTCTGCCTCTCACAGGTTTTTATTTAAGCAAATGGAGATGCTAAATGTGAGCCCTCGCTGGGAGGTGACAGTCAGGCTGCCTGAGGTCTGCTGCTCTTCCTTCTGCTGGTACCAAGCACAGAAGTCCTTGTTTCAAACTGCAGATCCTGGTCCCAGCACCTCTCATCTATTTCCTCAGCCTCCAGTTTAGCCTCAGAGACAAAGATTCTTCTCGACTGAGTCTTCAACTGCCAAGTGCCCATGAGGTGGAAGAGGCAAATACTTGGATCTCCTAGAGACAAGAAGAAATCATCTTCCCCTCTCCTCCTCCCACCTCACATTTCCCTTCCATGGGGCTGACAGTAGCTTTCTTGCTAGGAAAAGGTCACTGTTACAATGACCTAACCCTAGTGTGAGAGCACTAACAGTTATCCTCAATTCATGAGGCTATTCCCATGTTGACAGCAGTGAGTTCCCAGTGTAAGGCTCCAAAGCTGGAGGGAAGCAGCTCCTCCATCTCTGCAGCTGCACTGCTGCCTCAGGGAGGAGGGTGCTGATGGCATGGGAACAGACACCACTCAGGACTGGGTGGGAAAAGCAGATTTCAAAACCTCAGGGATTTCAGGCTGACTTTGCTGCCTTTGGAGAGAGTAAAGCAGCTGCAGTCAAACCCTACCATCAGCTTTTCATGACCTAGACATCCTTAACTGTCTAACTTACTGAGGACACTGGTAACACAGAGTCACCAGCACAGACAGATACACAGAAAGCTTTTTACCCACTGGTATACTAGCAGGCTGGCCAAAACAACTCCCAATATTCCAGACACAAACTCCAGCAGGATCTTCTCCACAGTTCAGGTAGCCTCTTTATAAAAGTGATATTAAAAGACCTCTTTCTTTTCTAAACTGAAAAGAATTCACATTTCTACTGAACAGAGGAAAAGAGATGTCTGATTTGGCTTGCAAGCACCTCATCAGGTACAGGGGGAAATACTGGAAGGGGTTTTTTTTACCTTTTCTGTTTGTCTTTGAGGATTTTGAAGGGAAACTAAACTAGAAGACAGAGGTGAAAAGAGGAATTTTACAGGAGTGATTGTGGTTTAGTAGAAAATCATGGCACTGCACTTAAGAACCAGACACTGCACTGTTGGGTGTTTCACAGCTGCAAGTACTACAAATCCCAGCTATATTTATATATTTTTTTATATATATATTCTATTTAACTATATATTTATATATAAATTTATATATCTTCTATAGTTTCTCCATGTGCTTTCCCTTCTGCCTGCCAAATATGCCTCTGGCTGCAGATCCCAAACACACAATGGATGAAACTTCAGGAACTCCCCCCCTAAAGCTCACCGCAAGGACAGTGTTAGTTTGTTTCCCTGCCCTACCTATGCTTGAACTGCTCCAATCTACAGCTAACCAAAACAAAGGAGAAACTGCTGCCAACAAGTGTCAGTTTCCTCTCCCGTGGGCAAGCGAGTGCTAGAGAAACACTAACGTGGAAGTCATTCAAACCACTCTCCGAAGAGAAAGATAAGCACAGGGTGCACACTGCCAGCTCCTGGCACAGGGAGGGGGGAAAACACTAGCCCCTGCTCTTCCCTTGGTGACTTCTGTATCTCTTTGGAATCTCATACTAACAGTATGGATGCAAGTTAAAAATCAGAAGGGGGAAAAAAAACCCTTAACTTCTGCCACAAGACCAAGCTCATATGGAGATTTTTTCTTTTCTTCACTGCCAAAACACTTAACTCCTACTTGTTTACATCTGCTTGCCGTTGTTCTGGCTAGAAGCAGCCAATCTGCACAACAGTAATTCCTTTGTGGGCAAACTGTGGCCAAGATTCTGCTTCCTTACTCTCACTGCTGAGACCTAGAGCAAAGCTTCCTTTCAAGAACAGGCAAATGCTGAACAACAGCTCCCGGTCTGCAAAGACTCCTCCTCAAAGGAAACTCTACAGAGAGTTAAAACAGGCAGCTTTCAGCTGCTTTCATTCATTTTCTCACTGAGAGAGAGAAAACAATGTCCCTGACTGACCTGAGCATTTGGAACCACTGCAATAGCCTTAGAAAACTCAGAGTCACACCTGCTGGAGGTAATTGCATTTCAGACTGCTAATGAGGATGCCGCTGAAAGCCCCGAATCTTTCCCTTCCAAATGTTTTCCTGTCCTGTTCCATGTTAATTACTAAGGACACGATGGATCCTGCCACTCGAACAGCTCCTAAGCACGGTGCTCACGACCTGCCAAGCCACATACCAAGGCGTTGACATCCTCGGTTTTGTAGATCAGCATCCGTATCTCCTCTGGGTCGCCGCTGAAAATCGCTTGGACCAGGGGTGGCTGCGAAAACAAAACAGAAGCAGCAGCGTCAGAGCTTTGTTTGTTTTCTGTTTCAACCAGAAGCATCATTAGTCCATCCAATGTTTGCTAAACGTTGCCCCACAGTCATCCTATGACCCCAGCAACAGTTCACCCAGGGTGGCTCCTCAGTGAGAGCTCCCAGGGTAAGCTGAGCCAGGAGTTTGTTTGCACATCTAATGAGAGTCTATGTGTGTGTGTGTGTGTGTGCACAAACGGGGACCCAGTTTCCAACGGCAACTTCTGTCAACAACACACAATTAGCCCAGATGTTCTCCTTGGCCTGTAAGGGGAAAGCTAATTGCATCAGCCAATGCTGCTGGCACAGTGTGATGGTCATGCAATGCATATTTAGGAGCAGGACATTAGGCAGATGATGAATTTGGGGGCAATTACTAAACGGCTTGGATCTTTGGACTGAATAAATACACAAAAAGCAGAGTTCATTTGAACCACCCAAGAAGTGAAATAATTCTGCTTGTTTCAAGTCTGTTATTATGCTGTTATGAATGGGAATGCATCAATCAATCATCAGGCATACAGGAGGAACAATATGCCATGCTCCCTCCTCCAGGCAACCGGCGTCACTGCCCATCAGAAGGAGGGTGGGAGGGAGCTGCCCGAGCGCTCTGCTGCTCTCTTCCACAGCCAGAGCTGGCAACTCGGCCCTTCTGCCCACCTTTGCTCTGCACTCCTGGCAGCAGAGAGCCCAGTGATGAGCCAAGCTGGCACAACGCCACCTGCTGAAGTCAAAGAACACAAATCCTTCCTGCTGGAGATGCAGGAAAAGAAGGGGACAAAGGAGAAAGGTGCCTATCCCCTGAAACAGCTGGTGGCCCCACTTTCACCATCACCTCTCTTGAAGGCACCCCCCAAGCTCACTGCAGATCCCCAGTTTGCCTCATGGTCCTGCTAGCAAAACAAAACAAAGAGTTTCTGGTGCCATGCAATTGCCAGAATTTCAACTGACCCTGCCAAGTTAAGCAGGGTAAGCACTGGCCCAGGCTGCCCAGGGCAGTGGTGGAGTCCCCATCCCTGGAAGCATTCCAAACACACACAGACATGGCACTCTGTGACACGGTTCAGTGGCACAGGGGTGTTGGGTTGAGGGTTGTACCTGAGGATCTTAAGAGTTCTTTTCCATCCTAAACAATTCTATGGTTCCAGGATCCTAAAATGGAAGCATGCCTGGCTACTTCTGCACATCAAACCTGACAGCTCTTCCAGTTCTGCAGGATTTAACTGTCTTGTAAACAAGTTAGCTCAAAATCTGCAAGCCAGTTGAAAGATCAGAGAAAATTGCTTTTCCTCCCCCCCCCCTCAATCTTTTCACTGCAAAATTCACCACAGTCAAAGGTGGAAAATCCATTCCTAAGCTGATGGTGTCTATTTTAAGACACATTAATCCCTTCTGTCCTTGAGAAAGATTCACCCTGGAATTTCCTTCTCACCACTCCTGCCATGGAAAAAGGACTGGAGCAGCATCTCTCCCCACACGTGTCTGGAGCCTGACATTTTGCAGTGGATATTGGAAACAGAGAGAAAAATTACATTTCACTGGAGGCATTTAGCATGCTTCCTTCCCAGCCCACATCACAACAGCTACAGACTGTTCCTCACTGGAGGGTGCAAACACTAGACCTCAGAGTCTGAGCCCTTCTTCCCTCATCTGCCAAACTCAAAACAAATCAGAATTTAGCTAAGAGAGAGACAATCCCATTTCTGCCTTTTTCTCTCCCAAAAGAAATCATTTAGAACAATTCCCTGATCTTATGCCCATTAACACACTTGTGAAAATGATTTCCTAGACTTAGCACAAACCTAACTCTAGCAGCTATGAAAAAAACAGGCAATGTTTATGAAATTAGAAAGCTCATGTCAAAATATTTCCATTTCACATACATTTATGACAGCATTTAAACAACAAAATAACCAGGAAAGCAGAGAACTCTTCCACTCCAAGCTGAATGGCAACAGAACACAGTGGCCAAGTGACAAATGCCTGCAACAGCTGAGTCTCTGAACCCTGTCCCAGTTCAACCAGCACCAAGATACTAGCCAGGCTCTGAGCAGAGGTCAGCACCTCTGAGAGACAGAAATTGAACCAACTTCCCACCTACTAGATTTGGTTACAGTTCAAGTGGTGTTACAAGGCAGAGGGTCAAGTACTGTGCCTAGTTCTATTAGAAAAGAGGGAAGTTACAATAAGACACTTGGCCACTTCTTCCATCTGTCACCTATCTGCCCCTGACACCTGGTTTTACAGGAGATAATTGACCTTTTTAATTAGCATCAGGTACTGAACACAGAAAGCAGACTGAGAACAACATTGCTCTTCAGACCTGACACTACAGAAGATCCTCCTCCCCATTTCTGCCCACCATAGCACACTCCTAGCTACATGCAGTTCCACCAAACCCTCTGAAGCAAGCTCAGAGGCAAGAGACAGAGAGAACAGAGAGCAACCATAGCCTGGGAGCTGCACAGAACAGCTCAAATGGTTAATAACCCTTGTGTGTTGTTAACCATCTGCTGTGCAGCTTTCTGCACTTGGCCATTTCTCACCTTTGCTATGTCACATTTTCCTTCATCCCTTTTAGTACAGAAGACATGCTTGGGAAGGAACTGTTATTCCATATGAAGCCACATTCCTGTGTCAGGAATGACCTGTTCAGGAAAGATCTGAAAGCTACCCTGACTCACAGGGACTTCTTTAAGCCATATTATCACCAGACAGGAGCTGGAGGCAGAAGAGAGAAAGGGTGATTGATTCCCATGCCCATTTGATAGAATACACTGCAGTTTGCTCTTGTTCTAACAGCAGCACAGCCAGTTGCTGCAGTAAACACTTGCACTTGTCCACGTCCTGGTTTCTCTCTAACCAGCAAGACAATGCAGCAGGACACCTCATCATGTCAGAGCTATTGATTTTGTCAGGGTTTTGCCACCCACCTCTTCTTTTCTCTAGGTATTGCCATTAATCACCATTACAAGGCTGCCTGCAGTGTCACACCAGGTACATCTATTTCCTTCCACAGCTCAGACACTAATCCTCTTCCTAGTTTTCATTTAGAACTTTCTCCCCCCGAGCCTACAACATGGGAACATCCCAAATGCCCTTTTAACTTAGAAACCTGAGTGAGCATTCACTGACTGGATTTCTCTGAAGTGCTTTTAGTGTGTTTCCTTGTGCTGAGTATTTACACACCTCTGTATTTACACAGCCATCACAGTCTATTTCCCTTACACCAGGGGTTAGCCTTTGACTGTGTTTCAGGAATGAATTGCTGGGTAAACACACAGAGAAGTTTCCTCTTCATTTGTTGCTAGTTCAGAGATTTCTCTTCTGTTGCTGAAATGTCTAGGTACTGGTTTCTGACAGCAAAGTCTGCTTTTAAAGTGTGTTCCTTCCATACCAGTTAGGCCTTTGCAATGGCCAACTGGGCTTGGGACTGGAAATGCAAGGCTTCTGGCTCTATGCTCCCAGACAGCAGGACCCTGACAGCTTTCATTTACATCCCATGGAAAAAAAACTCCTCATCTGCCACCAGACAGAGCAGGCAACAGATCCAATTCCATAACTAAACATCATCACAATTAATCATTTAGAAAGTGAGGTGCAAACCAGAATATACTTCACTTTCCCATAAGCACACTGTGAAGTGATGAGAACAAACCAGCTCCACACCCCTGCTTCCCCACCACCCCTGTTCTGCTCCTCCAGCCCTTTCCCTCCTGCACTCACCTTCTCCAAAAGATTTCTACCTCTGCCTCTCTCTCTGCTGCCCCATTTCCACGCTGCAGCAGCTGTGAAGGGATGAACACTTCACTGGCAAACACACACCACTAAATGCACACTTGCACTTCAAGCCAGAAAGAAAGAAAACCCTAAGCAAAACGAAAACTACCGGGGGAAGAGAGTACAACAACACATGGAGGCAGCTGAAGTGTCAACAGTGTTTGTTAGCCAAGCTTCGGTGACACTCACAAAGGAAAGGGGTCAGGAGTGCCTCTGGCCATGCAGCCCAGCTCAAGGCTGCTCTCTCTGTTCGCACCATTTGGGATATGCCACTCTGGAGGCTGCCAAACAAGCCTCTCACTGATCTATTTCTGCTTCTCAGCTTAGCTCCAGATTTTGGCTCTCTCCCATCTTTCATTATGAAACCTATCAAGCACCCCAAGAATTGCTTCTGTTTCCAGGTGAAGCAAAGGTCACATCCTGTCCTTCCTGGAATCCTAACATTCCTCCCTGCACCCAACCTGCTGATAGCAGCCCATGTTTTGTTCAACTCATCACTGAAAGGCACCAAAATAACTCGGGGGGTGTTAAATTTAGATCACTTCTAAAAAGGAAAAGAGCTAAGCACGTTTAATTCAGCTTGGACAGTGTCCTGTCCTTCATTCTTCCCTACTGGAGGCTGTCTCCAGGTCTTGATTTAAGTGGTGGGCTCTGGGTTTGCCATTTGAGGGTGGGGGTGGTGGGGTTTTTTAAGTGCCTGCAGATCCTATCAGGAAATTAGTTAATAAATAGTGTCTTGAATCTACATGAATCGAGTGGAGACAGAGACTCAGCATGCAGCAGACTAGTTAAAAGTAAGAAAGCATTTTTTTTGAAGGAGACAGAAACAAACAAAGCAGCATAACACTTGTTACATTCCCCAGCATTTGCTCTCCGTTTTAGGGGGGGGAAGCCTGTCATGGACAGCATAATGAGCTTGGCTGGAATATCTGCAAAGCTTGAGGATAATCAATCTAATGGCATCCTGAATTCTTCTTGTCCTCTCCAAATTGTTTGCCCAAAGTTTCACAGGGTTGTGTGTCCATGTAAAGCCTGTGTTGTCTAGTATCTCACAACAGACACACCGCCACCACCATTAAAGAACAGCCCTGGGATTGTAATGGACAAGGAAAAGGATCCAGTCCTCCTTCTACATTCCCAGCAGTGTGCTGCAGTGCTAATCCATTTGAGTACTATTTCTCACATTGATATTTTGACTTGCAGAGCTTTTGCCTTTTTTTTCCCCCCTCCTTCTCATTTTTTTTTCCCCCCCTTCCCTTCCCTCCCCCAAAATCCATCTATCATCTAGGCAGAAGCAAGGAAGAAGGCCTGGCACCAAGGCAGTGTTTCTGAACAGAGCAGAGAATAAAAACCTCTGGGGGCATAAATTCCAGCTGGTGTAAGTCAGCTGAAGGAAAGTCCCAAGAGACAGGCACATTGCACCACGTTACCAGCACTGGCTTTCAGCAGGAGCTTAGATGAACCTCGGGAGAAATAAAAGGGCTGCCAGCAGGACAGAGCAAGAGCAGCCTGGGTGACAGGTCTGCTCCTTGCCAGAGAGTGAAGGATAAAGCAGTCAGGGGAGAAGCTCACTTAAATAACATCAACCCCACCACAAACGCTGCATTTCCTGATCCCTTCTCATCTTACAGGTCAAACACACCAGCAGTTTTTCATTATTGGGGTTTTTTTTAACCAACTCCATAGGAGTTGAGTCCCACAAGGCAAAAAGACAATGAAACCCAACTCTGTGCACAGGGGGGCAATGCTTTTCATGCTGCCTGCAGCTGGTACACCTAAGCTAGCACATTTCCTCATTCATCAGCCCCACATCTTCTGGAGACTGCTGACATCCTGCCTGTGCCCCACTCTACCAGCAGCAGTGGCAAGCAAGCAGAGAAAGCAGCAAAAACCAGAGAGAAACGGAAATGTTGTAACTTTATCTTCCTTCAGTTTCTCTCTTAGGAAACCATGACCTGCCCCCTCTCTTCCCTGCCGAGGTAAGCCTGAGAAGGACCCCTACAAACAGCCTTCTGATAGTCCTCCTGCAGCACAGCAAGATCTGCCTTCCCTCCTGTGTCCTGGTCACTCGACATACAGAGTAATGGCCCAGTGAACCCCTGGCTGTACAGTAATTAAGTGCTCTGAGGTATGCAGCATGCACTGATACCCATCACACACACACAGATCCTTTCCTCTTCAGAAGATTAATCCTCATTTAGAGAGCTAGCAAGTGGCATCAGATCCTCTGAGATCTTCCTCAGTCAGGTGAGGATTTCCACTGGTTATACGAATGTCCACAGAAAGAAGGCAGCCACGAAACAGAAAACGCCCCCAAAAACCTGCAGATCCTTCTGAACTACAAGGATGTTGGAGGGCAGGGTCAGAATTTACAACCAGCTCGACAAATCACACCAACAACTGGGCTGGAGGGAGAGGAGGACACTGGTCAGAGTGGAGGAGAGCACAGCAGGCCTGGCAGCAAGAGATCCTGAGCTGTTACAGGGTAGGTTTGTGCAAGAAAGACGTTGGGACTGCAGTTTGCAAACTAAATGTCACTGAACAACATCATGAGAGGGGAAGAGACCTTAAAATAGGTCTATGGCTTGCAAACCACAGTGAGTCCTGCCACTCTGCTCAGGCTGCAAAGGAGGGAGATGTTTAGTTTGGGGCACCACTTGACCTGAAAACCAAACCAGAGCTCTGAAACATGATTTACAGGGGAAATCTAAACAGACTGCAGCTATTCAGCCTACACAGAAAAAACGTTTAAAGGGAACATGAGAACAACTTGCAATATGTAAAAGGTTGTTACTGAAAAGAAATCATCTGCTTGCCACCTCCAAGACAGAGAGAGCACAAAGGGCTGCACACGAGGAGGATGATTCCTGCTCCATTACAGGCAACAGAAAGCAGGCCACTGCTTACCAATCTGCCTAAGTTACAGTGTCCACTGCAGAACAACATCACTGCAAAACCAGAACTAGCCCAACGAGCACCCAAAATCAACAGGGCTCTTTCCTGCAGCCTTCACTAGTCGAAGGACTAACAAAAGGAAGAGAGCCCAAACAAAATCCACCCCCTGCTGCCACAAGTACGGAGCTTCAAGTAAAAAGGAGAAGCTACAGCAGATTGCACTGCCAGGAGAAGTGGAGAGCATGCACCTTCCAGCATTTCCACTGAGTACTGAGCCAAAAAGGGGCAGTTAGTGAAATCCTGTGGCACAGGGTGCTGGAGAAATTTCTACAGAAGTCAATAAAAACAAACCTATTTGCAGAAGTTCAAGAGCAGTCCAGTGCCTTGGGACAGAAGCACACCAGCAGGAAGCACGACCCCAGCAGAACTCACAGACCCTGTTTCCTTCACTCCTCAGAAGGCAATTAAAATCAGCAGCTGTGGCTTTCTTCACATGAGCTCCCATTAAGGAGAGAGAGATCTTACAGGCACAACCTCGTGTGTTCCTGAATCTCACCTTCCTCTTAGCAAGTGCCCTGCAGCACTCCCTGCTGCCACGGGTGTCCGAACCAAGCCCCAGACACAACAGGACATCTCTGGGGTCATGAAAGCAACAGAAAGGAGAGGCAGCAAAACCTGAAACATCTGCCTTGCTTGGTCCTCCCATGTGAATCTTGCTCAGGTGAACAAGCACCATCCAAACAGCTGTCCTCTTGCCAGCTCCAGAAAACCTCAGAAATATCTCCCAACTTACCCCCTCGTGCATAGCCAGTGTCATAGATACTTTATAAGACATTAAACACCAGTTTAAGTTCTCTGATCTCTCTGAGGGTCATGGAGCTCTCAGGGCTCTCAAAGAGCACCACAGTCAGTTGTTATTGCTTTCATAAAACACTAATAGCCTATGCAAATTGTAGTCCCTGGCACTTGTCTGCTGTATTGCTAGTAGAAAATGGAGATTAAAAGCATTTAAGTCCTGAGGCTGATGACAGTGTTATTGCCATTAACAGCAGAGTAACTGTGTGAAACACAGATCAGTCCATCCAGCTCTGCTGCAAATATCCCCGTTTTGTCACATGTAGCCCAGCCAACATGTGATCTTACTCCAAAACAAAAAGCAACCCACCACCCCTCGATCAGCTAACACATCAAACTGCTTGTGGTCAGGGCAGTGGCAATGTGCTCCACACTCATTTTTAAGTCTGTGCTCTTAAGGAGGACGCTGTTCTCAACCCCTCTCTCTAAGAAGAAGAGCTGACAACAGCTCGATCAACTACCTAATGAGCTCAGGAGAGCTGAATCACAGTAACTCATCTAAATGATAACAAAACAAACCTCAGATTTTCAGGACAAGACAAACCAAATGCATCTAAGGGTCACTTAACAATGCTGGCATTTAAGCTGAATGAAAAAACACCCTTTCAAACTATGCCAGGAGGCTGACAGCAACGCTCAGTGCTTTTAAAAACCCCATCCTCAACATAGGAAGCTGCTTGATCTTTCAGAGAGGTGGGAATGGTTGTGCCATCTCATCCTTTTGACTCACTATGATTGCAAGGAGTTAAAAAAAACCCCAAACATTTAAAAAAGGAAAGAAAAAAAAGGAAGCAGCCTGTTCCCAAAAGTCTGCTGAGCTGCTTTCACTGAGAGTTCTGCAGAGGGAAGTGCAGGACTCTTCTGCTTGCAGCCACTTCACAGAGGCTCCAGATTCCCTTCTCCTCTGGGGTCAGATGGGTAGGAGAGCAGCTTCTCTAAACTGTCTCTGAGGTCTCAGCGACCAGCTGAAACTACACTGTAAATGGGAGTTGCCCAAGGGGAATTCAGCCCCAGTGCATTGAGCCAAAAGGACGGTTGGCAGAGAGCTTTAAGCCATGGGAATAGAGGGATGCTAGCAAAACAAGGTGGATGTACCCTTCTCCACCCCACTGAGATGCCTGTACAGAGGATTTCAGGCTATTCAAACACAGGCAGAATCTTGAGGCAATAACCATAGAAAGGGGAGAGAAAAGCAGCCAAGTCTTCCCTCAGCATCCTGCCCTGCTGCTCTGGACTAGCCATGTCTGTGGTCTAGACTTCAGAGCTGACTGGACCAAAACAGGGACTGCACCAGTCCTGCCCCTCCAGGCCTCAACAGATAGGAGTCAGCCTGCTACATGCTTTGAGTAAGGCAGTCTGGATTTGCAGTGGGCTCATCTATAAGCCATTCAGAACTCTAACTTGTAAGCTGGACACCTTGTAAAGCTTAAGAGGTGAAATTCATTCCTCTCACTCCATGCAGAGTGAAACATTGGAAATCTCTTCTTCCTCTCCATGCCACAGCAGTACAGAGACCACGTATTTTAACTCCTCTTTCCCTAGTCCCCAAAACTCTGTGGGTCCTAGAGGCATCTGAAGTATTTTTCACTTGAATTTAATTACTGTCTCTCCAGGAGGGGGAAAAAGAAGGGAAGAAAAAACCCAGCTGTGAGTCATATTAAATATTTGACTAGATTTCTGCTAGGCAAGAAGAAGCCACTTCTAATCTGGGTCATCTTACAAAGATATTACAGTGTCACCGTGCTAAATTCCTGCTCTCTAAGACAGAGCTGCCACTAGCTAACCTGCTGACACAGATTCTGAGAAAAGCCTCAGGAAATACTTCAGGCAGGTTTCTGTGAAGAAAGCAAAAGACAAAACCACATTTCTAAGTGGCTGGCCACAGCCACCCAAGTTTCTGATGGTGGAGGCAGCACCCAACGCAGCTGGTAGGAAGGAACAACTGATAAGGTGCCTGTCTTTTTGCAGCTGTCACTGGAGAGCTATCTGAGGCCAGCTTTCACTCAGCTTGCTCTACTAGGAGAGCAGAAGTTGGCCACCACACACTCTTGAGTTTGCTAAGCAGTGTTTAACAGAGATAAGGGGTGAGGTAAATCCCAGCTCGATGTTTCTGGTCAGCCTCCAGCCACCCTCGACTCAGGCTGGATATCTGCAGTTACCTTCAACCCAGAGCTGACACATCCTTTGCTGTGCAAATCCTACATCTTCCATCTTCACAACCTCCTATGTCTTTCTTACTGACCAGCTTCAGCTCCTCTCCCTTTCTCTTCCCATAATTAGCATCAGACTGATCCTTCCTGCTCAGCTTCCTGAAGGCTAAGATAGCACAGGAGAGGTAGAGGCCTGGGGGAGCTGCAGTTTCACAGGGAAGAATTACCATTGCTAAAGAGAAGGCAGTGAGAAATACTGGAAATCAAAGGGGAATAAGTAGTGTTTGTTATGATTATTTACTCCCTCCTCTGCCACAAGCAGGAGAGCTTGTGACTAGCCAAACATACAAGCTCTCCAGTGAGGCTTCCCTCCCTCCTGGCTGCAGCCTCAGACATCCCAAAGATCTCCACGGTGCCACAGCAGTGTCACTTGAAAAAGGGTTGTCTTTTGTACACAATGCAGCACAAGTAACCAGGGTAATACAAGGCAGATGACCTGCCTGCTGGCTCTGGTAATTACAGATGAAGAATTACAGTTGTTTTATAAAAGGACAAAAGTAGAACAGCCAGATTTAGAGCTACCACTGAAAGCCAAGCCATGAAGTGCAGAGCATAAGGGAAGCTCACCACATGTAACAGACTCTGAGCTCAGACCTGTCTCCTTCAGTGACTGCATCCCTGTTGATTATCAGGGTTACAGGTGCCAGCAGCACCAGCCTGCTGTGACTCAGGGCAGACAGAGAGATGCTCTCTTGCTGCTATCATCAAACAGGACTCAACTTTTCATGCCTCCATTAGGCACTGTCAAATGTCTCAGCCTAAAAACAAAATTACACAGCCTGTCAGGAAGGTGAAGCAGTTTTCCAAGCATGAGTACAGCTCAGTGCTGTCCCCACAAGCCTCCAGTGGAAACTCAGAAACCTAAGGAAAGGAGATTAAGAAATGGACATAGGAAAGATCACATAGCTTTACAAGAGCAGCAGACCTTTAGAGGCATCCAGGATGGATTTATGAAGACCACAATGTGTTATCCAGCACCAAGAATGATCACTTTGGCTCAAACCACCATGTCCTGCACCATTTAAAAGCTCTATGGTTCTAAAAAGCCAAGAAACACACCCTGAATTAGAGCCTTCCAGTAATGCCTGAAGCTTGCCCTCTGATGGCGATGTCTCTGCACACCTCTGCCCAGAGCTCATGGTAGACTCCCTCATTTGTGCTACTTCTAAAAGAAGGTGGGAAGAAATTTCTCAGAAAACCACTTCTGACATTCATTTCTCCTGATCCTTTCTCACCAATGTTGCTGCTCAAGCACCACCAGTCATTTTCATCGTGGCCTCTTCCAGATAAATGTTTAATCAGGGTGTTTGTTCACTGCATTACAAAAACTACCAGAGTGAAAAGAATGAAGTGAGAATGTTCCCATCTTTATATGTAACTTCATATGTTACATTCTAGAAGGTTGATTAAAAAGGGGCAAGGATGTCACTGAATGAAGAGCCTGCTAATAAGGCCTGAAGGAGAAAATGAGCTAAGGAGTGGTATAAGTTAACAACCAGAACATGAAGCCATCATACCTTTGAGAGAGTATCAGGGACCCACTCTCAGGCTTTCACATCAGGCCAGAAACTAGAAGTCTAGCCTTTTGTTATCCCAGGAAAGAAACTGCATGTCCTGAGGCTAGTTCCCTGGGCCCCCAAAACTCTTCTATTTCAGGCCAGCACAAGGAAGGGGCTAATGCTCATTTTAGGCAGTGTGTAAGGCAACGTGAGAGATAAGAGTTGATACTGCTGTCACCACTGCACCCATCTTTCACTTTGTTTTGCCTACAGTGGATCACCTTGTTTTCCATGATTATTCAAAATCAAACTTGCTATGGACCAACAAAGGTTCCAGTTACTAGAAAACAGGCAAATGTACTGCAAAACCTGCTGCATACAAAACTATCTATTTCCTGGAAGCATTTCCTGGCTATGACTCCATTTTATACATATATTTTCTCTCTCCTGGTTTTGCCTGGCTTGCAGTCCTGTTTCCTACACCTCTTTTTCTTTGCTGCAGCCCCTGATGAGGCTATTTCTCCCTGCAGAAACTGCTCTTTTTCAACAGACACTGTCTTCTGTCAGTGTCTTTTCTTATTGTGTGTAGACCAAACTTCTAACTCTTCTTTCTGCTTACCATGTAAAGAGATGCTGTTCATCAAACCCTACCCACAGAAGAAGTTTCCCTCTAAATTAGGCAGGAGGTAGCTGCACTGCTTCACAGAACACCAGTTATTACTCTCATTTTTCAGCAGCTTTTTTTTTTTTCCAGTTACCATTAAATATTTTTTGGCATTTAAGCTTGATGCAGCCACATAAATCTGCTGAAAATAGATGACATCAACTGGAGTTTGAGACAAACCTCCTTTAGGAAACTCTGCAAGGTTTTTCTTATCCATCAACCTCCCCCAGTTAGCAGCCTGAAGAATGCATGGCTTCAATTTCTGCTACCTGTCTTCTGTCCCTCCCAAAAGTTAAAGCAGGGAGCCTACCAACCACCATCCAAGTGAGGCATCCATTCTGTTCTCACCCATCTAGGGACAAAAAACACCAGAAAGATGTTCAAGGTAAGCCTAAGAGTCACAAACCCCTAGCAGAGAGGGAGGAATTTGTTACACTGCACTCCAACCAGCCAGAGCTTGTCCATCAGAGCCCTTCTACAGGGCAAAAAATACCTCTCTCTTCAAGGAAATTTTCAATCCAGTTGAAATCAGCATTAGGAATATCTGAGGAAACACAGAGTGCTTCACATGGCCCAAGCTGGACTGCTGTTACTGCTTTGGAAACCAACACAAAGAACAAGCAATGCAGCTTCACATTCAGAGCCCAGCTATGCAAAAGAAGAAACACACTTTGGCCACGAATCTGAAATATCTTCAAGGACTGATGTCCAACAGAAAGCAGGTTTAAGACCTCTGCTTTCATAACAAACACTTTAACAACAACATTTCATTCCTTTGATTGCTTAAAACAAACATAAAACCCCTGCCATATATGGATGCAAATGATGCCCAGATTTCTCACACAGAAACAAAGTGAAACAAAGAACAAACTAAAATAGAGCAACACTAAATCTGCTATGATGTAACTGGGATGGACTTTGTCTACACTAGGAGGCCAAAATAAAAGTAAAAAACCAGAAAACTCCCACACCATGCCTTGGGTGGGCACAGACAACCTTAACAGAGATTTACAGCCTGAGCAGGATACTATGTAAATATTGTGATTCAGATCTGGATATTCATCCCATTCCACAGAGGCATCCTGGCCCAGACACCTGACCTATTGACACTAACAGGGGAGGATTAACCTCCTAGACAAATCTTCACATTTCCTTTGGCAGAACCATGACACTGCTCCTAAAAACTTATGGCTTCAGAGCCCAGGTCTGTGATTTACTGATGGACCAAGAATAACTCCCATACACACCAGATCCTCAGGTCTTTAGTGTTTTATTTGGGTGCTTTTCAGAGCTGAAGGGGAGAAAACAACAGAGACCCAAGGGCTGTGCCCAGGAATACTAACAAATCTCAAGGGTAGCAGAAGATGTGCAATAGAAACAAAGGACATCAACACAGATCCCTCTGTGCTATTCTCCAAGTACCTTTCTAGTCCTTGCACCTGCTGGGTATGTCAGGCACCCATCCCCTAGAATCTCCTCCTCAGGTAGTCAGTACACCTCCCTGGGCAGCTCAGGCTGCAACAACTTCTCCCCAACAGGCCAGAGACATACATGTCAGATGCAGAAGTTTCTCTGGAAATTCCATTTGTGAATAGCCAAGACAAGCAAGATTCCACACCTGAGCCAACAGCAAATTCTGCTTCTGAAAGCAGGTAAGCCAAATAAAGCCCATGGGCTCCCTGGGCTGCAGGCTGGAAGTGTTTGTTACTGAGGAAGAGCAGATGAAAAGCCAATGCAGAGCGAGCTGCATGACTCATAGCACTCACCTTGGCCAAAACACTCCTGACAAAAATACCCTGGGACTAAACAGAGCAAGGAACCCTCAACCACCATGCAAAACAAAAGGTAACAGACACACAGACCTTGTGTTTTAACCCAGCACAGGACCGCCATGGGACAGTGTGATACTAATTACTCTATTTCAAGAGCCCCTCAAGAGTAATGGACAGGAGGGAGAGAGACAGAGAGAGAGAGTAATTAAGGCTTTATACAAATTGTTTTGAACCAAAAGGGTGCTCGGTTGCAAGGCTGAGCCTCTTCTGCACAGCAGCTCAGGCTGCTGCGGCAGGGATGTCCGGAGCTGGGGCTGGACCGGGCAGGGCTCCAGGGCAGAGTGGCCAGGAGCAGCATGGCACTGCCAGGCAACATGTCTCCAGTCCAGACCACAAAGTGGCAATGGGAAACTGGCACATGGCCTGCACTGCCTCAGACTACCAGCTATTATAATGGGTTACTGGCAAAGCTCCTGCAGCCATAGAAAGAGAGGAGGAAAATTAACTCAGGTTTAATAAACACTGTAGGGTAAACATGATTTCAGATAGGCACCAGATATAAACACTTAGGTTTTTCCTTAAAGACACAGTCTAGCAGGCAACAGCACCCAGATCTTAAAACATCAAGGTCTCCAACAGCTTTTCCTGATATCTGCCTGAAAAAAGGGTCCCAACAGGGTTCCCCCCCTCATTTCGAGCACAGGATCACAATGTCTCAGATGACATTAGAACAAAAAGAGAATAGGGGATGGTGTTTTACCAGAGGCAGATATCTGTTACAGCTCAGCCAGCTAGAGTGTCCTTTGCACCAGATAACCTTTCAGTCACGACAAACAATGTAACTAGGGCAAGTGCGTTTGCAGGGTCAGGGCTCGAACAGAAACCCATGCAGAGAGCTTGGGAAACTTTGCCCCTGTGTAAGAGTGCTGCTGACAGCACCCACAGACATGATGGGCCTCAACTGCAGAGGTCAGAAGGATAAAACACTTCTCTAGCTTGCACAGATGATGAGCACTTCCTACTTGTTTGCATACTTGCAGCCTTAAAACACCTGCAAAGACTCTCAGACAGAAAAAAAGATAATTCCTGTAACCAGAAGAGAAAAGCATGGGAGCACACAAGACACCTCACTGTCAGGGAGCCTTCAGAGTACAGGACAATCTCTTCCAAATAGCTAGCAAAAAAATTACTAAAATGCAGCATGGGAAGCAACAGCAAGGTAAACCTCAGTCTGCAAGGTTGGCACAGATCCTACTTTTCATCCATCTCTAACAAGAAAAGATTTTCTGGTTCTTAAACTATGCCTCAAAATCAACAGCTATTTCATTTTCAGTGCAGCAGCATGGGGATTTTTCCACTCCTGCAGATGCCCCTTTCAGAAAACAGCAACATTACAGACTGGATTTTGACACTTTCTCCATAAAAATCTGTCCTGTAAATGGCACACTGTGCCAGCCCAAAGCTTCTCCCTGGCATGTTATTGGCAAGTTAACAAAGAGCCATCCACTACCCCAGGTTACTGCTTCCTCCAGAGGAGCAAGATGGATTGCAAAAGATGACAGCTTGGAGGGTTTTGCTAGGGAGAATCCTAGAAAGCAGTAGAAAACACAAGATAAATAAGCATAAGGATAGCAAAAGGCAGCATTAACAGACACCCCATCCACTTTGCTCCAAAGTCCTGTGTGGACAGGTGAGTACGAGATCTAGCAGTCCACCTCTGGAGGGGAGCTGCAGTGTGGAAGGCTGTCATCCACATTGAGCCCCATTTAAAACAAGATAAAGGCAAGGAGGGAACACATCACCTGAGTAACTGCAGGTTGCAGCTAAATGCCAGCACATTCCACAAGAGAAGACAGACAAAATATACACAAATATATATATATAAAAATAATAATTATCCATGGCTTGAGATAAGAGAGAAGACAAGAGATAAAGGAAGCCTATGGAAGTTTTGGTCTTGTTTCCAAACAGCACAGACCCAGTTAGTTTGGGGCAGAGGGAACTGATAGGTCCCCACAGCCTCAGAATCCCTGTGACAGCAAAGCCATACTGTAAAGAAGATGCACTGCAGGTGGGATATGTGCAAACAGCAGAGTCCTGCTGCCTATTCTCTGCTGACTAAAACAGATCGACAAGATGGCTTTACCTTCAGCTAGTGAATGAATTTGTGAGATGGGGAAGAAAGAACAAACTGTCAGTTTCCCTGGAACAGCAGAATGATCACAGTAACATGTGAACACCCTCTAGGGAGTTTCCACTCCACACACGCCTCCCCGTCACTTTCCAGCAGCCACATCTGAGCACAGGGCAGGAAAAGACAAGAGGACTCTGTCCCAGCTGACAGTCCGGTTCACCCAGGACAAGTCTCAAGCCATCTGCATTCCTACAGCTATCCAGAGTATCTGGAGGGACAGACTGACATCTGAACGCTTCTATAAACACAGGGTCAAAAAGAAAGCCTCTGCCTCCTTAGCTTTGCCCCACAAGACAGCAGTAGAGCTTCTTACTTCTAGACCTGAAGCTGAACCCAGGCTACTACCCTTAGCAGAACAAACAGACCAGTTTTGCACATCAGAGGCACAACAATCTCACAGCCATAAAGAAGGGACAACACTTGCTCTGTAAAGAAAAGCGACAGGAGGCCAAAGACTGACCATGCCAGTGATGGAAACCCACCAACCCATGCAGCAACTCCTCTACTTCTGCTATTTGTCACAATTATCGGCAACATGACAATTGTTCTTTGCCACAGGGCAGCAAGATAGTATTTTCCCAAAAGGAAAAAGCTGACACTGAAGAGAGCTTGCTGGGTGAGCAGTAAGCATGCCATGGCCAAGGCAGAGAGGTTCTCCAGGGGCACCTACTGCTCAGTAGAGCCACTCTGCATTCCCACCCAGAGTGCAGCCGGATGTTTCCCTGCCCAAAAACCTTTTCTGTCACGTGTACTTCACCAAACCCACATTCATTTTTTTTCTTCCCACGTCTTCCTGAAAGAAGAACCTAATCCTGTACTGGTAGAGACACGCTGTTATAATTATCTACAGGAAAAACAAAAGATACTCATCTTATCTCAGGCTCAGCATAAACAATGGCTGGGAAGAGGGGAAGTGCAGACCACAGCACAGAGCTGACCTTCGGTACAGCCCTCGCAAACGCCACAGCTCTGGGTGCTTTGCCCTCTTTCTGCAGGCAGGGCAAGGGAGAGGTGAGGACTGGGCACTCCATTAGCCCCACCAGCAGCAGCAGGACCCACGGGCAGCACCCCCTGTGTAAGCCAGGGTTATCTGAAGCAGCGCTTCCAAAAGGTGGGGATCAGCACAGGAATGAATCATGGTTTTCTTCACATAAGCAGAAAAGGCAAAATACTTCCCATTCCACAGGCAAGTGATTTCAGCCACACCACGCTCATGTGATGGGTGGACAGGCACTGTGCAGTGGGACACAGCCCAGCCCAGATTCAAGTCAATCCCTTCCTCAGACAGGGCCCTGGAAGAGCAGTACTGTCGTAGATCTTTACACCCTCCTCCTCGGAGGCAACCAAAGCGACCTGCATGAGGACAGAGGAACTTCTGATGGCAGAGATGAAGGCACAGGCTGCAACCACTGCACCTGCCCTGCCTGTCCTTCGCTACAGCAGGCTCCTTTCTGAGGAGTGAGGAGTATGTCCTGCTGGAGGAAGCTCTTGTACTGTTTTGCATTTGAATGCCAGCTGGCACCAAAATAGTCTAATTCATGATGGGTGACAGAACAAACTGCCTGTATTTATTTCTCTGTTTTTTTAAGAAAGAATAATCTATTCCTTCCTCTACAAAGTAACATAAAGAAGTGAGCAACAACTCTGCACAGACTTCAGTGCAGGAACAGCTAGCCAGGATATTATTGCTAAAGAAAGACCAAATCATTGATGCAGACCCCTTTTAGGAAGCTGTTTCACTTATCTCCTTCCAAATAAGCTAAAAGTACAGCAAAAGTTCTTGTTGACATACCAGATAACCTCTGGTTGATTTTGTATCAATAAGAGAGGGAGGGCTTGGAGGACAAGAGAAATGTTTTGTGAAAGGGCAGAAAAACACAGGGAAAAGCAATATGTTAGTGGCAGGTAAGAATTCAAGCAACAAACCTTCAAGGAAATATGGGTCTCCACAAGTTCAGTTTTGCTCAGTAAGCTTCAGCTGCATGAAGCAAACATTCAAGAGAAACAAAACATGCCAATGTCTGAAGTCAGGTTTCATGAGCAGCTCCCTCATTTCTTTATGCTGGAAGACAGCAACAGGAAAGACATTTCTAAATGTTTTGCCACCACTTCTTGCTCAACAGCACAGAATCATTCTTCACAGGCTGCTATTTCAGACCTGAAACAGAATTAGATGTGCTACAGCAAGGATTTATAGTTTCTTCTGAAGGCCTTCACATTGCTTCCTGCCAAGTGCAGCTTGGCTGGCATAAAAGGAAGGATATGCTGCAGTGTAAAGGCATTTACTTGCAATCATCTGTTTGCCTCAAAATATAAGAGTCTTCAGAACATCTTGGGTGGAGGAAGGAGGTGACAAATCATCTGAAGGGTGGGATCAGGAGGATGAGGAATTCCATTACAAATTACATGTTAGGTAGTCCCACCCCAAAAAAGTCATGATGTTACACTAGGATTTGAGGAAAAAAAGATCATGGTTTGTGTGTGTGAAATTACAGGAGTAACAGTCACACTATTTGAGGGCAGCTCACACCCAAAACCTGCATGAACACAATCAACTTGGAAGAAGAGCAGGTCCTAAAACCCTTACAAGTGACCCTAAGTATTTCAGCCTGGATTGAAGAGAAGTTTGGATCAGAGCTTTCTATAGACATTGCAAGAGTCTTCAGCAAGTATTTTCTGACATCATAAGCACTTACTTCCAGTCCCAACTACTTCCAGAAATGGATCAGGAAAAAGCACAAAGTAGTTTTAAATTTTAAAATATTATTTAGCCATGTCAGGGTAGATTCCAGCTGAGTAGCTGGTAACCAGGGAATACAAAAGACATGTTCACAAACTCCCTCCTACCAAAAAAGGCCCGGAACAAAGCAGAAAAAGCAGTACATTAAGCTATGCATAACTTGATCACAGGTAGCAAAAAAGCATGGGTATTTCCTCCAGCAAACACATCAGGCAGGCTGACAAACAGCAAGTGGTGGCAACTAGCCAAGAGATGCATTGTGAATAGCAAGAGTGTTTTTTTCACTCCCAAAAGACAACAGGAAAAGGTATTGGACTATGGGAGCCCTGATGGAAAGAGCTTGTTACAGAAGCACATTCACCCATTTTGGTCAATTCAAAGATGTACATATGAAAAGGTTAATTCTCCCCTTTGGAGACAGTATAATCATGAAGGAGGCAAAGATAAAGCACTCTTTGATAGTCTCACAGCCTACATGGAGATGCTGTTTAACAGTATGAAGCTGTCTGGAGAAAAGCAAATCCCAAAGTCTTCCATGAATTCTTCACATAACATGTTTTTCAAGATCAGATGGGGAGGGGGAAATCACTGTTCTGAAATCTCAAAGTCTTTGAACTGCTGTGTTAAATAGTAAGCATTAATCACTGTTTTAAATTAAACCTAGAAAAACAACTTGCTGCAAGAAGATGCAGCTTTTGCAGTCGAATGTGCTCGAGTTGGCACTTTGTTCTCTCCCAACACACAGGAGCTTTACATCCCAGCAGCAATTTCAAATTCAGCCTTTAGAAGAAGTTTTTGTTTTGTTGCAATTCATTCTAGTAAAAATGGAACTGTTTCCACCTAACAACAAATCACTTGTCCAGATGTAACTATGTTCATTAGAATGCTCCATAAAGCTTAGGCTTCTCCACACCAAAACCTCACGCTGAGGACAGTTTCCACCAGTTCCCATCCCGAATGCTGTCCACTGACTGTCCCAGTGACACCTAACCACAGTCACTCCTACCCCTGCTGCACAAACGAGGACCTGAAGGACAAATGCACCTCACCAAGAGGACTGTTACCTGTTGGACAGCAGGCCCCAAAAGAATTCTGCATTTCACCCAGGAAAGGTTGGTGGTTTCATCGTCCAAAGCTGGTGCTCTGGGGCTCAGCTCTCCCAAACGATGTCAAAAACCACAGGAGAGCAAAACAAAGAGCAGAAGACTCTCCCTTCTAGGAGGCAGGCAGAAAACAAAACATGGCACAGGTCTGGGGGTTTATCCCTTGCTTATTAAAACAAACACCTCCCCAAAGCCCTCTTCCTTCACCTCTAGCCCTTAGGCAGCTCCATTTATTTCATCATGGGGAGTAAGGCTTCCTTCAACACCTTAAGGCCTGCTAGCTCTGACTGCTCCTTTAGGCACTGGCAAAGTTGTGAACTAATGAGCACTCGCTCATTAATCTTCAGCTTGACACAGCAGACAAGGGCTCCCAACAATGCACAGGCAATACAAGCCTACAGACTGCATATATGCTCTGAAGCAAGCCCTGAGCTTATGATGCAGAGAAAAAAAAGCAACATCCTCAAGGTCTCCACTGAAAGGCCCCAGTTTCCCAGAGTTAAAAGACACTAAACATGCATAAATAAGTCAGTTTTTGTTCTGTAAGTTATGCCTTTTCCCTTTTGTAACTGCAAAAGGATCAGTATTTTTTAAGCCATGAATAAAGGCTGACATGAGCCCTGTAACACTAGGCTCCCAACAACACTGAGGACACTAATGGAGTCAGCTGGCATTTAAACAAGAATGGGCAGAGCTTGCTTGGCATTTTCTTGTCTTTAAGCCAAATCCCTGTAAGGCTGGCGTAGGAGGGCAGCATCTAAGCTCAAGATACAGAACTAAATTAGTTATCAAAGTAGTAACTAATAACAAAGTAGCCTCAAGAATGATACCATCAGGTAGCCATCACTAAAAAGATTCAGCTGCAGAATGTGGCCTTGGTTGATTTTATTCTATTTGCCATATTCTACCTAGTCCAGCACACTTTCCACATCTGCTGTGCAGCTCTCAGCTCACCACTGACAAATCCTCTGCCCACACAGAGCCAGTGATGAGTTTCTTAGTCACTAAGAAATGATGCTAAGCAGAATTTACCCTGGAACACACTGCTGGGATGGACGATTCATCTTCTCTTTCAGTGTGGACAGAGGGAGACAGCCTTGAAAACTGCCAGTAATTACTAGGATCCTTTCACTGTCAAGGAATTTATTGTATCTAGAGGTCAAAACTTCCCAACTAACATATGCAACATTTTATACAGACACACACATTCCATATACACACATCTATATACTATATAGACCACAATCATNCTATTTTATTCTATTTTGTTTTTTATTTGCCATATTCTACCTAGTCCAGCACACTTTCCACATCTGCTGTGCAGCTCTCAGCTCACCACTGACAAATCCTCTGCCCACACAGAGCCAGTGATGAGTTTCTTAGTCACTAAGAAATGATGCTAAGCAGAATTTACCCTGGAACACACTGCTGGGATGGACGATTCATCTTCTCTTTCAGTGTGGACAGAGGGAGACAGCCTTGAAAACTGCCAGTAATTACTAGGACCCTTTCACTGTCAAGGAATTTATTGTATCTAGAGGCCAAAACTTCCCAAGTAACATATGCAACATTTTATACAGACACACACATTCTATATACACACATCTATATACTATATAGACCACAATCATACTTGGGAAAAGATCTACAAAGTTGGATTTCAAGCCTTCATTCAAATCTCAGAGAACTGGGGCAGAGAAGGAATCCTTCGTGGGTGGAGATCATTCTCCAGCATCCTTGCAACTTCCTCCATGGTTTCAGAAGCCAACCAGAACTAGGAATGGGACAACAGGTTACCAGTGAATCTAACTCCATCAGATGCTTCCTTATGCTCTCTCACCCAGGAGGGATTTTTCGGGGAAGAAAAAAGGCAGTTTGCCAGGGGCAGAATATTTGGGGTTTCTCCTGCCAACTTTCTTCTGGGACTTTGTGTCACACAAAAGGGGTAAGGGTGGCTGAAGGTAGAGCCCGAGGTGTAACACAAGGTAGAAGCACTGTCATGTCCTAAGCGGGAGGCGAAGGCAAATGAACCAGAAAACAAGCCAAGCAAGCTATATTTACCACACATACCCCACTGTTAGAGGCTCTGTTAAAACAAGAGCTCTCCAGTATCCATATTTGATCAGCCAGTATGTGAGATGTCAGCTGAGGTTCATGTCATCCTTCTGATACTTGGACTGCATTGGAAAAAGACAGCTGCAGTTGATTGCTTCTAATAAATACCTTATTGTGGATTAAAACCATATACACCCCTGGTCTGGGTAAACACAGTACTCTTTTACAGCAAGTACCCAAAACAGCAGTTAGATTTTGCTCTACTGTAGTATCTCCCAGAGGATTTAGGGATCCCCCCTCATTCCACATGACTCTTGCATCACAGCAAGGACAGTAGAGTACAGTCTAGATAGTATAATATATGCTACTCCAGGGGAAATGTCGTATTAATTTCATTGGTGCAATATACCATGACCACACCAGGAAAAACTAGCTCAGGCTAATTTTAGAGTATACTTGTGCTGTTGTTTAACTAGCAGGAAGGACCAGCAGCTCTGCAGGAGCTTGAGGGACTCGGGCTCCCTCCTTCCTCATGAGCAGCCACTTCTGCACCAGACACTCCCTGCCCTCATTGGCTGCAGGGCAAGAGTCACAGCCCTTTGTGCTGCCCTTCCCTAAAGGCAGGCTGGGGTTTTAGATGCCATTTCAAAAGTGTGAAAGCTCCCTGCCCTGATGTTCCTTCTGCAGACACACAGTGTCAGGCTCTCCTGAAGCTGATGCAGGGAACACAAACACCAGCAAAATCCACTTCATTTTCATAAATCTCCCACAAAGGTTGTTATCTCTGAGAACAGCTGAGCCAGAAGCTAAGGCACCATGTGAGGCCACCGAAACGTGACTTCTGCTAATGTGCATCCTCCAAAACCCAAAGGCACTTCTTACAATTAAAACAAGCAGAGCAGCATAACTCACTCATTTAAACCTAAGACTGTTGGTGAAGGCAAATCACTAGATCAAGAAACTCACAGAAGGTAACAGTGGTTTTAACATCGATGCACCTGTGCTCAGCTCCAGTGACAAGCTGAGTCTTGCTCATACATGTATGAAGACTGAAGAGGCTGGGATGACCACCATGAATGAATACATTCAGTTGGGAAGAATACAGGAGAGGAAGGGGAGCAGAGTTATTTTGTCTGTGGTAACTTTAACAACCATCTCAGCACAGCCCACTCCAAAAAGCAGTGACAGAAATGTAAACCACCTGGTTTGGCCGGATGCCTGCGTCACAGGGCACTTGACCCCAGGACTTCCTGAGCTCCCTGTTGTACTGGATTTCCAACAACAGCCTGGATGAGTAACAACCAAACAGCACTGACATCTAGCACTGGGGTTACAAACAACTTCCTCCACTGAGACATCTCTCGCTCTGGTTATGACTGAGGCGAGCAGCACAGGCAGGGAGAACCTGCTCAGGCAGGTGCCTGCTCAGCACCAGCCACCCTGTGTACCTCCACCAGCTCCATCAGATCAATCCTGTTCCTCTACCTTCTCCCATTAAGAACCCAAAACCTGTCATCAGCACAAGGCTGAGCAAAGGAAAAAATGTTTAGGAAGTGGAGCTAAAGAAAATCATCTCTCTGAGGCTTCTTGCTTGTCCTTCAGCACAGAAATCAGCAGAGCCACAACAGCCAGGCAGCTTACCAGCAGCAAATGCCAAGCAAGCAGGGTGAACCCAAGTGAACAGCTCTGATGCCTGCAGCAGAACCTGGCTATGCTCTTGGTCATCAGCCTCCACCTTTCCCCTTCATGACTCAACATCCCCTTTCTGCATCATCACATCTAGCTGCTCATGCAAGGCTCTGCTCAGGGCAGCAGCCAGCTCCCAGACTGAACATCACTTGCTTGTCCTAGTTACGCTTTCCTTAGGCCCAGAAAGGACCAGGTAGAGAGGCATGAACAAAAATGCATGGGTGAAGCATAGCAAGAACAGCAAGGTTTTTTCTTCATGACCTACCACACAGGTATAAAGTTAAAAAGGAGCAGTAGGGAACAAGGACCACAGTCAGCAGCCTGTGGCCAGCAGGCCTAGGGACTGACCAGGTACGCATGGCCAGCCTTTGCAGGAGCCAGCTCGAACCACTGGCCCCAGGGAAGAGCAATCTGTGGGCACGAAGACTGCTGTGCTAAAGTCAAAATACATTTGCAGCTACAGCTTAGCCTAACTTTTCTCTTTTGAAAAGCAAATGGAAGTTGTTTGGGGATTATTTTTTTTGTTGGTTTTCATGTTGTTTGTTTTCTCCCTGTTCCTTCTGGAAATGAACCCACGAGCATCCTTCAGTATAAACAATAATTGGGCAGTATCGTTGTTACTTAATGAGCCCTAATAAACCCAGATAAGAGACTCACAAAGATGATATCTCCCTTACTTCTGCAGAGCTCACCAGGTAATTCACAGTCACACTCAGCAACTTCCATGATTGCCCTTACTAAAAGGAGAACAGCACTTGGCCAGATTTACTTCGGGGAAAGGAGGCGGAAGCAGCTTTAATTATATGAATTAAGTTAGGCCATAGCATGGAACAGACTGACCTCCCAGACCTCCAATTATGTAACTAACCCTGCCAACTTTAGAAGTGGATGTCTTCCAGTTTTTCTTGTGAAACTTGTGATTTTCTCCCATGTTATTACAATTCCTTTTTTTATACAGTGGCAGAAGGAGAGTTCTAAACTTCTGCACAAAAAATAGTCTATTTAGTTCAAGTGAGATCTTGGAATGCAATTGAAGCTTCTAAGGATGGGTGCAGCCAATTTGTTTTGATCATGTTTCCTGTTTAGAACAACTCTAAATTTCACTGTATAGGGGGAAGGAGATCACCACTAAGGCATGGAAGGACGGATGTAGGATGTTTATAGCATCCAATTCATTTCACCTGAGCTTCCGGACTTCATCACTTTGCAAATCTTGAAAAATTCAAGCTGCAGGTACACACAGAAAACAGAGTCAATGAGCAGGATACCAATGGCTGAACTGTCTCCATGCAGAGAGAGCTCACTGCCCATTTTCCAAACCCTGTATCATAAGCATCCCCGGGACATGCTATGGAACAAGGGAGAAAGAGAAAACTGAGAAGTTTCAGGAGATAAAACACAATCTGAACATGACTGGAATTTGTTATGGGCTACAAAAGTAGTTTCAAGAATCTATCTCAGCAGAAAACAACTGGAGTACTTGAAAGGTATGCTATCCCATCACAATCCTGCCTGAAACCTACACCGACCTCCACCCTCCATCCAGGACGTGGAGAACAGCTTCTACCTGGCAAGATGAGCCCACTGTCAGCAATCCCTCAGAACAAAGGCAGGATCTCACAACACTTCAGAACAGGGAAGAGAGAAGGACACAACAAAAAAAGCTCCACAGTTGAACCTGGGGCATTCATGAATTTTTCTGAATCAGTAAGTACTTTCCAGATAAAAAGTCTCAACCCGTGCAGTTTAGTCTGAGACTCCTGTGTGACTGATGGAAAAGGAGACAGCAGGAGACACTAAAAGTGGTTTTCAACTCAACTGGAATAACAACGGGGGAGGAGGAAAGGGGGGTGGGAAAAGGCAGAGTCTCACACACTTTTACCGAGGCTATGTCAAATCCAGGCCACTGCTTCTACTGCCAGACATGAGCCTGCAATATATTATTCAGTTCTTCCATTATTAACGAGGCACAGCAGAAGAAATCATGGCAGCACTAGGTCTACAGCTAACTACCATGGATTTTAGAGTAGGAGATAAAGAAAGTGCCTCTCTGGGAGCTTGCTGGAGCGGTGACCAGCATTTTAACACAAACACTGCTAACACTGCCTTATCTTTGAGGCCCCGACTACTGCCTGTGTGGTTTGTTTGCCTCTGTATGGAAACTTTCCAAAACCTACCCACATAACCTATCTTGTGAGAAGGCACAGAACTCAGCCAGTCCCTTTTTGCCTTCTTAACTCTTGCCAGCTTTCTTTGATCTAATGGTATATTTGAGAATTAGCTTTTGTAGCTCTTTTCATCACACAGTTATTTCAGCATGTGACCAGCAAAGTCTGTCCCACCTCTGAGTTTCTTGGACTGCTGGTGGGAAAAGTCCCACTAACTAGATAGAACATGATGTTTGTTCACAAGAGAGGGCAGGGAGAATTGATGGCAGAAGGTAGGGAAGCAGGGTCCTGACCTGCTTCCGTGTAAGGTGTCTGGGATGTAAAGAAAGCTGCAAAACGTTTTCATTGCAGTGGTTTAGGGAACAAAAAGAGAGGTTATACCAACAGGCACAGAAACAACAAGAACTACTCAGATCAGATAAGAGTGGATTTAAGACATTCTAATATCGTCTTTCAACTCAGAACAATAAAGCTTTTGAAATGAGGCAAGCTTAAGCTTCTACACATACTTTGATAAGTGACAACTTGCTCACGCTTATTGTTCTCTCCAGAACACTTCCAGCCTCTTATTTGTTCTGTGTTTCGTTGCACTGTAGCCCTGGCATTACTCCAGCTGTATTTTGACATACACTTTAGTGTCACCTTAAACCGTGTTTCAAAAACGGCTTCCAAAGCTTTCCATTCCCAGCAGAAGCACCACACAACATCACACTTCTGTACCTCACAAAGCAGACCTGTTTGGGAAAACTTCACTCCCAGCTTGATGATAATTCACAGAGGGACACATGCTGCTTGCAGCTCTCCACATTCTCAAAGATAACATTAGCTGTTACATCCAGCACTCGTGTTTACACTCTGTGTTTTAGTTTTGCACAGAGTACTAACAAAAGTAAATTATTATTGGCCAGTATATAGACAAACCCACTACTGGAGGCAGAAAGTCTCCAGCTCTTTTAAAATGACCTTGCTGACAGAGTCCACACACATACTCTATCTGCTGAACTCCCCCTGTACCTACTGACCCCTAGGACTGCTTTTGAGGGCCATTTCCAGGCCGAGCCTCAGTTTTCAGCCATACTCCCACAGAGTAGCTTCAGGCCTGCTGCAGTCACAGGAAGTGAAGCTGTGACTTGCAAAGCTGGATGACATCAGAGAAGCTGTCAAGTATTAGACCTTCTTCTGCATTTCTGCTCCCCTGTCTTCATCCAGCATTGCCTCCATCACAGTTTGTGTATACGAGGATCTAGGAGCCCCAGGTCAGCCTCCCAAACCACAACTACACCAGCACAAACGTGTGCATCCATACTATAGTATTGCAACGCCCAGGCAAAAGGGAAGTCATCAGGCCAAGAGAGTGATTTTGTGCTTCACTTTGCTTCCTCCCACTGTAATCTTACTCCCTCTTCTCTCCAGTACCTGCCCATCTCAGAAAACAGGCAGCTGTCACTCCACCAAGGCAGTTTATTTGCATATCCAGGCAACCAGGCTAGAATGTCACACAGCGTGTCAAGTTAACTTCTAACTAAGGTCACTACCAGCAGAACAAAGGCAACGAAAAACCTCCAGCATATTGCATGACCAAAGTTTGTCACAGAAAATTAGGTAATGCTAATACACCAGGAATAGTCACACAGATCTGATTTCACGGACTGCTGATCCTTGGACACTAGAAATGATGGTGGGAAAAGCTATGCATATAAAATGGTCTGTCACGGTGCAGAATCCTGCCATTACACAATGTTGCTGCCATCCACTGCAGCAAACTGATAGATAGTTTACATGTTCTCAAAGACAGCAGAGATTCATTGAAACTTACAGTTAGCATCATGAACAAGAAGACATACAGAAATTATGGTTTTAATTAAAAACTCAGTACAGCATTCTTTAGTGTCTCAAACTGCATGGTTAACAAAACTACCTGGCAGCTACATCATGTTCTCCCCTTTACTGTTATGTTGAGACATAAATAATTTCATCTTCAACAACTGGAGCGGATTCTTGAAAGTGCAAGCCTCATCAGGAAGAAGAGAGATCCCTCAGTTTAGGATTAACAACAAGTTAAACCAAAGCTTATTGTCAAACACAGAAAGGAACCACTCCTAGCTTTTAACTAGGACAAAAGGGAAGAAGACAGCATGTGTCAGTTTCAGCCCTGACTTCTTTAACCTCAGGAATCATTGGCTTGTGTTTGTGATGACTGTCAAACACACCAGTACCAGAATAAAGTTATTCACAGGGATTTTAAAGGAATATAAATGATTATATACACTGTCAGGTGCAAAAGGACAACTGGGTAACAGTTGAAAACACCATTAAGGAGCTTAGGACAGAAAGCAAGTAATGGTGTACTCAGAAAATAACAGCACTGCCATCTTCACACACAGATCACACCCAAAATAAGTGCATTTCACCCCACAGCATTTACCAAAATCACACCCTTTCCTCCTGTCCTCCCAAGTGTCCATCACCCAACGCTTTGAGTCCCCAGGAGGAATATGAACGCAGCAAAGCTCATCACTTTACAGCTAGAGATGTCAGACTGAATTCTTGAGCCTCTGCCATCCAATACACCCCCATGGTTTTCCATTCCTTCCAGCAGCACTCCAAAAACCACTCCAGTTGCAGGCTCTTTCAGCAGCCACAAGAAAAGACAGACTCAACCACAAGAGAAAGATCATGTTCAGACTTCATTTTCTCCTTCTGGCAAAGGGAAAAAAACAGTGTAATGGCCCAGGAGGAGATGTCTGACACAGAGATGGAGGACACCTTGATGGCAGCTGTGGCACCACAGTGGCAGTACCTCTATCTACTCGGGGTATTCAGCCACCCCACGTCTGGCACTTTAGAGGCAGAGGCCAAGCATGAGCACCACAACTGAAGCACTTGAGAGGTGCACACCACAAGGAGCCAGCTGAAAGGGAGACCAACATCTTACAGGCTATTACATATCTGCTTTCTACCCAACTCTCTTCTGGATTAACACTGTAGTAAGAAAGCTGTAGGCAGGTGCTCCACAAGCACTGCAACCCCAGCCCGAGGAGCTCGTGCCAACAGACACAGAAGAAATGGAAACAAGACTTGCCTCTCAAGCACTCCCAGTGCCAGGAGCCAACATCCAAGAGGGAAATGCTAGTCCTGACGCTCAAGGGAATGGAAACACACCCACAAACTGCAGTGCAGCCAAGCTTTTATGTCTGTGCATCTAGAAACTGGTTCCTGAATGGCAATAATATTTACCATTATTGCTAGAGACCACTTCAGGAAACACAGAAAGCTGTGCAAAATGCCAGAAAGGTTTTGTTAGGGCATTTTAGGAGAGGGTAATTGTAAAAAGCAAGTTTTAAGCATGAAGCTACATGGAGCCATGCACAGGAAGAATTTTAATACAAAATCAAATCACCATTTTTTAGAAACCCAACTGCAGCTGAAAAGTAGATGCCTTCTAACACTATGACAGAGTGTTTCACAGACATATTTTAGCACCAGATAGTTCAAAACCAGACAGAATACAAAATACAAGCCACAGTATCTTATGGCTCCATATTAAAGAATGACTTTCAAAGAGGAATTTTTGAGACTGAAATGGTTTCAACTAGGAAACTGGGAAAACTACCTGGAAGGGTCAGTCTTCACAGGGTGCTTTGGTGTAAAATCATTACTGTGCTGCCACACAAAGCTTTCTTCAGTTTACCAGAAATATCTGGGTATGCCTCACCAGGCCTCCCCTCTGGGTGCTGCTGTGAAGGACACAGGTCGAACTGATCGCCACGTTCACAGTAGCTTGCCCAAAGGCCATCTACATAGGTCTCCTCTCTCTACAGAAACTCTGCAAGGCAGCAAGGTTGCCAAGAGCTTAAGTCAGGGAAAAAAGTCACAGCTGGCAGAACACATAGCATAAAATCATCTCAAATTCAGGAAGAATGAACAGATGAAAATAATTATAAGACAATTTCAGAACCAGACTTTGGGTGGCTTAAAAGGAAGCAAGGTAAAGTTCAGGAAAGGAAAAGCAGAGACAGCCAAAGGGTCTCAGCTATTCTGGTAACAAGGAGAGAAATGTCTCCAAGGATCAACACAATAAATTTAACAACCATTTGGAGCCAGTATGGGGTGGGAAAGAAGGGGTTAGGTTCTTAATAAAGATGCATGCTTTTGCAACAGACTGACAACAGCTCCAAGTGGTGCAGACTGAGGTTCACCAGCGCAGGGAGAGTACAGTCAAAAAGGTAAACCCACCATCATGCCTTTTCTGAACAGCAGGCTCACCAAACTACAGACACAGGGGTCATCAGCTGCACCCTAAGCTTGCAGCACAGACAGTGTTAGGGAAGTGTGGGGAGCTAAGGGCAGACCTGCACCCTCAGACCACCAGATGGGACCTTCCTCTTGCATACATGGAGAGGAACGCTGAAGCTTCCAGGGCAGGCCAGCACGGTCTCTTAAGACAGCTCTTAACATTTGCAAAGGGAAATGCTCTAAGCACAGTGCCTGTATTGCAGCTTCTCAGTGGACAAACACCAGTGCACCACTAAGTTCAACATTTGATTTAACTCATTTCACCTTGAAGGCCTCTCAGGCAGCTACACTCTATGCCCTGCAATTGTGAGCAACAGTTAAATGTGCTCTCAGATCTGCCCCTAACTCTCTTAAGTCACTATTCCTTTCAGCTGGAATTTATTAGAAAAGTAAAAAGAAGCCAAATATATCAAACCTTTAAAATCCATACAAGCAACAGAAATTCTGGTTTGCCCAGTTGCAGCCAAAAAAATAAAGTATTCAAACTTGTGAATATTTAACAAATCTTATAAGGTGTTAACTTCTGCATCTGGCAAACCATTAAGCAAAAAGCCTTTTTCAAGCACCCTCCTACCATTAAAATTTCCATTCAGTCACCCTTCAGCTCTACCAACACAACCAGCATGCCCTGAACAGACAGCTCTTCTAGACCCAGTAAAAGGAAAACTTCTGATCAGAAAACATCACTTTATCTCTTTTCCTTCCATTCCTTCATCTGTCTGGTACCACACTGCAAATATTAGTAATGGCAGGCAAGAAAGCAACAATAATGCACCATTTAAGGCTTAAAAATGCTTCTGAGTAGAAGAGTCGGTATCTAAAAGGCACTGCTACGTTATAATGCTAGGTTGATTCAGACACTCAAATTCCTTGCATACTTAAAAGGATACTTCAGAGTACATTTATTTTCCCTCAGTTTTACAGCTTTCATTAAAAGAGACAATGGCATCTTTTTCCCTCCTTTGCATGCTGAAACTGGAACTGCTTTGCCTTGGCAACAAATCCTGTAATTTCTACACATGTCTGAAGCCTCCTTCCTGTGTCACTGGGCAAGTTTGCTGCAGCTTGCTAAGAAAGCTGCATCACTGGCTAGAAAGTGAAGAGCACCCTTCCAAGGGTCTGCAAAGAAGAGAGTCATGGAATGCCAATGGTGAACAGACAGTGGGTTCTTTTAACAGCTTCTAAGTCGGAAACAGCTGAAAATTGCCCAAGTGTCAGCTTATCTCATCACCCTCGTACGAGGAACAAGCCTAGCACTTCCAGTTCCTTACTACTCTCCTTGTGGCTAGGGCAGTTAGCAGAAGTACAGAACCTTTATGGGGCTGTTTCTGCTGCTGTTGGGAATGCAAGTTTCAGAAAGTGCACAAAGTTCCACTTCCCAGAACAGAGGAGGAAAACCAACAGCAGACACTGCAGGCTGCAGAAATCCTGACCTCTGCTACCCCAGAGACATTTTATGGCTTTTCAGCACAGTGATCCTCCTTCTTCTCTTAGACCGTCACAAAGGCTGGATGCCACTACATACAGGGAAGTTCAAATGCTGCTGGGATTTGGGGGACCAGGATGCAGCCCACTGTCCTTACAGCTTTTAAATTGTGAACCCATTATAACCAGTGGCACTCTACTTTCAAAATCTGAAATCATCCCTGAATCTCTGCAAGGGAAAAGAAAAGAGTTAAGTCCTTTGTTAGGATGAACATTTGCTCCCATACTTTTCTGATCACATCCATTGTTTGCACACCTTCTACATCATCTAACAGGCCTTTAATATCATTTATCCTTGTCTGCAATTTACAGCTAATGTATTTATTAAATCATTTCCATTCTGTTAAAAGGGAAAAAAAAATAAGGGCTGCTTATAAAGCCAAAATGAATGGAGGAAAGTCTCTTCAGAAACATAAGAAATGATGAGCCACAAATGAACTATGAGCCCTAAAAGCATTTGGGAACTAATGACTCTTGCTTGTACTGCCACCAGCTCCAGTCTTTTGGTGGTGGTAGAGGAAAAGTGATTTTTGTTCTTCTGAAGCTAAGAACAAAAGGGGTGATGAAACCTCAGTGGAGATTCCAAGGGATCCAAGAGGAGGACTGCTGCTAAGGGAGCCTTAACCACTACCTCTCACCTGACTCCACAGTGCTGCAGGTGCTGTGGCAATGTCAAAAAAGGAAAAGAGAAACTTGCTGAAAACATACATGGACGAGTGAAGTCCAACATTTAGAAGTCCTCTGGGACACAACCTGGGGACAGGAGAAAGCACAGATGATCTTCTGTCAGGTTCTGAACACATGGGAGGTGTGAGGAAAGGCAAATTGTGCTGGCATATGGGTAAGAAGGAAAGAGCTCCTCAAAAAGAAGGAACAAGAAACATGGCCCTAAAGAAAACCATGGTTGAGGAACTCAGAAATCCAAATAATAAACATTAAGGATCACTGTGGAGTGCATATGTTTAAACATACATATGTGGGACCATCAGTCATAGCAGTAAAATGGAATAGCTGTCATTAATGTTAACTTAATAAGAGTATTGCCCATTCACTGGATTCTATCCCCTGGGGCTCCTGAAAAACTAGGCACAAGTCTGAATTTCTGTATCAAATTCAGAAGCTGTGTGGCTGCAGCAGACAAATCTCCTTTGTAGAAGAGAACTGGCTGAATCATCATTTTCCTCTGCCTTGAGATCTGAAGGGAAAACTCTTCTTCTCTCCCTCCCTTCCTCACTCTCAGGCCCCCACAATTAGTTCACCGGTATCAACTTTTAAGAGCATTCCATCAGACATTTATAAATGAGGGTGAATATGGGGAAACCATTGGTCTTGGTAGATGGAAGAGGCAAGCAGAACACCTTCACTACTCAAAGAGACATCATTACATAAAAATATAAAGTGCAGTTAAAATCTTTGAAGTTTCCTAGCCCTAAAAATATAACAGCAGCAACAGTAGGCACTAATGGGCAGGACATTTTCAGACACATTTTCAGCAAGGCAGAAGGAAGAGTAAGATTCACACAGTATATTTTTTGCTCATCTATTTCTGGTCCTATTTGGTCACTGTGTCTTGTGGCAGTTTATGAAGCTACTCCTGTATTAAGGATTTACTAAATGGGACTCTAATTAAGACTAACAGCCCAGGTGGCAGAAAGAGGAAAGAAGGATTACACTTAACTGCACTTACTTAAAAAAAAAGGAGATAGATTGTACTATACCTCTAAGCTAAATTAACCTCAAGAATAAAAACAGGGCATATGAAGTTGCCTAGCTCAGGAGGCTATATATACCAGCAGCAGGAACAAGACCCAAAAGCTTTGCCTTATTTCTCTCCTATTGGAGCTGCTCAAGCCCTCCACACTGGCTGTTACTGGGCATTGGTGTTGCGAAGCTTGAAGTACACCCATTGCTCAAACCCTTGAATTCTTCCACAACACAGTCTACAGTGACCATAGGTGTGCAAGTGGTTCCAAGGCCACAAAAAGCAGGGAAGCCAGCTGATTACAGGTGTATAATACAGGTTACAGATCACCACTGATACACGTACCAAGCCAGCAATAACACACACCAACAAAAAGATGTCAACAGCACCCTGAAAGGCCAAGCCAATTTCATGCTTCTAAGCATCACACAGCCAGAAAAATTACACCATCTCTCTGGAGGATGAAGGGGGTGAGTGGCACAGAGATGGGATGCTTTTCTTCCTCAAGGTGTGCTAAATCTTGTTCATTTTCCCCTTTCTGGACTACCTTTCTAACAATTAAAAAAAACCCCAAAAACTACAAGAAAAAAAATTCTGCATAAAATCTAAACGCAAGCTGATGAGTACAACTTAATTATCACATTGATTCCTTAGTTCCTGGGCAGTCCTATAGGATTAACTTGCCCAACATGGCTTTCACGAGAGCCCTTTGTATTTCCCAGCACTCCTCCAAGGGCTTGCTTCCAGCTTCTCCACGAAGGTGACAGAAAGCCTAAGCGACACAGTGACCGAGCTAAGGTCTGCCAGAGCATCTGTGCCATGAAAGGGAATGCCCTGTGGGGCCAAGCATGGGAAGCCCACTCACCCCCCTTCTTCAGCATCAGTTCTGAGGGAACATTCAGTGGGAAGGAGCCAGGTATCAGACAAATAACACATTTTCAGCCTGTAGCACTGCAGAGATCCAGACGGTTCTGCACGGCACTTCCTGTGTAAGCAGCACAGTTAATTAACTCCGTGTTGATTAATGGTGCGCTCTCAGATCAAGGATTTATTGAGCCTGTTATTATACACAAGGTCATAATTGCCAAACAGCCACAGCTAAATACCATTCCTTGCAGTCTGCTCCTTAAGCATCATAATGGAAAATTAATTGGTACTTGTTTGTTAATTAATATGAAATATTTTAAGCCACGCGCTATAAAACTTAGCACTGGTATGCTCTTTTCTAAACAGCCATAAATGAACAGAACTATTGGAATACCTCGGGAAGAACCTTCTCCTTTGAATAGGGGAGGGATGGGGGTGTCATTGTCCTTTGTAGCGGGGCTTTGCTGTGCTCAGGCATTTACCAGCAGAGCTGTTCTCCAATAGTTAGCCAGCACAGTTCCTCTAATTCCATGGTGCACTAAGACAAGACTATCAAGAGACATTCTTATGCAAGAACATGAGCGCCCACACCAAAATACCTACTCAGAGTACTTATTTTGGAGTAGCCGTTTCAGTAAATTTCCAAGCACAACTGCCATCAGTTCACAGAGAATGATCTAACCGCCTCGGGGTAGCAACAAAGATCAAAAAGACACTTGAACTCCTTTGTCCCTTCTGGGATCTTTAAATCCAGGCTTAGCCTCTGTTTAGGGAAAGGGCTGGCAACATAACAAAGCAGATCCTCACTGTGAAAGAGAGACGCTCACAGGTTGGATCCCTAATCCTAAGGATGGGGAAACAAACGCGTTGCACAGACGCGCCCCTTCCCAGCAGTCAGTGCCGATAAAGCTACACCAACTTCAACCGAACTGGGATGCCCACTCCACAACTCAAAGCCTGCCAGGCGGGACAGCAAGAAACCAGAGACAGCATCCCAAGCCTGGCTCTACTACGCAGGCAGGGAGAGAGAGCATCGGGTCCTAGGATCCACCAGGGAACAGACCCTTCCTCCTGCAGCCTCACCTCACCCAAGGAAAGCTCCTTCTATTTCTGCAGGCACTTTTAATCACCTTCTAAGGGCTTGTCAGTAATGCAAACCTTTTCTTGTCCTATTTGTTTCCCCAAAAAGGCACACAGGCAGCATAAACTAGGTCTGACTGGCTTCTGAACTCATTTCAGGCAGACCAGGGCAGAGAGATGGCTTTTATACAGATTATGCTCGTCATGCTACAAACACCAGGGATCAGCACAGCTCTAAGGTGAGGACAACACACACAGTTCCACTGTAAGGCATAAGTAACCAAGTCCACCTCTTGCTGAGCAAACCGTTTCTCTCTCTGCAGAAAGAATTGCCTTATTGGTGAAATATCTACCACAGCTTAAAAATATTCTGTGTGTTCAAGGTTCAATTAACATATCAGCTGAACACTCTGTTAAAAATAGGCAAAAACTCCGGTCTGTTTTCTCTCTGAGCCTGCTGCTTGGAATCAACAAAATACACCAACAGAAGCAGTGTCAGGAATGAAGCTATCACTCTTTCTCAAATTCAGTCTTATTCCTGGGATTGTGTTCACAGAGCTATTTACACAGCACTTATTTTTTGTGCTCCAACATCCCTGCAAGCAGCAGCACAATTCAGTCCAGCAGACTCTAAACAGTTCAATAATCTCACTGGGACACATAAAGAGATTTTGTTACTACTCTGGTTCAGAACCTTCCCTTTTGCTGGGGAATGAACAGGAAGCTATTAACAGGCATTAGGTGAAAGCCTGCTCCATGCTAGAGCTTTTTGGAGGCAGAATACAAAGGAGCAGAGCTCAAGGCACCGAATTCTGCCTGCTTGTCCACCTTCGTTGAATTTTTGAGCCCTGTAAGAATCAAGTGAAGAGTTCTCCAGACAACCGTCTGAAAGCATGTAGCTCTTTAAAGACCTCTTCTAAAGGGCTGGAGACCATGTGTCTGCACAGAGCCATCTCTAAGGAGTCACACAAGGGTTTTCAGACAGTTGTCTGGAGCTGTCTTCAAGCCAGCCCCACAGGAACAAGAAGTGCTGAAGATCACGCGCCTGCTCTGTGGTTTGCTGTCATCTGTGTCTCCTTCTCCAGGCAGCTTTCTGGGAAATCACGTACCTGCCTTGCAGGGCATGAAGCAGTCATAAAATCCCTGTAAAGACATGCGAGCTCTACCCAGGAACAGGAACCAGGAGATCCTAAATGTTATCCCTGATTAATATAAAAGCTGTGCCTGTAGGAAGATGCTAACAGCAAGGCTTGCTGTGACCAGCTACCCCAGGTACCTTGAGCATGAGTGTGCTCCTGGGCTGTGCCCACCAACAGCAGCCACATCGTCAGAGACTTGCTCTCTGAGATACCCAGAGATACAGGCTACATGGCTGTGTGAGCTAGTCTTACCCTTCTCTGTGGAGGAGGACAAATCTGTTCAGCTCCATTTATTCCTGTCTGCAGAGAAGAAATAACACTCCTCTGAGGAGCAGGGGTGATGCACAAATTCACCAGTCTTCCTGAAAATGCTTCTGAAAGGAGCACCCTCTTCCAACTAGAAACTACATTATTATATGGAAGTATTTATAAAGCAAGTAAACAAAACTTAGGGAGAAAACAGCTCAGTTTCAGCCTGGCATGAAATGGACCTTGTGTGAACACACCCAAAGGGCACCATCTTACCCACTGACAGTAAGTTTTCATAGGTGAGAGGCTGTCTCCATTTCTCTGAACTCATCCAGCTTTGTTTGTGTGCTCTCTGGCCAAGTGCCACTCCTGGGCTATTAGGACATTTAGTCTAAACAAGTGGCAATGGCACACAACAGGCTGATCTCACTTTTACCGTCCGCAGTGCCAGAGCACAAAGTTAATCCTATGACACAGGATTAGTGACCCAAGACAGCTGCCCACTACAACCAGCCAGGATAAACCTTGACCTACCAGGTGACCTAGAAACCATTTCCTAACAGAGCACTTTCTCTTAAGCTGTACCAGTGCTGATTTTACACTTTATAGAACAAGTATCTAAATAAACCAAACATGCATTGAACAGAAGACTCTGCTGTGAAACCACATGACACCACTCATTCCTCAATTCCTCATCTTCAAACATCACAAGATTCAAAACAGCCCACACGGTAAGCAGTGTTAAATCTACTTGCAGAGAGGAAGGGCACTGCTGTCAATCGGCCACAGAAAGAGGTACATCAAGATTTGGCTCCTACTCTGTCACCCACCAGCCTGACCTCGATCACAGAGTTCTTCTGCACTCCAGTTCTCCCACTGCAAACCAGCCCAATGACCACCTTCTCTCTTCATAGGGCCATCAGAATGCAGCACGTTGCCTGCCTCCTCCTAGCATCCCTCCTGCTCTCCGCCTCGGCCCCAGAGGGCAGCTTTTCCTCCTTCTCCTTCTCTCACACCCCTAAAGCCACTCTGGCAGCTTCTCAAAATCTCAGATTTGCCTCCAGCCAAGGGTACCTGAGCCACCAGCTCCACCTGCAGAAAACCCCACCAGAAGCAAGGCCACATCTCCTAACAGAGGAGCAGGATTATGCACACAGCTAAAGGAGCAGGGCTTGTTAATATTAAAAGAAAAAAATCTCCTCATGCCAGACTTGATTCACACTGAGCAGGATCACCCACCTAAGCCTGCTCCTCTCTTAACAGAGACAGTGGGTGCAAGACCCAGCACACCACACTTCCTCCATCGGTAGAGCACTTCGGAAAGGTTCCTGGAGTCAATGACTAAGTAAGTCCCTCTCTTGATTTTAAATTGGAGATAAATGCTGCATGTCACATTGGCAAGCATGCCAAAGCAGCTGGTAGCACAAAGACAATACAAGGTATATCAGGCCTTTGTTCTCTCATGTTTTTTACCCTTGGCATGTTAGACAACTAAAGACCATACTGAGCAAATCAGTGTTTTATGGGATAATACTGCAGGCTTCAGGCTTCAAAATCCCAGGCTCCCTGCTGGTACCAGCTCACATAGCAAGAGGCAGAGACACCAACCCAACTTAGTGGCCCAGAAGACAAAAGAAACAGCCTTTATTTAAAAAGGAAAAAACACCAAAAAAACACAAATAAACAAAAACAGACCTAGGAAGGTGAGAGCAAAGACATCAGTGAAAAGCAGTCATTGTCTACCTTTGTCTATTGTAAGTATGGAAAAAATGAACTTTATACATAACAAAAAGGCACGTGCTGCTACCAGCATGTTACTATTAGTACCAAGCAGCTTCTCCGTATTCCTGCACAGCTGGTCTAGATGCAATACTGCCAAAAGCAAAAAACTTTGTCCAAGGATGAGGTTTCAGAAGGCAATCCGCATCCCTTTCACCTTGGAAAGACGAGGAGCGCATCATGTTAAAACGATGCTATGAGAAAATGGGTTATGGCCTCCCCTGAATGGTGCTGCCTACATTATTCATGACACAGTGCATATAAAAGCTTATTAATGTTCACACTTGTTTCCTTTCCCAGAAGTGATTTGATCATATTTAGGACATGAAAGCTTGTGTATCTGACATTGCACGTGACACTGTCTCCTCTTCTGTTTATTGCAGATAGTAATACTTGATTTTTCCATTTTTTTCACTCAAATCTCTTCAAGTTACACACTCTCTGCTGTTGCTAATACTTCACTTACAGAGCCATCAGTGAGAGGTATGCAACTCAGTAGGTGCCAAACAATTATTCTGCTAAAGCTTTTGCATGGACAAAAGGCATTTGATCAAGCAACAAATCTGTGAAGAATACAAAGGCTGCAAGATGAGGCAAAAACAGGCCACAACATATGCCAGGATAGAAATGGTAATGCTCAAACAGCAAATTATTCATCACTAGCCATTATTTGCAGACTTTGTGTCATCAAGGATATCAACATGTGGTCCTTGGAGCAATCCTACACATACATAATTCAATAGAACAAGGGTTTTTCAGGAGGAAAAAAAAGCCCCCCAAAAGAGCAAAAAATGTAAAAAGACAGCAAAAAAAAAAATTTATTAGCTTTCTCTTTTCTTTTTTTCCCCTCCAGCCTTAGCTCAGTGACAAGAAGCTGTCAGGTACAAGACAGCCTGCAGAAATCAACCGTTCTGGTTTTGCTTCTTTCCTCCTAAAGGTGCAGCAGGACACAGCAGCGAGGAGGCAGTGGGGGATCTGCCAGGGCATCCTCCCCAAGGTCTCCCCTCAGAATTAGAAAACAAGCCATTACCAATTACTCCAGCAGGAAAATGCACAGCTAGGTAAACCCAGCTTGTAACACCAAGCACAAACATCAAGCCAAGGAGCCTACATCAAACAAGGAGGTTCAGCACTGCGTGGCCAGAACCTATCGAACTGCCTCCACTTTTGGGTGCACTTCTGCAGCCAGGAAAAGACTTTTTCCTTCCCCAAAAGCAAAACACATGCAAATGTCTACCATCAAAAAGCAGGTCCTTTGTGAGGATGTCACAATTACCTAGCCACAACTAAATGCTGTAATTTGTTGACAGACTCCTTGCAAACTTGAATAATGACCTACAACCCTTGGATAAAACTGCAAAATAATTTCCCCCCCTTTATATGTCATTGTGTAATGCTTTGATTCCTAGCCATCTCCAGGCTGAAGGGCTCCAGGAGCATGCTGCTACCTGTTTCTAGAGCAGCAATTCAAACAAAGCTGAAGCCACAGACAACAGTCAGGAGAACTTTCTAGCCCAAGCTTTCCAGCCAACAAAAAAAAAAAGGGAACAAATCTTTGATTTGGACTTATGGGAAAAAAACCCTGTTAATTTAAAACTGGAAACAGGTGAAAATGCAACCTTTTCCATCTAATAACCCCATTCGAATGGTTAAAATACAGTGGTGTTCTGCCAGCAAGTTTAGCACACCTATATGTTCTGCAACATACGGAGGCAGCAATATGTGAAGCAGGGCATTGAGGAGGAAAAGCAGGAATAAGAAACAAGAAATGCTCAATGTTATCCAAATATACTTTGAACCACTTGCCTACTAGGCTTATAAATACAGGTTCTGGCTCCTGTGGGTGCCTGATGATGCTAGAATCTATATTAATACCACTAAAAGAAAAAAATTCTAGACAACAGAGATTAAAAAGAAGCCTAACAAAGTAATATGCTGAAGCATTAATGATTTTGTACAATTACTGCCTAAGCCTGCAGCTAGCCCGAAAGGATAGCTCCTAAAGGGTAAGCTGCTCCTTTCTCACGCACACAGACATCTGCTGAAGGGGTGATAGCTTCAGGGAGAGAAGGCGGTGCTCGGCTCAGCACCTCCACCACGGGGAGTCTTTCCATCAACACCACATCCCAGAATCTCTGCCTCTCTGGCAATGAAGAAGCAGGATCAGCCAGGTCCAGACCTCCAGAAACAAACTGTAAAGGTTTTCTGTGCTGGCTTTCAAGCGATTAGCCCCCCAAGACTGGTGTGTGACTAAGAGCACTGCTGTTGATAGAGCAGCACCAGCTCAAAACAGGGAGCAAGACAGCCACCACGTTTCAGTCATCAGCTAGCTAAAGCTTGGTCGCACAAATCATCTGCCCACCCTCAAGCTAGGATCCAGATAAAAACACCACCTTGCCCGAATCAAGCTGTTACACAAGCACCCAAGCTGGGAGGAACATTTCTTTCTCTCCTAAACGTAGTCATGACAACCACATCTTCATTTAAGAGACGAGCAGGAAGAGGTCATGAGGCACTTGTCACGCAGAGATAAAATACCACACCTCAAGTGCACACAGGAGGGTAATCTTTGCTGGATGCCATCGGCAAGTCAAAAAAGCTAACATCCTGAGACAGCAGACACACACACCTCCTCCAAACAGCCCAAGCATCTAGGTGCAACCACTGCAAAGCCCTAACACTATCAGCAAACTTCTAGAGGATTCCTCTGCTGAAGAAGCACCTACGATAGACCTGGACATGCTACAGCACTCTGGAAGGCCTCCCAATTGCAGTGCTTCTTGCTTACCCTGAAGCAGGCTACAAAACTATCAGGAAGCGATACTTATTGCAGAAGCCATGACCAAATAAAGCAAGCAGCTTCCTTTTCAAGCCTGCATCTTATTCTCTTAGGCAACTCCAAGCTTTCCCCTGCTGCCTCCTCTGAGCAGGACCATCCCTGGTGGCATTTAAAAGGCCTGTAGGGATATGGCTTAATGGTGACTTCACAGTGCTAGGTTTACGGTTGGACTCTATGACCTCAAAGCTCTCTTCCAACCTAAATGATCTGATGTGTCAGAGCTCAGATGCCATCTACACCAAATGGCAGTGGCCCTCATTCCTACAGGTCTGAAGAAGGGCAGGAAGACTGCTACAACCCCATTTCTTCCAAAGCTTTTATTTGATGTTAAAACACACAGAGCCACTTTCTCACAGCGTGTATATCATGCCTAAGAACACTACAGCTCTAGAAAGCCAGTGGCTGCCACGGTGCAGTTATTTCGGTCCAACCACATTTTCATTTCACAAGAGAGAAACACTCCTGTGGGTAAATTCCTCCTCCTTCCTTCCCCACACTTATGTTTGGTTTGTGGCTACCTGAATATTTTGTACTAAAATGGATTCTCTTCTGTGCTGCAAACCCTCTCAAAAACCCTTGGCAGCCTCCCAGTCATTATACACCTTAGTATAACCTAGCAGTTACATGAGGATGGGAGGAATTGTGGGACCTTATGCCACACAAAATTAACCAACAGGCTGGCTGTGGCCATGGGTCACAGGTTCATTACTTCTATTTTATACGGCAGAGCCAGTGGCATCTCCTCAGATGCTTTTACTTGCCAGAGAGAAAGAATAGACAGAAGGTCAGTCTTGCCAATGGAATGATTCTGAAATAAGGTAAAGACACCAGCATTTGGAAATCTAATCTGTTTTGTTAGGAGACTGTTTGTTACTGTCATTCATTTTGGTTTTAAGTGCTTGCAGCCTTTGCCCAGCCAATTTTTATGATCTTTGACATGTGTTTAGAATTATTTAAACATCTATTTATTGCTGTTTCTCTGTGACTATAATAAAAAGGATCCTGATGGTCAGCAGAGAACTGTCAGATGCAGAAAAACGTTTGGGAAGAGGAGGGAGAGAAATGGTCCTTTCCAGTTGAGTCACACTGCATTACCCTCAGCAATCCAGGACAACAGACAAAATACCAGGAGACAGGATGAGGTTTTGCAGTTAATAGCAGCTTAAGCGCACACAGTAACCATTTATCTGGGCTTCATTACCCTCACACATGCACATGCATGCTTCTGAGGGCAGCTTAAACATAATTGGGTTCTTCTGTACAAGCAGGGCCTCAGCCAATGACACCAAAGTCATGGTCAGCTTTGACTAACAGGCTGTCTCTTGGAAAAGTGACAAATAAATGGTTCTCAAGAAACCAAGTCACTCAGCACAAGCATGAGGAATAAGCCACGCAAAGAACAGCAGGCAGGAGAGTGGCAGCAGGAAGCACCTGCTGGTTGCTCAGAGGACAGGGGAGAGGTGGGTCCAAGCAACAATTACTTCTCAAAAAGCAGCCACAAAGTGAGAGACATAAGGAGAGAACAGCACCTCAAAATCCAGGGATGAATGAAGGGCTGCAGCAAGCAGGTTTCCTCCCAGAGCACCCGAGGGGCACAGCAAGGGTTTGTGTGCCCTGTCAAAGGTGCAGAGCCAGGCTAAAGCTCTGTCACTGCAACTCACATCTGAAAGTCTCTGGCCAGTCGCTTGCTGAAGCGCTTGCCTTCTGCTCCTTCTGAACTCTACCTTCAATGCAAAGGCTTTTATCACACACCACAAAATACAAACACTTTGCAAAAGGAAACAGGTACAATCAGTAAAATGGATGGGGAGCAACACAGCAAGAACTCTCAGAATTGAAAGTAAATTTTTTAGAGCAATTTTCCTGCTTGCTGTAATTGATATTCACTGCAGAGGTGGTAAAACAGAAAGGAAGCCACGGAAGTTTTAAGACTTAGAGACTAAGTTTTGCATATTTGTGTACAACAAAGTATTTAGAGCATCAGAACATTTACAACTGCACAGACACCACTACAAAGACTACCATCTTAGGCATTTAACTTCATTATTATGAATTATCTGATGTTGTTTTCAGCTTAACTTAAATGAAGAAAGGGAAGCCTGAAAGAAATTCATGCAGAAACAAATGATGGTAGAACACATTTCCTGTGGTTAAGTGATTTCAGGGTTTCTGGTGGCCTGACTGATGAGCTAGCAATTACCATTGCTGGAAGCAAATTCAAGTAACCTGCACTAATGCTAAACTCTAACTAAGCTGTCCTAAGTGTTTCTAATCTATACAGTCGAAGTACAGATCTCTCTGAAAGATTAAGCACAGCAACACCTTAACACCTTTCACCTTTATTAAAGAAGCAGCAATATTCAACGTCTGTCTTCAAAGCCTGCATGAGAAAGAGTTGATTAATCTCCCATCTTTCTGAACGCTCCCTGTGCTCTTAGGTGTGGTTGGTAAGAGTAGCCAAGAACAGAGGCGAGGAGGAAACAGGTTACTTAAAGAAATGCATGTTTAAACTCTCGGCATGGAGGTTCTCTCGTCGTCTTCTACACAAAGCTCTCCTCAAGAGTCAAAAAAGTCATGGATCCAGAGGAAAATGTGCTACAGAAATCACAATCACAGGCAGAGGAGACGCCTGGTTTCAGAGTCAACTTCCCCTGAGCATCACAACCAAGACCTGAACCAGACTTCACCCTCAGTGTACAGCCTCACAGCAACCCAGCTCCCCACCGCTGCAGCTACACAGTGTCCTACAGTACTGTATATTCCCTCCGCAGGAGACTAAGCACAGGGACTGCCGTGGCCTCTGCTGTTCAAGCAAAAGGAAACCATTCCCTGAATGGCTGCAAGTTATCATTGCCACAACTGCCCCTGCCCTCAAGAGCAGAAAGACAGGCAGGAGGAGCCCACTCCCACACCTTCAGCAGGTCAGAGCTCAGGCAGGAGTTGTTACAGGAGTGCCAGTTTTCCCAGGCACATCGTTCTTCATGCCAGCTTCACCTCTGGTTCTCTCTATAAACATGTGGGGCTGCTGCTTCTCTTTTAGTCAGAGGTGGGCCAGCCTGGGGACAGCACTCCTCAGACCCAGCATAGGTGAAAAGTACAACTCGGCCTGATGAACACAGAGCTGCTGCTGCAAGGCCCCAGTGCCTTAGTGACAACTGCTCAGGCTCCAAATACACAGCGACAGGCACACGAAAACTGCTCAGTTTAAGAGGAAGCACCACAGCTAGCTTTGAACTTACCCTTACCCTCCCCCTCCTCCAATCTCTCAAAAGTTAAATAATAAGATCTGGTGAAGAAACTGAGGAAAATCAAAAGAGACCCAGTAAGATGAGTACAGATAGACCAACGTATCCCTTCACAAACGACAGGAGAGTAAAATCCTACACGCTCACAAAGAAAAACTATCATATCATGCCCCAGGCCACAGCCTGACAAAGAACCACCACAAGTATCCATCAATATTTGAGCGTCCCCCCAAAGCAGGTGTGTAAAGGCAGCTCAAAGGAGCCACATCCCTCAGCTTAGATGGTTCTCAGATGAGAAGAAAGTACTTGATGACAACCACCTGTCACTGTTTATAGCAATACAGCCTTCATCGAGGCAAGATCCACCTGACTTAAAACAGTATTGACTTCACCTGCTGCTGAAGCAACATCCCTGATGCACTATTCCAGCAAAGGCTTAAAAACACTAAAAGCAGTAAACTCAAGAGCTTCATTAAACATGTTAAAAGCATTAAAGTGGTACCATTTTGGTCCTCTGTAACACAAATATTTTTAATGTTAATGCTTGCTGTTTAAGGTTGTTGATACGCAGATCCTACATGACCCTCCTTTTTCATGAGACTCAACCTGAGCACCACAGGGTACTGAAGCCTCGTGGTGTGCAACATTATCTTTGCCAGTCATAAACACCACATCTAAAGAGGAGGATGTACGAGGGACATGTCAGGAGATGGCCCATAAATACTGCCTTCTGTTAGACACAAAAACACGGTAGAGACTCTGCTTGGTCACAACAATGCTGCTCTTATTTGAGAGGCACGTTTATCCTTTTTTCTTTTCGAAACTCTTCCCAATATGCCATGCAGCAGCTTCATGCCTGTGGAAGATTTCCTTAGAACAACATAAATAGACTGCATGGGAGCCTTATGATTTCTCAGTAAGGGGTATTTGGAGAGGGGCTAGCTGCAGACAGTCCTTCTGAACCCCACAGGAAGGTCTGAGGCTTGCGGGACACCCACGCTGCAGATCACAGGCAGAGCACATTGAATTAAAAATAGCAGATTAAAGCACGCAAAGCGTGTAACAGTTGCTAGAGTATAAGGATAAATCAGGATGTGGAAACCATAATATCAATTTCCTAAGTATTTTTAAATGCTTTTGACTACCAGTGATAAGAACTGCTTTAATACCGATTACAGCTGTTGCCCATTGCTAAATTTAACACAATCTAAGGGTTTCACACTAGGGTTCCTCCTTGTATCGTGCAAACAACCACGACAACTAAATCAACCAGGTGCTTTCCCAACTAAAAAAGCAACAGAAAACAACTCATACGTGTGGCACGGCAACGAAACGAGGGAGAAATACAGAGCCGAGAGGCCTTTCCAAACGAGCCAACATCCCACCCCGCCGACGGCAGAAGTCAGGATTTCACCGGAGACCGCGGAGGGACGGAGGGGGCGAGGGCCCGGCGAGCTACCCCTGACCGGTCCCGGCCCGTCGCCACCGGCCGCCTGCGCGGGCACGGACAATGTCCGCCGGGAAAAGAGACGAAGCGGCTCAGCGCGCGCCCGGTACCGCACGGCAACGGAAACCTCCGTCCGAGGCCCCGAGTGAGAAGGGCCTCCCCCGGTGGCGCCGAGCTATGCTACCGCGGCAGGATGAGGGGGAACCGGCTGAGGCAAAGCCCGCCACCGGCTGAGGGGGAACCGGCTGAGGCAAAGCCCGCCACCGGCTGAGGGGGAACCGGCTAAGGAAGAACCGGCAGAGCCCCCCGCCCCACGGAACCCCCCTACCTGGTCGGCGAGCTTGAGCACTGCCATCCTCCGCCGCTCCTCCCGCGCACATGCAGCTCCTAGGACGGGCGGCAAGCGCGCCCCGCCACCGGCGCTACTGAGGCGGCGGCAGCTCCGCTCCGCGCCGGCGGGGCGGGGGCGCGGAGGCCGCCTCAGCCCAGCCCAGGAAGCAGGGGCGGGCCGGCTGCCTCGCACGGGCCGCGCCGGCTGCTGCCACGGCCTTTGTTCGCGCCGGCGGCCGGTACCTACAGAAAGCGCAGCGCCGCCCTAGGGGGCTGTCGGCGCCCCCGCCCCGGCGGGCAGCGAGCGGCCCGGCTAAAAAGGGGCGGCCCCGCCCGAGTGGGCCTGCCCCATCGCCGGACCACGCCCCGCGGTCTGGGGGACGGCCCTCACAGGCGGCCAAGGCCCCCCCCCTGCGGTGAGCGAGGGGCGGGCGGGAGCCCGAGGGAGCCTAAGGCCACTTCCTCAGCGGGAAGCCGAGGAACCCCCGTCCCAGCTGCAGGCGTGTGGCAGGCATTTGGCTTCCCGCCCATGAGGGGCGAGGTCTTTAGGGCCCGCTCTGGTCCCGAGCGCAGTGATGAAAAACAGGGAATGTGCCATCCCAAACCCTTGGAAAAAGGGACGCTGAGGCCTTCACCTTTCCCTCTTTTCCATGGGTGTGTGTATATGCAGAGAAATTGTTTGTCAAATTCCATCAGACAGGCACAACTGTCAAGAGGCTTTTCCTTTTATATTTAACCTCTTTCTGGATATATGTTTTCAACTGCTGCCTTACAGGAATCTGGTAACTCCTGACAAGTCTAAGTCTTCCACTACTCAATATATCATTACACTTTTCAAGGAGCAGCATATGAGATAAACTGTACTTCTCTTTAAACAAGCCAACAGGCTACACAGTCCCTGCCCCACACCACAGACAAAAACGAACATGATCCCATGCTCCTGCCAGCTGACCTGGGGGAAACCTCAGTTTCACCCTCAGATCTGCCTGTCACTGTGACTCAAGCACCAAAGCAAGACTGCACAGCCAAGCACCCAACTAAGGGAGGGGTGGGGGGGAAGCAGGAAAGGGTAAATCCTTTCTTACCCCTTAGAGCAGGCAAGCTGAATGCTTGAAGCATGTGATTTGATTAAAATCATTGGCACAAGGCACAGCAACAGGAGTTACAAACAGGCTAATGGTAATGAGGCTAATTACATTTTTCCAAGGACACATAACTAGAGATCAAAGGATTGAAGATTCCCTCTTCCCCTCCTCTGTGTTGCATGAAGAAGTATTCTGGGTGTTTCCCCACACCTTAGGTTCTGCAGTAATAAGCTCCTCATAACACATCCAATGTAACAGATTTATGACTTTTCAAACCCTGATTACAGAACGGGGTGACTTTTAGTGGGAGGAGAGGAAAGAAAAAAGGGAAGCATCTTCTGTAGAAGAAAACCAATCCAAGAAGGAAACAGATGTTGGTTTCAGGCTTCTGAGGGATCATTATATATGGGGATCAAAAATAACACACGAGTTACAAGACATTTTGACTCCATCTATTTTAAAGGGGTCTTAACAGAAACGGGCTGTCAATATGTGTGGGTCTTCTGAAGAAAAGAAGGTAGCAAGAGAGAATCCAGTACCTGTTAAGAATGTGTGAACTCAGGCTGTTCTTAATCTTCAGCCCTGATGGTCTTCATCGTGCCAGAACACCTAGAAGTACAAGCTTGCCTCAGCCAATGCACTCGGTGTCAGACCACGCGTAAGGAAGGGCCATCGGCAGACTGGACTGGAGCCTTCTGTCCCCCGCTGAGCCAGGCCAGGAATCCTGCTCTGACAGTCTGCTCCCAGGCTCTGTTGAAGCACACACTCAGCACACAGAGGTCAGAAGTTAGCTTCCAGCTGAGACTGAGCAAGAGGGAAACAAACAAAAAAACAAACCAAAAACAAAAAGGAAAGAGAAAGAGGAGGGAACTTTCAGCACTGTTGAGGGAAGGTCCGTTGTGTTGTTTTCCACTGTAAAGGCCTATTTGCCAAGGACCTGGCATTCACCTTGCATTTCCATTTGGTGGATACATAAGGAAAAGGATTTTTCAGATTTGGTCTGTGATCCCCTCACTTTCCAATCAAAGAATCTGGTACAAAACCTCACACCTTCCTTGGGACCTCCAACAGCCTCCTGTCAGGGAGCTAAGCTGACGGTAGGCCACTTGGAATGAAATCTGCTGGTGCAGTAGGAGCCCCCTTCCTTGGGATTAAATAATTGGGTTAGATGTGAGCTAGCATTAAAGCATCTTTTTGAAGTTTTTTGTTGCCAACAATCACAGTCTCATGCCAGCTCCTCTTTTCCAGGCCCCACAGGACAGTATCTGGGAGGACCAACACTCCACAACGCCATTCCTCGGGAAAGTCTCCCTGGGGTACACAGGACAACAGCAAGTGTGTGCATCCTGCATCAACAGGGCACCACAGGGAATAGAGAGGTCCTTACACCTTTACTTTTACACTATCCATTTAAAGTGTCACTTGTGTAAAGTGCAAAGATTAGTCACAGTACTACAATCATCACCATCACAACAAAGGAGCCCGAGATTTCTCTGACAGTACAATGTCCTCCTCCCCTGTTCACAAAACAGCACAAACAACTACATCGCAGACTTCTAAGTTACCCTGCAGAATCAGCCCTCTGTTCTGAGTGCTTTTACTCAACACCTTCTTAGCCCTGGCTGGTAGGTAACAGTCATTTCATCACACATTTTCAGGTGAAACAGTGCAGTGTGCTCAGCTTTTTGGGGGAAGGAGAGGCACAAAAACATTGGTATCCAGAGCTAACTTTTCCAGTAATGCTCACACCTGCTCAAACCTGAAGCATTATGTTGACTTTCCATACCAAGACATTAACAAGCAACATCAGAACAGGTGTGCAACAGCCTTAATGAGAATATATGCTTGAGCTTGCCAGATATCATCACCTTGGATTAAAACTGTATTTGAAAATGAAAAAGCCTAGGGCTATGCTGGGCCTCTGACAGGGAAAAGGAAAGAAATCCTCTAAGGATGGCTGCTGCATTTGTTCCTTACTGATCCTAAGAGGACTCTCTGCATCCAGCTGAATGCTTCCCTGAAACACTAACACCTCCCCATCACATACTTTAAAAAGCAAAAGAGGAATAGGAAGCCTCCACCTTTAGCACTGAAGCAATTTCTGGTCAACAGGAAGAAAGTACAGAACTGCCCCAAATACTCTGCAGTTGCCCATACTGAGATTTCTTCATCTCCTGGCCACAACACAACAGGGCTCTGTAGGATACTGCCCCACTAGGACAGGCCTCTGCAACTGGATGGATGCCATTAGCTCTTAGCAGTCAAAGGCACACAAGCCACTTCCTCATTCAGATTTTGTGTCAGGAAAGCATTTTATACCCACTTGGGCTCAGCAGAACTCCCAGGCACCCTCTAGATTTCAGCATGTGACTTCAACAGAACTTAAGCATCATCATAAATGACCTTACCCTCTGCTGAGATCTCACATGCCACTTTCACGTGGTATAGTATCACAAGTTCTGTGCTAGGCATAGACTTAGGACTTGAGAGTCTGTCAATTCTCTCTCCTGCCACAACATTCCTCTGTGGTCCTGGGTGAGCAGCCCTGTCTGGTGTTGCCTAGCTTCCTGCTTGTACAAGGAACTTCTCCCACCTTGTGAGGTGAGGCACTCCTGAGGAAGCTAAAGGCCACTGGCTGCTGCTCTGAGCATTACTCTGCCATCACAGACTCAGTATTAGTTTTCCCATGAAGCAAGAGCAAAACAGTAACTGGGAGGTTCACCAGAGGAAAAGAAACCAACCTTGCTGAAATAAATCCATTTGCACTGTATTTAAGTGCTACAGAAAACCAGGACGTGGGTGGGAAGCTGGAAGAGACCGAGCACAGGAGCAAGGTCAGGACTTCACCCTGCACCACTGTTCCTCCTGCAGCAGTACAAATGTGTCTGCAAATTATCTGCTGGAACCCACAAGCACTCCTACACCTCAGGCAGACAGATCTCTGCATTAGTCTGACGTTTCTACAGCCCAACAGGATGTGGTCACTTGAAGGCAGCCAAAAGCCTGCACCACCACCCTCCCCCCTGCACAGCTGAGTAGCAGAGGCAGGGCTGGGCTCCGGTTTGCTCTCCAAAGTCAGGTCTGTTGCTGTACTTAAACAGGATGATCACTCACAGATGGAGGATGCAATTGTCCTAGGCCTGTTTCTGGCTCCTGCCTCATGAAGAAAGCTAAAATAAATAAGGTCACTATATTCCTGAGCAATGTTTATTTGCCATTGTTGAGCTTATCTGAAAGACATGACTGATGGCAGAATATGTATTCGTTATTTCCAGCCATTTCTGGTGACTTCAGATATCTATTGTGGTCTCTACCTGTTGCCTACCCTCCCACAGCTGCACACAAAACGTTCTGCTTTGCTTTCTTCCCCCTCACAGATGGGAGGGAGTGATGTATAAGCATCACTGTGAGACCACACTGGTGGAAACAAGCAAAAACATACATAGGTGCTTGAATTTGCAACAGAAGAGCAAACACAGACCACAGCAGGAGACTGGGCAAGCCAAAAGCTAGAGACAGTAACTAATCATTGCTGTCACCATCTCCCCCTCCTGCTCTGCTGCAGCATGCAGGGTGATGGGGGGTGGGAGGGAGGTAGTTGCTTCAAGCTGCCTGTCATAGCCCTCGAAGTCTTCTCCCTTCTCTCTAGTATGATTTATTTTCACACAGCAGAATTTATTTTCTTTTCCCCAAGGAAGATTCTTTCTTTCTATCTCAGTAAGTTATTTTTTCTCCTAGATCTATCTGTTTCATATTTATGTTGGGGTGTGGGGGAACAGGTAAAATGAATGAATCAATCCACTGATAAAGGCAGAGAAGGGAAGACACCTTAACAGCACTTCCTCTTAGCCACGCACAGGCCTCCTCTCGTTTCAGTTCCCTCCTGATCATCCTTTGCAGCCACCTAGTTACTGCCCAGAGAGGCTTAGACATATGATATCACTGGAAACTGTGAATCTGACATTGTAACTACTGAAGCCTTCTGCTGTGTTAACCAAAAAGGAATAAACATTCCCCCATACCTTAACGTGTCTTACAGCTGCTCTCAGTTAGCACCTCTCTTGCAGATGTCAGTGTAACTAGTGCTACATACTGAAAACTGGGGAGGAATTCAGGCAGATGACAACTAGGGAGGCTAAGCTGGGTCAGCTCCTTCCTGCTAAGGTACTGGAGTTAAAAAAGAGCAAAATCAAGTCAAGTCAGCAGAGAAAAGTTCAGTGTTTAAATTTTCTGTTCTTAGCCCTATTCCATTTATGGGTATATACAATATCTTAAATCTCCTCTGTCATTAATCTTCTAGGGGAAACGTGAAGGGAAAATAGAAGACATTAAGAAAAGTATGCTTAGGGCTGCCTTGTGCACAATGCAAGTATATATGAGCTTAAAGTATTCTAATCCTACCCATCTGCTACCCTCCCAACTCAGGACAACAGTCTTTGGACTTCAAAAGCAGTATCTTCCACTACTCATGCTCTGAAATGATTCATCAGCTTTGAGGTATTCTTTTTTAACCTAGAGCCTCACTTTCCACTGACTTACATTTTGAAGCATGCCTGACCTTGGCAGAATTCAGCACACAGTCTCCAGGGGGTAGGACTCCTGTTATACCAAAACATCCTGTGCTCCCCTGAGGGCAACATCAAGGAATTGCACAAGTTGCACTTACCTGAGGAGTCATAGTCATTAGAAAGAGGTAATGGATAGGTTAAAATGGACACTACACTAACCTCTCTTTATACACTCAATTCACCTAAACAATCTACCCACATAGTTACTTGTAATCCCTAGCTTTGAAGTCTCCTTTTCACTTTCACCCTCAAGAACAAATTCATTGCACTAATACAAAACACCAAATTTCCATCTCGGTTGCATCAGGACATCATTATTTTACTATAGAAAGATTTCATGCCCTTGGTCTTTTTGCTTCTCAGTACCTGCATTACCCTCCCTTCTGTGTGCTACCAGGTACAGCCAGTGGGACACCAACAGACACAGGCCAGCAATGCTGAAATCTGTCAGCTGAAACAGAAGAATTTCCTAAAGAAACAACCAGGTTGGCTGCTTGAGGCCACAGTCATGTAAGTGAGGAGCATTTCACTAGCTAAACTAGGTGCGAATCCATATCAATCCTTTCTCAGTATGCAGGGAGGAAGACAGGGCTTATGCCTGAGCCTCCAAGGAGGGAGCAGCATTGTGGTATTTTCCTCTCTCATGTTAGGGTTTAGCCCATAATCCAAAGGCAGGAATTCTCCCTCCAATCAGAGAAGTTATGTGGCCAAGAGCTCTGATGGGAGAACAAAGTGGCAGAGGGTGGCAGTAACGTTTTTGGATGAATACTGTAAGTCTGGATTAAGTTCAGATCTGCTGGATGAAAGCTAACTGAAGCAAATCAGCATAACACTCTGTAGTCCATGTTGCTTTATGGTTAAACATAAAACATGCTCTGCATTGCTCTAAGCTTCCTTACAGAAAGGAAACGGGAGGCTAAAACTTTGCAGAATGAAGCAAACCAATGAAAGCATCTGAATACACTAAAACATAGATGAGAATTTATGGTCTGTTTTCAAGAAAACAAAAGGTACATAGACTGCAGTACTGGCTTACCTCAAGCTAGCTGCATCACCACAGACCATTCTAAAACTGACAGGCATCCAAATTCTTCCTAGAAGGCACATCAGAAACAGCCATCATACACACTTCTGCTGTAGCAGCACTAGGAAATAGCAAAGAGCCAATATTCATGGTCACAGGCCACAGGGCAGAAGCTTGCCTGCAAATTGAAGAGGGTGATGAAGCTCAGCTCCACGTGTCTACAGAAGGCAGAAGACCAGAAAAATAGCCAGGACAAGCTCTGAAAATAAGCAGGAACACCAAGCTCTTTGGGGCATAGAATCAGTGGGAGGGGCAGACCTGGAAAGAGTTTGTTCTGCACTCAGAAACAAAGCTACCCACACTCTCCTGCAAATTTAAAACAAGGTCATGTGTCACAGCTGATTCACAGCAGTGAGTTTCTTGTCCTTCCATCAGAGAACAATTATGCCAACCCCAAGTTTCATCCTGCCACTCAAGCAAGACAAGAAAACAGTGTTTTCTTCTAATGTTTCTAGTGCCTGTTCCAACCGCAGTTTGTATCCCAACATTTGGCCAACAGTACTAACCACTAAACAGCCTGAAGAGGATAAAGTTCCACCCCCTCCTCAAAGAGCACAAACCCTTGGAACACAAGGAATGAGGGGAATCCAGCAGCACAGTTATCTTAGTTGATATTTACTAAGTTGTACCTTACATGCTCCATACCTGCCATAGGGATGTGCATTTACTGACAGCATTTACTCTCAAGTGGGTGGTGGTTCTACAGGCTATACATTTTGAGGTCCTTTAGTCCTCATTCTTGCTATTTCCTTGCTAAAAACTGGGATCTGACATTTGACAGTGGTTTATACTGTAAGCCTGAGGGAGGAAAAGTCCATTTTTCTTTCTGTGCTTCAGTTAAAGAAGGAAATAAGTAACATGAGCCATGAAAGGACTTTGATCCAGAAGTAGGGAATGTAAATGCTTTACAGATGCCAAATAAGGATGTTTCCAAAGAAAAAGAAAACAAGGCACTCTCTACCCCAAACCCTTTTCATTTCCAAAGAAGGTAATGGATGGAGAATTTTGTAAGCTTTTGATGGAAGCTCCATTTCTCCAAGAGGTTGTTCTGTTTCTAATAATTACACACATTCATCAGAATCAACAACTGATTGTTTTGACTTTTGAGTTTATTGTGTTCCTGGGGGGTGGGGAGCAATCATTTCTTTAGATCAGGAGAGCCTCTTAAAGCCCTATAGCAACTGGAGAGAGAAACAGGGTGGAGAAGCAGGAATCTGTCCTTAGCTGCAACCATGACGGTGAAGTGGTAATGACCTGCCTGATGGCTATAGGGCCTGCACAAGGCATCCCAAGAAAGTCCACAGCACACACAGGCACTGGTGAAGCCCATGCAGAAAGTGCCACAAACAGGAAGATCCTGTCATTGACTGGTTTTATTCCTACTGGATTTTTGGACAGCACATGACCTTCCTCTGACTTACTAACATCAACATCAGTTCATCTTGCACGTTCTTCGCCAAACCCCAGCCTCTGTGGGCTAGAGCTGCTGAGAAGTCTTCAATAAACAAAAGAAAAAGATCCAACAGACTGAAATAGGAAGCATTTCCATCTAAACTTTCCCTCTCAGAAATGAGGAGCCAGCCCTCCATTTATGGGAGTTGGAACCAGGTATCAGAGAGGAAAGTCATGACTCCACCATCCAGTAACTGCTGCAGTCCATTCAAATCCTTTTTAAACGGATTTGTCTTTCACTGCAGAAGCCTTTTAGAGCTCCCACAATGTGAGTATCTGCTACATGCTTATAAAAAACCACTGTAAAATACCCTTTAGGTATGCAGAGCACAACAGTCACAGCTCCTTTGGCAGTGTATATTCTCAGACATGTGTTTTGCACAATATATGGCCTTAGCAATCAATGGAATAAATGACCCTCACCAGACATCCCTGGTCCCAAGATAAAGATCTATGGATTCAGCCCATACAGATGGGCCCTGCACTTGCATGATGCCTCAAGGACACTTCTAAGATTCTGCATGAGTGCAGATGTCTTCCCTGATCCTCTTGCAAGATCAGAAGATTGGGTCAATGGCTGTGTTCCAAATAATGTCACTGTGAACATCTCCAGACATCATCACAGATACAGCTACAAGAATGAAGCGGGTCAGAAAGGAGCTTCTAAGCTTATGGTACAGCTGCTTTACTCCCCTCTAATGCCCCAAATCCCAGAGCACAGCAAGAAGGGAAAAAAACCCACTCATTGGTAGAAAAATAGCACAGTGAAGCAGCCAGTGTTTAGATAGGGGAGATGAATGTTGGGAGCACAGCTTTGGGAAATGGGAAGGTGAAACCTCATTCCATTATCTCCCAAAACAAAACCACACAGATGTATAAGGACACAAATTCTGATTGTTCACCTCACATTACAGACAAACCTATGCTTGTATACTAATTCTACTGATTCAATCATGCATTCAGACCTGAACTCTGCCGCCCATTGTAACTAGTAGTTACAATAAATACTGTGTTACAAATCCCACCCCCAGCAAGCAGCCCTTCCTGGCAGGTTTTGCAGTTCCTTTAGCTCAGGAAACAACATGTTTCAGTACAGTCTTTCAGCACTTCTCCAACATTCTGTGTTGACTAGGCAGGAAACTCATTTTCCAAACAGTATGGGTTGGATTCAAACCCACTTAGGTGGATGTGGGGAGGAGGAGGCAGCCAGACAGGCAGGGAAAGCTACGCCTCCATTACAAGAATGCCCCTCACTAAACAGCAACATCTTGAGTCAGTATGCCAAGTAGGGCAGACTGCTCTTAATCACCCTGGTCTGCAATTCAGTGTGAGACTCCTCACTAAGTCCTCCATGTCACACCACTGATTTGCTAGCAGCTTAAGATAGCTGAGAGCAGGCTGTACTCTTCCTTTCCACCATCAGGACAGATGGCCCAGGGTTCACTCCAGCAACTCAGTTCAGCTGATATGAAAAAAGAAACACTAAGTAGCATTCTTACCACAGCAATGAGGCACAGCCAAGCCCTGGAGAGGAAGGGGAACCTGCCTCCTGAAGGATGGAAAGCATTGTTCTATTTACTGTGGCGGCTGGGCTCACGGATGTCTTCCTGTGGGCAGACTGCTGGGGAGAATCCACACTCTAAACATGCCTTGCAGTAATACACCCCAGATGCAAGCAAACGTTTCAAGTTACAACAGCTACTAAATTGCAATGTTTCTTAGACTGCTCCAGTAAGAGGGAAAACACAACAGCCTGATCCACTTCAGTACTTGGAGAAAGGAAGAGGAAGGGACTGCAAACATCCCTGGCACAGCGCTCCCTCGTTGCACTCAGCCCAGGGACCTGGGTGGCCTCAAGTGACTCTCACAGGATTTAGAGAGGATTTACCAGCTCAGTCGTGGCTTCCGAACATATGTCTCCTGGTCTCCTCAGAGGTCAGACCCTGGCACTCATTCCTGCAGGCCCCAAAGTTAGCACTAAACCCACTGTCTCCCTGCGTAAGCACTTCCTTCACACAGCTACAGCCAACCTTGTAAAAACTGAGGTTAGAAGTGACAACATCGAGGGATACACGGTAGTTAAACTGAAAGAGAACTTCACAAAGGAACTACACACAATGTACACAGGGAGAAGTGCAAGAGAACAGCAGACAAAATTACTAAAGAGTAATCTGCATGCCAAGTGCATTTTCTTCATCTTCTCTTTCTGGGACCAACGATTTAGCCAGTACCTCTTCTATTCTGACAGCACCTCTCAGAAGAATCATAGATTGGGGTGAGTTGGAAGGGACCTTAAAGGTTCTCTACTTCCAGCCCCACAGGCAGGGACACCTTCAACCAGATCAGGCTGCTCAAAGCAAAGCTGTTTGCTGGTAAAAAACCCTTATTCTACAAAACACCAAACCAAGGGCTCAGACCTTAACTTCTCCATCCTCAGGAAATATATTCCAGAGTAAGCAAGAAAGCACTTGAGCTAAACACAGTGGTAGCAGTACTTTAAGGAAAGTCCAGGACTACTGTCTTGATTAGGAAAGCTGGAGTTTTGGCTTTAGGCCATATAAAATGGGTGTGCTACAAGAAGAAAGTGAACCAGTTAAAAACAAAACCCATATGAGTAACAATGTAAAAACTGAACAGATGAAACAGGTTTGAAATCAGAAGCTGAAAATAACTGCTCATCAATTGGGGAGTTAAAAGAGGAACCAAGTGGGGTCAAGGATTACACCTTTTGCTTATCAATGGGAAGAGCACACATTCCTGAAACGGGGGAGAAGAAAGAACAAAACTGAATGTATCTACAGAGAGGTGATCTGCTAACAGAAGCATTACCATCAGATGCATGTTAATTCCTGGGGAGGCAAAAAAGGACAGTCCACTGCAGCTAAACTCCCAAGGTAGGTAATAAGGAGGCCCCAAGAAATCTAAAGGAAGCAAGAAGGAAGGTAAAACCTCTAACAGATGTGTCAGGAAGCTCTTTGATAGCTGAACTGCACAGGAAGCCCCAAACCATCCTCCAAATGGCAGCATCTATATCACATCAGCATCACAGGCAAAGACCCTTGCTGGAGGCCTCTGACACTGGAGAAAGCTCCATAAGCCTCCCTTGGAAAGGGATTTAAAATAACCCAACCAAAATGGATGCAATCCAAGCAACTAGAGATACAAGCTAACATGCAACAGTGGTGCTGGTTGGACTTTTGCTGTTTTTGGTGTTTTGCTGTTTGTTTGGGGTTCTTTTAGTCACTGCATATCCTAAACTAGGTGAAAAGTAAGATTTTTGAAGGGTGGACGACTGGCACATGGCATTGCATCAGCATGTATGAATGTAGAGCTGGCAGCTGACCACCTGTCACAAGCAGCAGGCTTGCATTTGCAACACCTAGACAATAAGCAACAGATGAAAATGTACTAAGTCTGAAAAGGTTGTGCTGCTGTTTGTACTTTCTCCACCCACTGACTGAAACACCTAGAGACACCTCAACACAAAGTATATAAATATATACATAGAGAGAGAGAGAGAGAAAAAGACAGATGAGAGAAAGAGAGACAGACAGACACTTGAACTGGCCACGAAAGAAAAAGCAAGCTCCATCCTGGAGCACATATACATTTTCTACTTGCAGATGGGCAGGTAAATGCTTATTAGTACTGGAACATTATTCTCCCTTCTTCAGACAGTGATTCAGAGAAAGATCTTAATATATAAGCCATGTGAAGGCTTATGCAACTATTAACTTCTAACTTCCCACAAACAGTGAGCAGATGATATGCACATGACAGCATTCAGTAATTCAACACCTTTGTTCCTTTAAGCTGGGCAAGGAAGCCCCACTGGAATCTTGCACACATACCAACAAATCCAACACCATACAGGGTGGGGATGACTAGCAGGGAAGCATTTTGGTCATCAAGAAGGACATTTGCATCTTCAGTGGAAGACCAGACTAGAGTCCCCAAAAAGCTTAGGCAAAGTAAGGTTGAGTTTCTAGTACAACTCTCAGCCAGCTGCTGCTCTGGGCCTGTCATATATTCTCTACATATATGTGTAAGCAGCAGAAGTCCAATCAACATCTTGAAGCACAGACAGGAAAAACTGCTCTTGGAAGCACGCTGCCTCATTAAGATAACTTGGGCTTTGAATCAACCTCTTGAAAACAGTACACTGCCTCAACCCCAACAAGCTGCAGAACATGTTTAACAACATCAGTTTGCACAGGCAAAACTACCCCTTATCAGTATGCACCTCTAGCCTTAAGTCAGGTACTCAGCAGCAAGCTCAGTTTCTAGGATGACAGTGATGCAAGAGAAGCTTCTCAGTGTCCACCTGAGAGTGCACCTCAAGTCACAACATGTTAATGAATCTCATGCCACAGAAAAGCAGACAGTAGCAGGGACTGTCCTGTGGAGTCCAGTGAGCTGGAAAGGAGCTTCCCACCTGCAGCCCAATACACCTCTCTAGCATCACCTGAGCAAAAAGCAAAGCAGCAGCATTATATGACTGGTAGTATTCTCACTGTAATATTAATACTAATGTTTGTATGCAGCTGATTAACATACACTGCAGTGAGACAAAAATGTCTGCCTGCTCTCACTGGCTATTATTCAACCTAGCCAGTATCAACTCAGGACCTAGTGTTACAGAAATCTCTAGCTACACCTCAGCAAGGCTTGTCTAGACAAACCTATTCATCATCATTTTTGATCTTTTGTCCTGTGGAAATCTAAGGTGTATAGAAACATCTGCAAAACCATGCAGACAATAATTAAGATGGTTTTGTATTCACTTAACTTATTTTTATTGAGTGAGGAAACAGCCTTTTTTGAAGGTCATTTTTTTGGTCTAAAAACTCAACCCCAAGCCACCTGGTTTTCATTTCCTGGCATATTCCTTCTGTCTCAGCTGCACACTGTGCTAAAAACAAAGGCCCCATTCTTTAATTGTGAATATCAGACGCCTTGAACCTTCATTCTGGTGCTAGTGCCTTGGAATGTGAAAAAAGCTAATATACAATATCCTCTTTCATTAGCTAAAATAATAAATGGCCAGTTGCATTCCTTTTATCAGCTGGGCTCAAGATCTCCAAGATCCTTGGAGACTTTAGACCTTGACAGAGAGAAAAATATATGGTTTTCAAAGCAAACCCCCTGTATTTGAACCCTGTTCTGCTCTACTGTTTTGGATGACTGGCAGGGATTGAAGGTCACTACTGGGAAAGTTACAGAAGAAAAGGCTGGAATGAAGTCCCCTCAGAGCTTTGTCACCCTATAGTGGTTACCAGCCATCACATCTGGTCTCAATCAGAAGCCAGCAATGAAGGACAGTGAGCCTGTGCAAAGACTTGAAGCACGGATGGTTTGAACAGAAATAGCTAGTAGGGAGCACTAGAAGCAGTGAAAGGTGGTATTTTTCAGGGAAAAACACAAGCTGTCAGAGGGAATGGGGCAGGAAGCAAATCACTTGTACAGATTATAGAATCAGTCTGTTAGCTAGCTCAGTGCAGAAGGCAATTGCTAATAAAGCCAAGAAATTTTTGTCTATCAATGGAAAAGGACACTCAGATACTCAGGTGATCAAACTCTTTCTTCCTACTTGTGAAAGGAAGAGGAGATTCAGAGTGAATAAAGAAATGGATGTAGACCCTGGAGAAGATCTCAAAAACAAGCAAATACACACACACAAACCCCTTTTTTAATCAAGAAAGCAAGCTTTCAGGAAATCTGAAACTCTTAATTATGATCACTATCAAGAGGGGACACAGTAACCGACTTGAGATCCATCACTTACAGCCTGGGGCTAAACAGATCAAGTCTATTCATTTACACCCTCTTTTATTCATACTTCAGAAAACATTTGTTGCTGGTTTGTCTGCAAACAGAACAACTTATTGGTAACTTCTAGAACATTTAGTCTGGGGCTGGTATTAGGAGTAACTTACCCATAAAGAGGAGGCGCTCCTTATCCAGTGGTGCACAGCATTTCCTCACTAAACTTCCAGGAGGCCTTAACAAGCCCCCTAACAGTTTCAAGGGGTACAACTGGAAGGGCAGCACAGGGAAGGCTGCAGTTTAATCTACATGGGCCAGATGGAAAGCTACCACTGGAGGCCAAAGGCACCAGAGAGCCCTTTCAGCTACTACTGGTGGTGAGCCTCAAGGCTCTCCAGCAAGCAGCATCACACCAGTGCACAGATTTGTCCTTTGGATCAGAGAGACTCACCTTTTCCTCTTCCTGTTTTAATCAACCAGCAAAGAGTGAGATTCTGCAGTTGGTTTGCAGATGTACATTAAGTAACAAGCAACCACTTTACTGTCACAGTAACACACTCAACACTTCCCACATTTAGTGAAGAACCACAAATATGAGAGCTGTTTCCCATCCCACCCTGGTATATCAGTAACGAGGGTATTCACTACAGCAACTTCAACAGAGGGAAAGCATGTTGCTTAGCTTGGAGAAAAGTTGTGTAGGAGAATTATCAGTGTGATGCAAAGCTGTCTGAAACTTCATTCCACAAGAAGCTCTGCACCTAAAGTTTTAAGGAAGTGACTTTATGTCTGTAAAATGGTACCAGAAGAGACAGAGGTATAGAAGCAAGCAAATCCAAGCAGAAGGAAACATTATATGATTATCTTCTGCTGCTCTCTGAAGTATATCAGGCAAAGCACACAAAAAAATTCTCCTTATCTTTTAAGACTAGCATATGGTAAGGATAACTTGCTAGCCTTGACTAATTTTAGCCCCATCAGCTCAAGTTGTAAAGGGGATGCTTTGATGGAGTTCAGACTGTAAAGAAACGGAGGGCTATACAACCATCACATCCTCTTTTCCATTTCAAAGGACAAAGCCAAAAAACAGCTACCATCAAAAACCACATTACATTGTAAAATAACAGTATTCTGAAGTCGGAAAAGCCCAAGGCAGTATTGCTTATTGCAGCTCACGATCTTTTAAGTTCACTGCCCCTTTCCAAATGCATTATTGCAAGGCATTAAAAACAAAACCACACAAAAAAACATACCTTTTTTTTTCCTGTAGGTCCCTGCACCTCATTCTGCACGGTGGATGATCTTGTCCAGAAGAATCAGGACTGTTAGGGAGGCTTTTGTCCACAGAATTTCCTTTGCAATTCACTGATAAACTTAGGAGCTGTTTGTTAATCCAGAAAGGGAGGGTGGAAAGCTGGGAACACTCGATTCCCTTCACAATGTAATTTAGTCTATTTTTCTATATTAATAGCACAATTAATTATTCACTAATGACATTTAATTAGCAGTGACCCAATCTTTCCATTCATTTAAACAGTTTGCTGTCCAGAATCACCAACCTGCAGGTAAGCACCTGCCACAACCTCAGAGTAAAACTTTCCCCTTCATTAACGATTTTCATTTGTACTTGAAAAGAAACATGTTTTACAGCCAGGGAAATGTCACATTAGTCTCTCTACATACTTTAACCTCCTTCTCCAAAACTTCCTACCCTTGGGCAGCAAAATGGAAGTCTGGATTTTAAGATATTGTCCCCTTCATCCACCTGCCCATGCTAAGTAAAACTTAGTATGGACACTAAATAACATTGGCAAAATTCTTTAAGAGCTTTAAAGTCTTTCAACTCTTTTAATTTCCTCTTTTTTCTTTAAGTGAAAGTCACATCAAACAATATTTTTTAGGGAAGAGCTTCCCAGATTTTCACAAAACTCTCAGGATGGAAAACAGGCCTAGTGGTGACACAGCATATGAAGAACTGTGCTTTGATACTGCTGTGTGAAATCCTACTTCGTACTAGGTACACTTGGGACAGCAAAAAAATAACAATGATGAACATCACAGTTTTTTGTGTCCCATTCTGTTTCATCCAAGAGGTCCCCTTCCCCTTTCCCTTCTTCTCTGGAAACAAACCCCTTTTATTCATCTTCCTCAAAAATTTATGAAAAGACTTAATAAAAACCTGCTGAGCTTGAATGATTCGAACATGAGAACATGCTGAAGAAGTTCCCCTTCATCTTCCCAGAAGATTAGTTTTACAACTTGACTTGGTTCTGCTAAGTTGCATCTAGAAGCCAGGAGTCCATTCCTACCTGTTTCAGAGCTCTTTTGGCTAGTCTCTCAAAACTGTTTCTTTCAGCCCTTCACTCTCTCTACTGGCACTTGCTCGGTCCTATCTCGCAGCGCTACTGCAGAAGTGAGGATGGCAGGCCAGCTGTAACATAAACAGCATCAGTCAATCAGAATGCACGTGAGACTCTCAAAGGAAACAGTTCAGCAACAAAGACTAAAGAAGTTCCAGCTGTTCTCACCTACCAGATTTTAGAATAAAGCACACTGCTGAATATGTCACTTATCTCATTTCCTAACAAACCTTTATGTTCATAAACAGGCCCTAGTTGTCGCTGTGTCACTCCAAGCCCCTAAAAACTTAGGCCTTGAAATGTAGGGTGGAATATCTTCAGATACTGAACAGCTGAAGAATCTCCCACTGATGTCTAACAGCAGAAAGAAGTCAGCTAACAACACTGCACTCCAAATGGTAAGATGGAACTTAATTACTCAGCTCAAATCAAGGACTCTCACGACGTGCCTGATAGCCAACTACTACAGCAACAACAACCAATTCGACACTACTCTTTCCATGAAAATAAACTGCCACTACCTACAACCATCAGCCAGACTCCAGCTACATTGCTGAGTGACAAAGATACACACATTAACTACAGTTTGTACGTATTTCTTATTTATTCAAAAGCTAGAGGATGACAAAAAGGGTTAAAATGTTTTATGCCACCTATTTATTACATGAACAAATACTTAATCCAAAGGGACTCCTTGTCCAAGCCCTTCTGTCCAAAAACCACGCACAAATTAATTTTTATACACAAATGTTTATTTCTCAAATAAACTTCCCCTTCCAACACAAGGAATGAAACCTAAATCTTCATAAAGATGAACCCAAAACAAAAATCCCTCCAGAACACTGTAGTCACTGTTTTCTTGGTCACTACTGGCATTAACTGTTTAACATCAAAAAACAAGAACATATTTAAAAAAAATCATGCTATTGGGTTCCTAGCTCTGCCTCTGACCAGCTCTAAACTCATCTCCAATAGTTTAAAATTTTACATCATCAAATCTGAAGCGTGTAGTTGAAGAACAGCTGTGCATCCAACACAAACAACTCAACAAGGAGATTATAAGATGTAATCGAGTTCGTAACGAATGTAGGTGTTCTTCTCATCGTTGTAGATTCTGGGGTAATGTGCTATCAGAGCATCTTGGGAGCCAATGTAGATCGAGTTGTAGATCTTCCAATACACGTCTCTGACTTTCCTGGCAGGGTGAAACAAACCCTAGAAGAGAGAAGTGAACAAAATTAAAAGCTTACAGTGTAAATATCCGTACTGAATTTAATCAAGGCTTGCACAATCAGCATTCACAGAAGCAGTTACAGTAACTGATGCCACTTAGAGCAAAAAAGGGGCATGAAATGGGCCATTCCCCACTTGTGTGGCTACTTGAACTAGCTAGTAGTAACAGTATTATGGAGAGACAGATTTTCTTAGCTTATTGTCTGCAAGGAGAAATTGCACTGAATGTAATTCTAGCTCTGTATTCTTCTTTTCAAATAAAAATACTGCTAATAACAAATACTGTTAATTTCACATTAAAGCCTACCATCTCATTTATCTCACTTGTTACTTGTTCTCACAGCTCCTTGCATTATTAATTTATTCCCCACCCATTAGCATCCTCAAAATTGGTGAGATGCTTCCATTTTACAAAGTCAGAATGCTAGGCTATTTTAGCCCATTTATATTCTAACTTACCTGCTGCTTCTAAGTTCTTTGATGTGATCAGCTATCTCACTATACCTAGATCTGTTCATTGCATATTTCAGTTAGTGAAGTCCTTTGTACCGAGTGCCATGTTTAAATACTTTAGACAGACTAAAAGCCAACTGTTTGCTGGAGATCATCTTCACTTGACTTTTTTTGTCTCCTGGAAAGAAGTCCTGCCTGCTAAGTGCTGTCTCTGCTACCCCAGCAGAGGCAAGGACATACCTGTAAACAGTACTGCAACATCCTGCAGGGACCGATGGCCACTCGGAGGCCCTCCAGAGCCCCCATGACTGCCTGAATGACGTGAGGAGAGGTTTCAAACACATTAGGCCAGACGTAGTTTAACAAATGATTAAGAGAATCTTCACAGCCAAACCCATAAACACCAAGAGACATATGCTGCACCACGGCACTGGCTGTCTGTCTGTGCACAAGATCTCTGGAAGAGAACAAAAGCCTGTTAACAAAGCCTAGTTATAAGCAACAAGACTGAACAACTGCAGCGTTTCTTTTCAGTATCACTTCTAGAAAACAGTAATATACAGTTTTAATCCATATTTACTGACAGCAAGAAGACAAGACTACCAAAGTCAGTCAACTGAAAAAAAAAAAACCAACAAGATGGGAGTTTTCCAATGAACTCCTATGCTCTAACCCTGCAGGAAAAGTACTAACAACAGAAACTATCAAAAGCAGCTGGAACATTACAAAGTCTTGACTCACTGAAGGTGCTTGCATCATGCTAATCTCCAAAAGCCTTAGTAAAATAGGAGTATATAACCTGAATTTTTTGGCAGACAATGGCTTCCAAATGATGCTGGTCACTTAACATCTCTAGCAAACAAGGGCAATATGGGTGGTTGCTGTTAAGACCCAACTACATATTTAAACTATGCGACTGTGGCTGACTGTACCATAGGTAAAATGCACTCACCTGTCCATTAAAGCATCTTCAAGCAACGGTGTAACAGCATAAATGTAATCTTTTCCCATCTCTCCAATGTACTCAAACAGGAAAGAAAGAGACTTCAACACCCCATTCTGGACATTCAGCTCTGGAACTCTGTATTCGTTCATGAGTGCAGGCAGCACTGTGAAGGGTGAGCACGTTTCAGCTACAATAGCAATTGCTACTGTAGTACATACTCTGTTCTGCCTTTCCTGTACTTTCAAGTTATTCAGCAGTGTAGCCAGAACATCGTGAGGTCTGGAAGAGAAAACATGTGTCAGTGACAATTGGGATACAATCGTTCAAGTTTCAAACACCAAGGGGCAGAAAAGCATGGCCTAGCCCTTCAAAAAAAAAGTTTAGGTAACTGGGGAAACACCAAAGCACAGAACTGTAAAACAGTTTAAGCAACTGTATCTTCCTGCCTTCACAACCAACATTTCACACTGCCTTTAGACTCAGCTTTTTTACCCTGTCTTGTGTCCTGCCTCCTGTAAGCTCTGCAGGACAGCGGCAGCCTCTCCACTCTTCCTCTGATCCCACAGGTGATTACAACCTTCTACTGACAGAAAAGGGCAATGTCTTGTACAGGTAATCATAGTTATGGCATTCTTTGGGTGCTTGATGTGTCAGCAGTAAGTCAGTAATTGGTCACTTATTCAAGAGTACGCATAAAAATGGGAATTGTGCTTCATTCTACAATTTGCTGGCAGTATCACCTTAGTGGCAAAAAAAGCATTTATAAATCAATCAAAGTATTGATGTGGGGTAAAAGAATAGAAGAGAGATTACTTAAAGAGAGTTTATGCAAGAATACAGAGAGGGTCTGAATGCATATCACAGTATCAAGTATCCTAAGATAAATGGCTCTCAACTACCAGATTAGACTCTAACCTGGCCATAGTCTACAAATGTAGTTCCTAAGAGCAGCACCCTGTGTTGATGAAAAATAGGGGACTGTATTCTTCTATGAAATGAGTAAAATCAAGTCTTCACATTTAAGAGTTAAATGTAGAGAAGTCTGAGTATTTCTGACCAGAAATCCACAATCATCATCAACCCAAACCGTGTGTAGAAATGGATAAGCATTACACCAACTTACCCAATAGCTTTTGCAATATAACCAAAAGTGTTCACTGTGGCTCTTCGGATAGCTTTCTTGTGAGCTTTTAACAATTCAAGCAGTTCAAAGCAGATCCTCATCCATTCTCTTGCAGAAACGTATTCTGCACCTCTGAAAAAAAATAAAGTCAGTTACCTTCTCAGTGAGGTTAGAAGCTTTTCAATAAAGCCACAAAAACTGCAGCACCTATCCATTTGCTATCAGAGGGATAGCTAATTAAGGAAATTGCTGAAGCAGTATCTTTCAATGTTAGACCATTGCTGATTAACAGCGTACTCCAAATGCGTTGTGTACATCCTAGTTTGCGTGGACAGACAACTAGCTTCTTACAAAGTGTCTGCAAAATGATATTACTACAGTATGTTCAAGAAACCTCTGCTACGTATCTCAGCTTAAACTTTATCTGCCACTTCAGAAATACCAAGAGATACCTGAAATTAATTACTCAGATGCCAAACCCCATACTCAACTTTAGCTTTTGCTACAGTAATTGCCCCCAGAGAGGGTCAAATCTTTCATCATCACTCAAGCTTACCGGTCTGCAATGCGCCCAACAAGATCAATACAATTTTCCTGCACTTTCTCATGCCTGTTCTTCAGAATGGGTGTAAGCCGTGGCAGCAGGTCTTTGATGGGTGGTGTCATCTTGTGCATACCTATCAAATTCAAAAAGGTGTACTTAGTTTTACAATGCCTTTTCATTTTGTTCTTGAGCAGACACGTAACTGATACACAGACATACCTATTACATTCACAATAGCCTTAAGCGCTCCGAGTATGCTGCCCAGTACTTCAGGATATTCTTCACCCAGGTACTCATACAACACAACACCCAAGTGCCCCATCAGTTTTTCCTACAACCAAACCAAAAAGATGTATAAGTTAACATTTCTCTTTCCCCTCTTATAGCCATGACACGCTACAGCAAATTTGGTAGGAGAAGTCAATACAATACCTCTTGACAAGTCTTCATGACAACTGCAGTACGAGAGATCAGGTCAGCAGCCTGCTGCCTAACTTTAGCTGATTTGTTGTTCAGACGCCACAAAACTGTACCGCAGATCTGTGGCAAGTAGGGTTTCACTCTTTTGCCTAGAGCATTGACCACTGTGCCAAAACCATTCAGCATCACAGAATCCTGAACGTAAAAAACAACAAAGAAACATCAGCCCCACAGCAACACCACATTTTAATTAAACTTGACATCATTTAAAATCGCTATTAAAATGCAAACATTCCAGAGCCTGTTTCTGGATTGCACAGATTAGAGCACTGGCATCTAAAATAGAATTCTAAGTCTAACTTAAAAGCAGACTTTTCTCTAGAACTCCCAATGAGCTAGTTTACAATTAAAGTAACCCAAATACTCGACAGGCTTGGCCATACCTCTGTGGTCTGCTCCTGAAAGGCGTACAAGATCCCATCAATAAGTTGTTCTTCCAGTTTATGATCAATGTCTGCTGCTCCTAGATTGCCCATTATCTTCTCAATTGTTTCCATCACCATCTTTCTGTACTGCTCAGCCTCATCTTTCAGATCATCCACAATTCTCGAAATGATTTCCGCCGCTCCGACTTTATTTGCCAGCTCCACAGTTGTATCAACCAGCTGAAACATACAAGTGTGAAGTAAGCAAGGATTGCTCAAATCTACTCTCCACATCTACAAAGTAAAACTTCCCTAGTCTGAAGAGGAGAAACAACATCACATTATGTTAAGCCCACTAGGAACAACAGGTTTTTATCTTCAGAAGCCATGTAACCTAGAAACTCAGAATCGTATCAGTTGGAAGAGACCCGTCAGATCATCAAGCCCAACTGTTAACCAGCACAGCCAGGTCACCACTAAAGCATGCCCCTCAGTACCACAGCTACATGTCTTTTCGATCCCTAAACACCACAAATGGAGTGAGCTATTCCACCTTACAACTCATGTAGACTCATACTCACAGGTGTAAAAATGTCTTGATAGCCTCCTAAGAACCTGTGAATCTTCTGGCTGTGCTATGTCTAAATTGCCAATCCAAACAAAATTCAGTTTCAGGACATACATCTAGCCTAAATGAACGTTCTAACATTACTTTTCTTCAACTGTAAATAATTCTCCAACTAAAAAAAAACACAATACCTGTCTGTAATTTCTTCTGTCCAATGCCATTCTGTGCTGCCAGAAGTGTTTGAAAAAAGGTGGCAAGATTTCTGTTTTAATGTAGTTTGCTTCAACACCATCCGTACCGCAACACTGCTTCACCACCTGGCAGGAAAGAAAAGTCCAGCAAGTTTAATTCTGTGTTGGGTTTGGGGCTCTTTTGGTTGGGGTTTTTATTAGTTTGTTTAAAAAAAGGAAAAACACACATTCAATGTTCACACTAAGCAATCATTCTGACATACCTTCAGCACAATTTTTTTCATCTCTTCATCAGGAGACTGGAACTCTCTGATAAGGATTAACATGACTTCTCTGGTGTAGTAGTTTGCATACTCAGCATCCATGAGTGGAATCAGGTAACCAATAGCCTTCAAAAAGGCAGCCAAACCCTAATGAAATGCAAAAATATGTCTCTAATGAGTTAGAGAAGATACACATCCAATTCAGTTCAAACTGAAGGAAGTATTCTCAACATACCTTCCCTCTGTGTTGACGAATACCCTTCCATAAGGGCTTCAGAACAGAATCAAACGACTCAATACCATAAGGAGTAGCTGCCTCAGCCAAAGCAGCAATAGCCAAAGCACTGATGGTGCGAACTTTCTGCTGCTCATCCACCAGACCTGCAAGAGAACAGTATTTAGCACCGCTTCTACTACTTCTGAGCAAAAACAGAGGGGCAGTTTAAAAGGAATTAACTTACTTTCAGGAAAACTGAGCACTACTCTTTCAGAGTCAGCTGAACTGATTCTCAGTGTCAAAAGGACACACAAAGGAGGGACCTGACTATCACTGTGCCTCGCTGGGTATGAAAAATTTTCCAAATACAAAACAAATAACAAAATCTTTGCCTGGGAAAGTAAAACTTACCGTGTTCAATAATTTCAACCAAGCTCCTCAGATGAGGCAAGATGGCACAACCCATAAGAATAGCAATCTGCTGTACAATCTTGATGCCAGTATGTCTAGCCTGCCAGGATTTCTTGCTTTTACAGACAGCTTTCAAGAAGGGTAACAGAGAAGGAATGCCCAAAGCAGAGGCAACGACGGCGAAGGCTCGAGCTGTTGTATTTCGGACGTACTCATCCATGTTATCAATATCAGGTCGCATGGTGGAGATCATCGTGGCCAAACCAGCAGCCTGAAGGAGAAACATGCAACACACACCAACTGGATTTACAAACGGCATAGTTAATTCTTCTATCATGCCTACAAATGTGCAGCTATTAGCTAAGCTAACTTGGTGCCTTAATAAGGATGGGACTTTACCTTTGCCAAGTTTGAAATAATTTCTCTGCCTTCCACTCTAGCATAGTAGTCTTCATCAATCAGCAGTGGTTCGATGACAACAAGGATCTGAAAAGATGAAAAAATTAGCATTTCCTTTCAGTAATACTTTTAGTACTATTTCTGGCCCTAGCAGATTCCATGAAACACAGATGATTCCATGGAACCAAGCTTCAAGCTTTATGATGACCAGAAAAATATTTACATTTATTCTTGCTCTTTTTGTGGCTCTTTGTGAAGGACCTGCCCCAGAGACACTACGTAGATCAGGTAAGATCCTCTTCCCACCCTCAGAAGTGTGTATATACTATTTTTACATCATACCCTACTCCTATAAAGCCCACAGCTCGACAGACACTAAAGTAAGTTTGGCTTAAAAATCAGGAAAGCACATTATGTTACAAAACATGGCATCATCCTTTTCTGACATGCTAATAAAATAAACTCTTCTCCCAGCAAGGATCAGAGAAAGGAAATCAAAGATGAAACAGAAAACCACAACAGACCTTGTGTACGTATGGACGGACCAGGTCATCCAGCTTGTAAAGGATTCTGTCGATGACTTTGACAAGCAAGTGACGCTCCTGATCTTCCAGCGTCGGTGACATCAGCAGAGGCAGGATCTGATTGAACAAGGGCCCTGCTCCAAACTCACGAGCTTTATCAGTAATCTGTCGCAGCGCAGCCTGAAGAAAAACCAAACAGTCCATTGATTAAACTGGGGAAAGGACACTGAGCAACTGCACAACAGGTGAATATTAACAGAGTTTAAATGTCATTTACTGTAGCCGCAGGCTTCCAAGGACTTGCTCCTACCACTGTAAAACTCTACCTCAAACCATTTTATGCTCATCTGTTTAAAAACCAATGTGTGAAGAAAAACACCTTGATGTTAGCTCTCAGATGTTCAGCTTTCAGGAGAAAGATTCTTCTGGACTAATATTAAAAACGGCACCATCTAAAAGTAAACTCATACAGCATTTACTGGGATCTAGGTGGCTTGGTGCTGCGGTCAGTTTAGAGCAAAACTGTGCAGAAAAGACCACTAATGTATTGCATAAACTTTAAGGCTGAAACCGAAGTAGGAGATACACTGCTAACTTAAGCCTAAGAAGCAGAAAGCACGATAAATCTAGTTTCTGATAACTGGCAAAATAAAATTAATACTATTATTATTACTATTACATAAGCCACACATTACTTAGTGGACTAGCATTACTGTACAAAGAGCAACATTATTAAATTACACTGAATGACAAAAAACCCAACAGAGACATAGAGGAGAAAGAAAGCACGAAACGGTTATCACAGTTTAGGAGATTATCTTAAAAGAGAATCCTACAGACAACTGAAACTAAACCTGAAAACAAATGCAGATTTTTGAGAAATGAAACTACATCAATGCATCTGGCACTCCATCTTACCTTTCTCATGGGAGGTGTGCCATTCTTTATTTTCAGAAGTAATTTCATTATTTTTCTTTCCTTCTGTTCTTCAGGACTCAGAGTTGATTCATCAACATCAACCTATAAATAATTGCAGACAAATAAATAGGCATTGCTACATATTCAGAGGAAATCGGGGAACTTTCATCAGCACTAGTGAAATGTCATTTACCAGGAGTTTATCAAAGTACTGAATATCATCTGGTTTTAGGAATGGAAGATTGCCAGAGGGCTGGTCATTGACACTCTTCATAGTCCGGTCTTCTGTCTGCATGTGGAACCCAGTCATCCCACCCAAAGGAGTTGGAGTCGCTGTCAGCTTACGAGCTGGAGTGCGAATAGGTACGTAACCAGCTGGTGGGGGAAGAACCTGCAGAAGAAAGAACAAGACTTCTCTCATCACAACACAGAAGGCATCAAATAAGACAAGAGTATTAAACTTACAACTTCCATTTTATTTGTTTGGGGATATGTGCGAGTGTTATTGCACACGAGGGTGCATGTTTACAGCAATACACACAAGTCTGCCACAACAGTTTGTATTCTTGCTTATCCTGTGATGAGGACGTTTCAGAAGAAAGCTCACTTCCACTGCTGAGAGCTTGAACAATAAACTTTGAAGTCTTAAAGAAGCACTTCTGTACCTGTATCAACACTGTGCAGTTGCTGACTTCAAATTTGTGACTCTTTTCTACATTTTTCTACATCTGGACTTCATCAGTCCATTCAGAGCTTATTTGTGGCCTTGAGGGGTATTCCCACCACTGAGAAGCAGAGTAATGACCAGCCTTTGAGATCACCTTTTAAATGCATTTACAGTAAATCAGTTACCCAATTGAATAAATGTCTACAATCAATAATCAATACTAAATATGAAACATCCTACTTCTGGGACAACCTGGTTGAGAAAACCTAACAAAACCAAACAGCATCCCCTGGCAGAAAAAAACCACCCAAACAAAAACAAAACCAAAAAAAACCACACCACAAAACCAAACTAATCATAATAGTCTCTTGTCTTTTAATCCAGATTACTTACCTTATATCCTTCAGGAAACATAGCATCCAATTCTTCATCAGAAAGTGGTCTGTTTCTCTCATCTATTTCCCTTTCCCAACGCCAAGCCTGCAGCTGCTCAGGAGTCATGCTCATGATATGACCTATATTCAAATTGAAAATAGTAATCTTTAAAAAACAAACTTCTGTATGCTGAAGGAAATGACTTGTTTACTTAACCTTTAAGTGCTCTCTTGAGCCAAAGTTTCCACAGCATTTGAAATGTGTGGCCAGCGCAACAGCAAACTTTGAGAGAGCCTTTTCTCCATCTTTTACCGACCAAATTGAAAAGAAAAAGACATAAGTTTAGTCTCAATTCCCCTCCAGAACAGAGTTGCTGTGGGCATTGAAGTGGTAAACTCAGCATATACTGACTGGTTTCACACAGGCAGGAGAATGTGCTAGGCAAAAATCTGTTTCAACATACCATATAAAGGTAAATGCCTCATTTCCCCAAGAGAAACCTTGGAGAACAGACTGGGCTTACCTGGTGTAGGAGTTGCCATGTTCATAGCTGGTGTACCAATGGGTGTTTTGCCAGGTGTCAGAACAGGAGTGCTGCCACCCATCTGGCTAGCAGGTGTTTCATCCCATCGTGACTTTCGTTTACTTGCTCCTGGGGTTGGTGTCTCACCAATGGAGTCACCGCCTCTATCTGTACGAGGTGTCTCAGCCCATCCACTGCCATGTCCCGGAGTATCTGAGAAAAAACAACACCATTTTTGCAGAAAGCTGAACAGGATGTACTCTAGCTACAGTATCAACGTCCAAACCTGTTTTCAGTATCTCCTCCTCAAGTCTACACAGGTTAACAGTATCAGATAAATACACTAGATAAGAAGTGAAGACTCCTTTGTTGACTATGGAAAAATCACAGGCCCTACACTACAAACATCAGTAGAGAACTTCAGTCTAGGAAAAAAGCATGTCATCTTCTTGCTGAATCTTAGCATAGAGGTAAAACTCCAGAAAAATATCAAATAACTTGAATTTTCTAGAAATTGGACAACGTACTCTACGTACTCCCTTGATAAAAGCACTACGCAACAACGGTGTTTCACTGCTCGCTGACACAGAAGCCTAATTCAAATTAGGCAGGTGAGAAAGTGCTTCCAAAACTTGTCTGAACACTAACCTCTTAAAAAAAATAAAATGTAACAGTTCAAAACCAACATACACAAACACACCACAAAAAGCAATGCAAGGTGAAGTCCTTTACACATTAAAATCCCAGCCTGCAGCAGTCACTGGATACACCTGAAACACTGACTCATTTTTGGAGCCGAGGTGCTCCCACGGATCCATTAAGCTAACAGGCTACAAAATCAAGACAAAAGCATCACTTCGCATCAGCCACTAGATGGCAGGATATAATTACTTCTTGCCTGGTTTCTGAATCTACCGTTTACTTTAGATGAAAAAAAAAAACCAAACCCGACGCCATTAACCATCCCAAACTTATTACATGCTTCCCAGTTCACCATAAATACCTCGTTCTGTTTTGGGTGTCTCATCCCATCGATTTTTACGTGCACTGGAAGTGGCACCTCCATGGCCTGGTGTTGCATGGCCAGGTGTGTCCCTGCCAGGCGTGGCAGCTCCTGCTGGTGTGTGACTGGGAGTCGGATCCCATATTTTTGAGCCTGGGGTGGCACCCGGAGTTTCACTACCCTTTGCACGGCCTGGAGTTTCATCCCATCGCAGAGACGGCGTATGTCCGGGAGTCTGCACAAGACAAAGCCAGAAGTATCACTGTCCCTCACGCTACACACTAAAAGTCGCCCCTTACTCTTTTTTTTAGTAGAGTAAGAAACTGCTGAAATACAAGAGGATTAGCATGAATGGTGCCTTCCGTAGGTAAGCTGAGGAAGAGGAGGATGATTACCTCTGCTTGATCCCAACTGGATAATTTTTTCGGTGTAGCACCAGGAGTCTGATCAGCTGTCTGATCCCAACGCCGTTTGCGTTTGGAAGGTGGCTGAGATGCGGCTCCATTGACGACTTTAAGCTCTCCAGCTTTAGCTTTTTCAGCTAGTTGCTGCCTAATTTCCCTCTGTTCCAGGGCACAAAAAAACAAATGAAAGAAACAGAATTTTTAAGAAGGGCTCTTCAGTTTATACCTTTAACAGATTTTTCAGCTGCATCATATTGTATAGCTCGTTTTTGAGTTTTGCTCAAATAACAGACAAACAGCTAGTTTGAATTTCAAATCCATTCTCTTTTCAAATTCTTCTACACCAACAGAGCAAATGGGTCTTTGGAGGGGCTGGTTTTCAACAGATTTCTTAGGAAAAACATCACAACAAATGCAAACGCATGGAGACCGAGTGCTATCAGCTTCTGCCACCTATATGTAAGCCTTAAAATCATTACACATCTGTTTGAAACGAGTTCCTCCTCAATAAATTAAAGGTGGATGAGTTAAAAGTACTATTCATGTGAGCTACATTATATCCAAGATATAAAAAAGCCCCGAAATTATTATTTAGAATACTGAGAGGACATTTTGCTAGAACAGCACACCAACCCAGACTGGTTTTCACTTATCAAAGGACATGTAAGCAGCAAAACAAGTCAAAATTATGAACTAATCCCTCAACTAATATAAATAGGCTAAAGTGATGTAAATTTATAGAGTAGTAGTCACTGGAACTACAAGATCTTGCTCCAATCAACGAGATGGCACTGTAGGTATTACTCAACAAATCTGATCATGTTACCAATATTGTACCTATTAAAATGATTTTTTTAATAGCCATGAATAAAGCAGGTACTACTGATTTTTTAATTTGGGTTGGTTTTTTTTACTTTTTAAAAAAATATTTAGACCCAGATGTCAATCTCGGAGCAGTTCTTACTACTGCCATATGTGTGGTAGCTGCTTCAGCAAAAGCCTTTTCTAGCCTCCCTCGATTCCCTTTACACAGAGGTCACAAAAACAAAAACATCTCTGACACTGAATACCCCTCAGTGACTGTTAGTTTTTGCCTCTCATCCTCTGAAAGGAAACAAACAACAAAAAGCCCAAGAGCTCTAAAGAAATCCATATTGGAAATATATCAAGACTATTTCTCCCTCCATCCATTAGGATATTCCATATAGAACAGATGTTAATCAAAACTTTCACCTTTAAATCCTACTGACTTTCAACATGTGAGGAACCGGATTTTCCAAAAGCAAAGGACTTATAAGTGAAGACAAAAGAAGCCAACAGAATTTCCATTCCCACTCTGTTAACATGCTTTGGAAGGCTGTAAAACAAAACTAAGCTCAAGCGGAAAACCCTTCCCTCCACACACCTCTTCTTTTGTCAAATGCTGTTCACGCATAACATCCATGTACGTCCTGGCATTCATTTTAGGATCTGGAGTCTTCCCTCCTGTGGAAGAGAACAGCAACAGGAATGGAGCACAATGAGTACAGGATAAGCAAACACTCCTGACTTTTTTTATTGTCCTGCTCTAATATTATATTATTCCATGATCATTTAATTTTACTTTTTGATTGAAAATTTTAAAGATTACAGGTATCTTACGTTTATTCAGTTTGCTGATCAATTTAACCTGTTTGAACACAAACATAACTACTGCGGTTTCCAACAAATATTTTAAAGCAGATATAAATGATAAAATGACAACAGAGTTAAGAGTCTTCAGAAGTGATGGGTTCCTGGGTTGCTAATCCGGAATACGTACACTTTCGTGCCTTTGTCTCCATCAGCAGTTCTGACTTCAAGCAGCAGAATAGAAGCCTAGAAAATTATCTCTTTACCATTAGTAACACTTTGGAAAGATGTTTATATTCAAAACATTACCTTGTGTAAGCTGTTAAATCCTAGTGTTATCTGACTACCAATAACTATTGCATACCTAGGCAATGTTCACAATGTTTTATCACAAAGACCCATTTATAAGTTTGACAAAATCTGGACATGTCTCCCAGACCTTCTAGTCTCATATTGTAGAAGGGCTTCATTTAAAAAACAAAACAAAACAAAAACCAAACCAACAAAAAACCAAACCAAACAACAAAAAAACCCAAACTAAACCAAACCAAAAAAAAACCCCAAAAAACTGTTTGATGTCACTTCCCCCTCTTCTCTTCTCAAGGTACAACTGTGATTGGGAGCTGAATGCAATACAGTACACATACCACCAGAACAATACTCACAGGTAATGGGTTTTGTATACCATAGGCTGTTTTATGCTGTGTATCTTGCCCTTTTAAATACATTACAAGAAGCCCAACTTTACAAAAATAAGACTTGTCAAGAAAAACACTTTTCTTTAAGAAAAATGTGCAGATTTGCTATACAAGGGGTATAGCATTATAATTTAGGGAAAAAAATAAACTTCTTAAACATTTCTATGCTGAAGATCACTGCCCAATTGGCTGTGTCATTCTGACACTAGCTTTGATAGGACTTTCCTTTGGAATACTTTTTCACCATAATCTACACAGGATGTGTTGAACTGCACCCTTAAGAATGCAGACAGGACTGGCATATAGCAGTACTGCTGTAGGAAAGAAATTAAGGACAGTTAGTATGGGCCTGTGAATTCTGACAATACATGTTTATATCAATTACAATTAAGCAAGTAAAATACTTAATATCCCTATTAATTCATGCAGGCTGAAATTCTCATTTGTAAAACCTGCAACACTGCTACTCATTTCAAGCCAACAGGCACCTATGCCACACGTGAAACTCACACACCTGAAGAAAGTTTCTGCCAGACCCACTAACACCCCTTTTCCTGACTTGCATTCTCCAATTATCAGAACAGACTTGAACTATTAATAGTATCAAAGTCTCAGATACGCCTTTGTTTCTTTTTAGTTATACCACCTAAGTTTACATAGGATGGTAAGAATTAGGTGCTCCATTTTGAGAACTAGCACTTCAAAAGCAGTAACCCTGTACATCTATGACTTGGAATGGAAACTTTCAAGGTACTGAAAGAATCAGAGCACTCAATACACAAGTTGTTCAAAGCATAATGCACAACCCAAAACAAAATGAAAAGAGAAACCTTTAACCCTTTGTGTTTCTATGGCAATGGCTCATTATTTTCTTGTCCTTCTACCTGGAAAGAAAACTCGTATTATAAAGATGAAGAACATGGCATCTAGGTTTTCAACCAAATCTCTATGGAAAGGGGATGTTTAAAACAAAACTAAGTTTATAAGCATGCCAACAGAAATCAAAGGGCTAAAGACAATTACAGACAACAACTTTCAGAAAGGGTATAGAAAACTCAAAATAAATTACCATCTGCAAAGGGATCAAGACGCTCAGGGGAAATTATCATCATCCGCCTGTGCTTTTTGTACTCATCTTCCCGATCCGCAATCTTCTGAGGACGGTGTTCTGCAAAAGGATCATACTGCAAACCAAAACAAGCCTGTCAGTCATCTGTGTACAGAGAACAATGGAAAAATAACAGCTGCGGACCCTCAGCCTGTGTTCACTTTCAGGATTACTGAAAAGGCTTACTTTAGTCTCAGTCTCAGCTACGCAGGAATGCCAAACATTGCAATTTTTTGCTGTGGCAACTTAGCACTAAGTACTTCACATGCTTTTAAAGTGCACAGAAAAATACTCCAGGAATACAAACCCGAAGTAACCATATTTTCATTACAAAAACAGAGGTATAAAGGACATTAGGTTTTCCAGCTGTTTTCATTTTTGAAGTATGCAACCCCTCAACAACATATTTTTAACAGTAGAGTGTATATGCCCTCATTCCCTTAACCTGCACAAGGGCCAATTTTTTTCACCCTGTGGAATTCTGAACTAAATCAGTAATGAGCTTACAGCAAAATTAAAGTATCATAGCCCTTTACATACGTCTTGTATTTCCACAAGACAAGACCTGGCCCCCAAAACTTTAACACTTCTTTCCCCTCATACCTACAACAGTCTTTTATTGTGTCTTAAATGAAGATGTACCTGTTCAGTAGACTGTGGTATGTCATTAAGCAATGCCACTGGAGCATGGTATCCTGGCTTCTTCTGGCCAAGCAAACTTGTAGAAGGGTAGTCATCATCATCCTGTCAGTAAGAAAACACGGCAAATTTGTCATATTGGTATTTAGGTAAAGTAATGAGAACATAATAATAAATTCCAAATTTTAGCAAGCTTTTTCACATAGCTTATTAGTCCCAAACTGCTGAATCAGATAAACCTACCCACATCCCTCAAAAATCACTTCAAATAGTCACTTAAGTCTGTTGGTACAAGTTTTATTAAATTTTTTTTCCATCATTTTTCATCTTGCCAGCAACAACACAAAGTTAATCATTCCAGTCAAAGCTAACACTGATCAAGTATCTGGCTGTAAGTTTTTGCCTTTGGCTTAGGCTTACATGACTTTCAAAGCACAATTCACGAAGTACAACCAAACTTAGAACTTAAGAAATTCCCAGGTAAGTCATCTATGGTTATAATAACTGCTTTTACTTCAGCAACTGCTATTAAAAATTATTCAAAATTAATTCCAAAGCACTTGGAATGCATGCCCTAAGCAAACAAATAAGTCAAAATCACTTACATCTTCCAATTCAGTTGCTGCAATAGAAGTGACGTATCCAGCAAACCTGCTGTCACTGCCACCATAAATTTCTTGATCATAGTATCCTGTGGAATCAAGGCCTACTCCTTGTGCTTCATCAAGAGCAGGCTTTTTTCCTTGAATTTCTCGAATCTGTGCTTCAATATCTAGGGTAAGACACATGACAAAAACTCATTTCTTTAACACACTCACAAAATGTAATACCCACGTCACTGCATACAGCAAACTGAGGTTTTCACCCAATCTCAAAGTTTATTAAAAAAAACCAAAACAACAAAAACCACAATGTTTCCAAGTGGCTTTTTCTGAAGCTGTAATGTTATCTACCACAGACTACTTCAACCGTATGGCCTAAAGCAAGTTATTCAAACCCATAACTTGCATCTCATCTTCCACCACAGATCGCAGAGTTGTCAAATCCAAGAGCACTTCATAAAACACTGTTATGTAGCATTCCACAAGCACTGTATTATCTTTTAAGAAATTTAAAAACACACAAAAAAACACCCACAAAAACCAAATCAAACTTCTAACATGCCACTGAATACCAAGTTAGCAACAACAACAACAAAGCACCACTTTCTTTTCACTCTGGCAGCTCAAATGTTACATACTCATGACTATTCCTGCCCGCACCACCACCTTTGAAGAGTCTACTATTCTTCTAGACAATAAGAAGCTTAACCTTCAAACAGGACAAATGGAAGCTTTGTCATTCCTCTAACTTATCAGGCTCTGACTCTAATCAGCTCTGGTGGCCATCTTTGACCTTAGAAATTTGGTTCTTTCAGAAAGAACGTTAAGTTGTTAACCCAGAAAACACGGAACCAAATGAAACCATGCTTTCCTCCTACC